>OZ020258.1:12816481-12945038 GCA_963971285.1 Astropecten irregularis | reverse complement strand
TCACTACCAGAAATAGATAATAATAATAAATAATAATAATAATAACTTGCATCTTCACTGACTTATTTATTGTGATGAAAGTTTTCAAGGACAACCTAAGTCAACTTCTCTTTTCTTCTGTCTGAGGGCGTTTTCGAAACGGAGGTTCAGGCTCAGGCTCAGGCTCCATCTCTGTCATCCATATGCTGAAAAAAGGTTGTGGTTTTTCATTGAAACCGAAGCTCTGTTTTCCATTTCATACTAGAGAATACTTCAGAACCGCAGCCAAACGTCTCTATTTTGATACCTGTTATTTTAGAATGGATTCACGAAATGGAGCTGGAGCCTGAAACGGAGCCTGAGCCTCCGTTTCGAAAACGCCCTATGGCAGAGTAATCTCCCCTTGAAATCAGCCGAAATTGTGAATCATCCGAAAAAAGTAGGCAGGCGCGGTTCTACCGGGGGGGGGGGGGGTTAGGGGGGCTGTAGCCCCCCCCCCCCCAACATTTTGTCTAGCCCCCCAAAAAAATGCAAGTGAAAAAAAAAATCTTAAAAATAATGGATTTTGTCAGTTATTAAGCGCCAATTACATAAAAACGCGTTGAGTGGCCTATTATGTGCATGTTTTTCGACCCCTAATAAGACATAGCAGAAGCGAGTGTTAGAAGAACCCAAAATATTGGGTCTTCTAGCCCCCCCCCCCCAAAAAAAAAATAAAAAATAATGGTTCTTCTAGCCCCCCAAAAATGTTGGATCTAGAACCGCGCCTGACAATAGGCCTACGGACTTGTCTCCTTTTTTGTTTTTCTGTCAGATATAGCAAAACAATTAAACGAACCGACAGGTCGACATTGAACTTGAAGAATGGGAAAATATTTACAGCACTGCAAGCAACGGAAATTGCTCAACTCGCAATGAAAATTCAAGGGGTGACCAGTATTGGATACTAAAACTGAGTATACTGACGAATATTTTATTCGTATCAATAACTTAATAATGCCGTTCCTGCAGTTCTGTGGTAAAAAAAAAAAGAGGTCAGCCTTGAACGATTGATTAAATTATGTATTTCTAAATTTATCGAGGTTAATTTCTA
This sequence comes from Astropecten irregularis, assembly GCA_963971285.1. Classification (NCBI taxonomy): domain Eukaryota; kingdom Metazoa; phylum Echinodermata; class Asteroidea; order Paxillosida; family Astropectinidae; genus Astropecten; species Astropecten irregularis. The sequence continues at coordinate 12,943,966 of OZ020258.1, read as the reverse complement.
TTGCCAGTCGCATATGAAAATATGCTGCGGTGAACTTGAACATACATGCATGTGCTGACGGACTAACAGCGAAACTGTATAGGCCTTTTCTACATTGTGATATTGCCATTTCCCTTAATCAATATCAAGTGTTTACTGCCAAGACAGTTATGCAAATCACCAGTAGTTTACTCGATAACCATGGATTTCTATCACGGATACTTCTTACAGTATTGAAATTTCTTTCAATTTATTGTTAAAGGGAGAGCATATAGGATCTTTGCAAAGATTTGCGTCTTGGCTGAATTTGGTACTTAAACAGAAGTGAAGGTCTTAAACTTCCTTACAGACTTTGTTTCATGTACCTTTTTACGTTTTGTTCATCTGGAAAGCAGAAATACGGCCGGAATAATCTTCCCCTTCCGAATCCTTCACGGTTACACCACGCTTTCGAAATGCTACTAAATCGTTCAGACGAACGATATTTCTTAAAAGATACTAAATCTTGATTTGCTTGAAAAACCCAGCATCTGATGAACCAAGATTTCCCATGGTGACTGTTTGCACTGTTTACGAAATGTTGAGTCCAATTTCTGTCTCAAACTCAATATTTTTTTTAGAAAGCCTTGCAAAACCTGTACGCTGCCTTTAAAGAAAATTGTCTGAAGAGGGATTCGAACCTGCAATCCCAGGAATACCGGTACCGGCGCTTTACCAATTGAGCTATCCAGCCATATGTTGACGTTATTCTAAAATGTCATTTAGATTTGGTTGCTGATCAAAAGTAGTTAAGTTGGGAATGACTGAAAACGTCTTTCATTAAATGTCACATATAATATCACTGTTTTAATATCAACTGTGAATCTTGGGTTTCATTTCTCATATAAAACAATATGACATTCTGTGTCAGCGTCTCTTAAAGGTGACCTTTAACAGAATCAAAGACATTTGGAAAAATCAAGGACAGGTTTGAGATGTCTTTTAAAAAACCCCAGAAAAGGCCAATTTTGGACAGAATAAGCAAGTGCAAACTGTTTACCATGAGACCAGTTATATTTGCGTAAACCTAGACTCATAGTAAGGTAATATTTACTTCGGTTTTTGTCAAAGAAATACAGATTCATGGGCAAAAATATCAAGACAGATACAGCAACAGTCATCTGTGAAAATTTCAGTCCCATACGGTGCACACCTTTTGAGAAAACAGTGAAAAACGGCCACAGTATTTCTTAAGTCTTTTCTCTTTTATTTTGGATCTTTAAAAGATCAAAATAATTGTGGTCACTGGTTTTACTCTTTTCTGGATAAATATAGCATTTCAGCCATCTGTTAAAATTTGAGTCCCATGTGGTGCCCACTTTTTGAGAAAACAGTGACTAGCGGCCACAGTATTTTTAATCTTTAAAAGATCAAAAATAATGGTCACTGATTTTACTCTTTTTTTGATAAATATATAGCATTTTAGGCAGAAAACGTTTCACGGTATGTTTCTACCATCACCATCTTTATACCCTGTAAGTTACAGGTAAATCTGTGAGGATTTCTGTTTCGGTATGCTTCCAAAGTATGATACTACCTTTAACAGCAGGTTTTGCAAGGCTTGACCACTACACTACATTTTACACCACATTATGTGATAACACATATAAATACTATGGTGACTGGAAAACGTGTCTCGTTCAATAACGTCGGCAAATAAACACAACCTTAAAAATAATGTGCTTACTTGACCGACTGATGTGTCACCTGTAAAAAGGGGGGGAAATGACTCAAAGCGTTTTACACAAAACATGTTTCCTTGGCTGCCCAACATGCATTCTGCCATTTGTTTCAACCCTGTCACAAATATCTGTACATTATCTAACGAAAATAAAAATGAAAACAGTGGCAAGCTCTATAAGAATGTCTTCGTAAAATTGTCAAAATTCCAAATGTGAATGCCTAAAACACTCATTCAAAACTGAAAAAAATAATTTCCATATTTTTTTTTTTGATGTCAATTCTCCCCAAATTTCCCATCAGTCTTTTTTTCTCAGCGTTTTTACGCTCCAAATATTTCCCTGATAGTAAAGCCATCCATTAACGCCCAGTATATTTTTTCCTATGGAAACCATCGCATGAATTATTGACAAATAATGGAGTATTAATGAGCCATTGAAAAACTGAATTATTGATATTGGCCGCTGGTATAGGGCCTATACCCTGACATTCATAACGACAGGCGCAGCTGGTGCTATGTCATGGAGTCCGTGTACTTCACTATAGCACAACCACGAGCGGAATTGAGCTCGACATGGCGAAAGAAATACCACGTAGATAGGCAATGTACATGACTGTACGTAAAACGTATACTACGGTGTAAATCTATTTTTACACCTTTAAAGCAACAACTGTACACGTAGCACGCCAAATGGAGATGGATGGGTATATTCCTTTAATTTATTGCGGTAACATAGAAAAATACACATTTTGTGGGTATATTCGTTGGATCATGGCAAAACTATAAGAATTTCCATGATATTCATTAATAATCGCTGTTATCATCAATTTATACCAAATTAATTCAACACTTAAATCGTGTTTCGCGTAGGAAGACTTAAATGAGACTATAAACTGACATTGCTAAATAGAAAAACCTGTATAAGAGTACCATGCGTACCAAATTCGTTTTTAGAACCAATAATCAATATGTAACGAAAATTGTAAGACATGATAAGAGTTATAACGGATGAAGTAAAACCCAAGATCTTTAAAGGGTCTCTGCAATAGGAATATTATGGCTTGAACATGTGACAAAAAGCAACTTCTTTATGGGGCCGTTGATTTTACCCACTTCCTCACACTGTTTCAGGATTATTTATCAACAGTTTTTTTGGTATTATGCTAATTAAACTTTCCATATTCATGAGCAAAACTGTGACGTCATCTGAGTAACTGAGAGCAGTAACCCAATTTATTTGTGTACGAAAAGTTGGGGTTGTTTTATAGGTTTTCTGACAGACCTTTTTCCTCCTCAAAGGGGTTTTATTGTGCCGAATATGTTCATTTCACTCAACTAGTGTTGTATTTTTTTGGCCAAACCATTCCCGTGGGGCAAGATTGCCTCTTCGTTTGTTATGTGTTTTCATTATACTTTTGCTGTTGGTTTATACCCATATGATCATGCATTCAAATGAAAACCAAATGGTGGCTTGAAACCAAAATAAGACTTGCCATTCATTATCTGTCAGTATATTCTCTGTATAAAGGCAATAAAATAACCTGACTGAAAAAAGCACTGCAGGAACCCTTTAAGAGGTTTGTAATAAGTTTGCTTAAAAAAGCGAGTTCACTATAAGTTCACGGTTTTTCTGATATTTTCATTGCAAACAACTTGACATTCAACTGGTGTCTATGATGCTGTAATTGGAGGCGATTTATGTCATAATAATATAGTAATATCTGGAGATACTCTATACGGGAATACTTTTGAAAACACTTCTGAATTTATGGATATCTGTATGTAACGTGACTTATATTGCCTTTCTGTGCTACAGCTATAAAAACAAACCTGAGAAATTTACAACTTAACTATAAAAAAATAATGTGTGACCGTCAAGCTAGAAATTTGATGACTGAACCCGGTCGATTCGTGTCAAGAAAATAACCTTTCGAGGAAACAAACGTCCAGTTTGGATGGGAATAATTATATCTGATTGCGAGTGTTAAGATGAACACGCTTGCTGTGGATTTTCAATTCGAGTTGAACGGGTATTGCTGGTGGATTTGTGTTGTTAGTGGATGTGCTTTACTTGTGGATGGTTGTGTGGATTCGCTGCTGAATGTGTTCTAATGGAGGATGTGTTTTGGTTCTTTGGATTTGCTGGCCAGGTTGATGTGTTGATGGTGGTTGACGTAGTGGCTGTTGAATGTGTTGCGCCGCTAGATGTGTTGTATTGGATGCCAATTTCATAAATCTGTTAAGCACACAAATTTGCTTAGCACAAAAATGTATCGCCCAATAAAACAAACCACCATTGAAAATTCCATTTGATATTCATGGTCAGCGAACAACGGCAAAAGAACAATCACAAGTGATACACCAGGAAATTGGGTTGTTAATCCTATTTTTATAAAGGTAGAAATTTCATGCATAGCGATTTTTTGTGCTAAGCAGCTCTATGAAATTGGCCCATTGTCCTTGGATGAAATTTGCTGGCAGATTGATATGTATTATGATGGTAGATGTGCTGTGACTAGTGGCTGTTGAATGTGTTTGGTTTCTGGGTGTGTTTTATTGGATGAAGTGTTAAGGACCTTGGATGTAATTTACTGGGCAGGTTAATGCGTTTTGATGACGGGTTATAGACGTGCCGGCTGGGTAGTCGCTGAATGTGTCTTATGCGTTTAGCTTTTGGATGTTTGATGTGTTTTTTTTTAGTTCAGTCAGGATGCGTTTAACTCACCAACGAATGCGCTTTGACTCAATGTAAATGTAGATTGTGTTTTGACTCACCGTACATGTAGATTTTGTTTTGTGTCACAGTTGAAAGTATTTTGAGTCACTGTTGAACGGGCTCTGATGTTAACAGAACGGTATATTGAGTCACTGCTGGTCGTGTTTTGAGTCATTGCTGAGCGTGTTTGTACGTGCTTTGAGTCGCTGTTGAATGTGTTTTGAGTTACTTTTGAACGTGTTTTTTTAAGTCACTGTTGAATGTGTTTTGAGTCACTAGTGAACGGGTTTTGAGTCACTGTTGAACGTTTTTTGAGTCACTGTTGAACGTGTTTTAAGTCACAAGTAAACGGGTTTTGAGTCACTGTTGAACGTTTTTTGAGTCACTGTTGAACGTGTTTTGAGTCACTGTTGAACGTGTTTTGAGTCACTGTTGAATGTGTTTTGAGTTACAATTGAACGTGTATTTTAAGTCAATGTTGAACGTGTTTTGAGTCACTGTTGAACGTGTTTTGAGTTACTTTTGAACGTGTTTTCTTAAGTCACTGTTGAACGTGTTTTGAGTCACTGTTGAACGTGTTTTAAGTCACTGGTGAATGTGTTTTGAGTCACTGTTCGAACGTGTTTTGAGACGCAAGTGATCTTGGGTTGTATTTCATATTGTTTCAAGTCGCTGATGAATACATCGGCTATCTTCGTCTTTTACTCACATCTTTCGCCTTTTCATGTGTGGTTACATGTACTTTTCAACCGTTGTTCGGCGCTTTTGATACTTTCCTTGTTGTTAGTGCCATTATAAAAATGCGAATCACCATTGTCAGTTTTGCTCTATTATTGCTGTTATTACTACGCTATTGAATGTTACGTTTGGTAATTGAAAATTTTGAGTCGAATGGGTTTTCGGAGCCTATAACATTGCAGTGGCTTGACTCATTGTTGATTGCAATCTCGTGTTGTCCTCTGCGAGTTCGGAGAACTCAAGTGCAGAACCAAAGGGGACAAGGTTGTAAAAGGCACTGGGTCCCCATATACCTAGCTGAAGCAATATAAAGGTCCAATTAGGAGTACATTGACGTTCTGATCTTAGCAACCATACCTGGCAGAATGGAACTACAGCCTGTACTGACTGGGGACATTACCTCGTATAAGGTGCATCCTGAGGGGGCCCCACATATCCCAATCTTTCCCCATGTAATAATGTGGAGGGAGAAATCAATGAGAGCGTTATACATCACGGGCACATGGCCTGCATTATGCACATCACTGCATACTCGGACAGCCATTGGCCATATTTTGGAACTAATGAGGGCGTTCTGTATCCCCCCCCCTTTTTTCTTGGGGGGGGGGGGGGTTACATATGTGTTCGGTACATGATGTCAAATTATCGGAATTATGTTATGGATTTTTTGAAATAAATGTGAATTTACCAATGACTTTGAAAGTGAACTATTATCACATAATGGTGTAAATTCATAGATAATTATGTTCTGATATGGGGCCAATTTCATAGAGCTGCTTAAGCACCAACATTTGCTTAAGCACCAAAAACATTTGTACATGAAATCAGTATGTAGCCAAAACTTCCTGTGAATGTTATGCTCAGCAAACAATGGCCAAATAGAAGTCAGATTACAAGCAGTACATATTATTACATGGAAATTTGTTTGGCAATCGTGTTTACTCCAGGATGACTTTTCATGCTTAAGCAATTTTATTTTGCTTTAGCAGCTCTATGAAATTGGCTCATGGACTCTAACAATAACAAACATTACAATGACGAATCATATTTATATAGCGCTTAATACTGTGTTTCTAAGCGCAAATTGTCCCTGGTCATTGGGCTTCATTAACATTACTGAAACCATCTCAACTCCGTGTATGCAGTATGCAGCCCCATCTGCATGCTGTAAAACGCACAACGGCTTATCACACATGACCATCTCCACCAAGTACATCCAAGTACATGATGTACAGGTACCAATTTACACTTGGGTGAAGAGGAGCAATATGTGACAAAGCATCTTGCCCAAGGACCCAAGCACCACTAGCCCACGGTTGGACTCGAACCCATGCACAATCTCTCGATTGACCACAAGCCCTTGAGTACAACACGCCAGACCACTAGACCACCACGGCACCCAGCAAATTTAATAAGGCGTCCAGCACATGGCCCTGAACTAATTGTTTAGTCCACTACAATCATGCCGACGTCGTTGATTAGTGTGAGTGAAGGGCGAGGTGAAACTTAATTACACTGTATTTATTTTAGACCGTTCCAAATATTTATTTTCTCTGTGTGGACAGTGTACAAACAGTAGTTATTGTAACTCCTTCGAATGACAATACATCATATTATACCACACACCAAGCTTGATATTGCAGATGCTGTTTAACGTTCACCATAGTGTTTTCCCAGTTCCTTTGCTTATATGACTTCATGGTATTGCTGTAAATCAAATCATCTTCTGGTGACGACTAGAGTAGGCTAGTCGAAACGTTGAGACATAACTAGAAGTGCGACGAAATAAGATGTTAATAAGAAGTACGAAATTTAACATTTAACGTTCACCATAGTGTTTTCCAGTTCCTTTGCTCATATGACTTCATGGTATTGCTGTAAATCAAATCGTCTCCTGATGATGACTAGAGTAGGCTAGTCGAAACGTTGAAACCTAACCAGAAGTGCGACCAAATAAGAAGTGCGAAAACATGAACGATTCTTACATGGTGTTACCGCAAACCGATCCACATACCAATTGTCACCATAATGCAAAGCCTTAAATCTTTCTATGCACATTTCAATTGCGAATTATATTTCAATGGTTGCTTCGCTTGAGCAAATCATATCACTGACATTGAACGAAGTAGCAGTTTCGCTGTTAATCTCCATAGGAATGTATAATCCATAATAATACCGAAGCATTTACAATTTTCTCAATTCCTACCAAATCGATTCCTTTCCTATTTACAATTTTCTCAATTCCTACCAAATCGATTCCTTTCCTATTTACAATTATCTCAATTCCTACCAAATCGATTCCTTTCCTATTTACAATTTTCTCAATTCCTACCAAATCGATTCCTTTCCTATTTACAATTATCTCAATTCCTACCAAATCGATTCCTTTCCTATTTACAATTATCTCAATTCCTACCAAATAGATTCATTTCCTATTGTTAATCCTATCTCTCTGTGGACTGGGGTATGGAGTATAGATTGAAGAGAACTACTCAGAATGATTGGGGATGGGTGGTGGATGTAGCCTATTTTTAGTTTACATTTGAAGTTGATTTTCCAGTTGGGACTGAGCTATACCTCATTTCCACTTAGCATCACCTCATGACGTCACGTTTGGGAACTAGGTTAAAGCATGCCAATGGTCACGCTTAATAACAGTGTCCTGGTTATAGAATGTTCACCCAATTCAGTTCGCATTATAGTACTAGTAAGTTTTTTGAAATAAATGACTACATTTGAATAAAGAGATACGAAATAAAAAAACTGGATATATGCATTGCGATTTGCTGTTATTTGACATAAAACAGAACAGAAGACCAAAACATGGAAAACAAAAAAATCAAACTATGAAATAAAGAAACATTTTATGATTCAAATAAGAATACTTAAAGGTACAGTACAGGATTAGTAAACACATCAATAACTTTAAGGGTATAAAAATGGTCGAAACATACCGTTAAAATATTTCCACCTGAAATGGTGTATTGAGTCAGAAATAAGTAAAAACAAAGACCGAAAAAAGTTTTGATCTCGGGGTAAGATCAAAACCATTCTTTATGCTTTATATTAAAGAAAAAATTAGTCGGTTTTCGCTATTTTCACTTGACAGAGATGTCCGATTGAGCTCAAATTTTTACAGGTTTATGATTAGTTTATGTACATTTTAGATTATACAAAGTGTGAGTGCTTTTCTGTGACCTTTACCAATCATGTACTCCACCTTTAACAAACGGACCCTCTACCCTACAAAAAAAAGAATGTAAAGCACATTAAAAAAATTAACCGGAATTGATGAGACATTATAGAAAACTGTGCACATAATACAAGACTTAGCATGAGGTCTTGTGAAAAATGCACGTGTGAAATTGTACATTTTGATTTCCCACACGAACCGCGTTTACAATGAGGCCATGCAGTTATAGAACAAGCTAGACATAACATTTGCCATGTACTATACACTATCTCCTGAACACCTACAAGAATAAAATCACTCAAAGACTCAGTCCATTTCCTGACCAAAAATAGGTTTTTTTTTCGTTTGGAGCAAGAAAGCCACATGATCGATCGATAAAGGCCAGCAACATGCAAACGTACACCTTATCAAAATAGAACTGCCCTCCTGACTAACACGGGAGCAGAAAACAGCCGTCGACCCATCAATAATCAATTCTGTCTCTATGCCCCGGATCGATGCTCACCGTTGCTAATTGTTCACCCCACAAAACCATTTTGCTGGGCGATATGTGGATTTTGTTTGGGGGGGGGGGGGCTTGGAAGGGGGAGGGGGAGTTTACAATGGAACAGGTGTGTGGTAGGGAATATGGATATGGGGGGGGGGCTCTTCCATATAATCTTGAAGGACATACAACACTATAGCGTCCTTTATAAGTCATTGATGACGGCCATTTTGTTGGTTTTCTTCCCCGGCCATTTTTTGTCGGACTTGTACCGTTATAATGCCTGATTGATGTGACTGACGCATTATAAGAAAGTTCATCTCACTGTGCTGCATCATCCCAACTCTCTTTGGCAATTTCGACTGAGTTTCTTCAAGTCAACATCTTCAAAATTTAAGAGCGCTGGTTCAGAGTACGCGATCGCATGCGCAGATATCGATGGCTGCTTATTAACAACAAACGATCTTCTGCAAATTCGAATTAAGGCAGTAATTTGCCCTTCACTGACGTGAAACATTCCCATACGTTCAAGGTATAGATCTTTTTATATTTGCCAGAGACATTTTTATCAAAAAGGACAAACATCATGGTCTTTGTGGATGAATTGGTGAGTATAGTGTGCGCTAAACAAGTGGTTGTAATCATTTTAAAAGTTGTGAACACATAACTATATGATGCCTTGTGGAGACCGAACACCATAGGTTGAATATGTCTCTAAAGGCAAGTTCTAAAGGTGTATAGGTTTCCACAAGGTTGTCACAAATGTTTGGAATTTGTATCATATTTTGGTAGCATACTGAAACAGAAATCTTCACAGATTTACCTATAACTTACAGGGTATATAGATGGTGATGGTAGAAACATACTGTAAAAATGTGTCTGCCTGAAATGCTATATTTATCCAGAAAAGAATTAAACCAATGACTATTAAACATTATGTTTGATATTTTAAAGATCAAAAATAAAATAGAAAAGACCTAAGAAATACTGTGGCCGTTTTTCACGGTTTCCTCAAAAAGTGGGCACCGTATGGGACTGAAATTTTCTTAGATGACTGTTGCTGTATCTGTCTTGATATTTTTGCCCAGGAATATGTATTTCTTAAACAAAAACCAAAGTAAGATTTTACCTTTATCTTAGCAAGGAAGAATTTCCAAGGTATACTTATCAATGGCAAAGAGAAGTATTTTATACATATAAGGGACGTTCTCTAGAAATCTCAACCCATGAAAGTGATTCTGGTTCAAAATGGGAGCGATTTCAAATTCTACTCTTCGGAGAATGTTCATTACTACACGAAAAAAAAGCCATGTCTCCACAAGGATACACATTCTGGTATTATGCGTGTGTCGAGTTTCAGGAATTTTTTAAAGCTTCGAAATATCTGACGATATTTGACTGATAAGGATCACAAACATCTATGTTTATACTTTCTGGACAACATGTTAATTACTATTTCTGAGTTTCATACATGAAAAAACATTTCAGTGAAATGTCATATTTGCAGAATCTCAATTTAAAAACCGAAGAAATTAATAATGCATCAACTGCATGACTTATATTGTAGCAATCGAAATTAAACGCAGTGAGAATGTGTACACAGTCTCGAATAAAAACATGACCTTTCATTTTGCTGTTTACTCGAAAACGTGAACAGTAATTAAAATGAACGTTTTCGAAGGATGGCGTAATGATTTGTGTGCAGTTTGAAAAATATGATTGGAATGAAAATTGTCTTTCATGTTTCATGTTGAGAAGAAAAAACACTGGTGCATTTTACATTTAAAGGTAATATCATTCTTTGGTTTTTGTCAAATATCAAGAAGGATACAGTACGGTAACAATCATCTGTGAAATTCCCAGTCCCATACGGTGCCCACTTTTTGAGAAAACAGTGAAAAATGCCCACTGTATTTTTGATCTTAAGATAAAATTGTTTTTGGTGATTGGTTTCACTCTTTTCTGGATAAATACAGCATTTCAGTCAGAAAATGTTTAACGATTTGCTTCTTACATCACCATCTTTACACCCAGTACGTTATGGGTAAATCTGTGGATATTTCTGTGTCTGTATCTACCTATACTTACACATACCAAAACAAAACTCTTCACAGATTTAACCATAACTTACAGGTAACAAAGATGGTGATAATAGAAACATACCGTTTACTTTCTTTTACTTGAAATGCTGTATTTATCCAGAAAATCGTAAAACCAAAGACCAAACAGTTTTGATCTCAAGGAGATCAAAACACTTTTGAATAGATTTGAAAATCCGTTGTTTTCTCACAAAGTTGGTACCACATGGGACTGGAATTTTCACTGATGACTGTTACTGTATCTTTCTCGATATTTTACCCATGAATACGCATTTCTTTTGCAAAAACTCAAGTATGATATTATCTTTAAAGGTAAAATGCACCAATATTTTTGTCTTCAACATGAGCATGAACGACAATTTTCATTGCAATCATAGTTTTCAAACTACGCATAGATCAATATACGCCATCCTTCGAAACTTCCATTTTATTTACTGTTCACCTTTTCGAGTAAACAGCAAAATGAAAGGTCATGTTTTTATTCGAGACTGTGTACACATTCTCACTGCGTTTAATTTCGATTGCTACAATATAAGTCATGCAGCTTGTGCATTATCAATTTCTTCGTTTTTTTAAATTGAGATTCTGCAAAATATGCCATTTTAACAAGTGGCAAGACCGTTTATTCTTCGTTCACTCCTTAATCAAGTGGAGAAAGTCTGCTGAATTTATTTACAATGCAAACAGTATCATGCCTAATCCCAGAAAGCTGTATGTCGCATCCGGGTGTTCAACTTGTTGTGTGTTGAATATATCATTTATGGAATGAAATTCCCTATAGCCACATACTACAGTGAAATTCATTTTCTTGCTGGGAATGGTTGAGTAGGGACTATTATCATTACACTATGTAATAGGTGCATAGCATGGTTGGGCACGAAGTGTATTGTGCATTTTCATGCATAAGTGGGCCGAAACCACCCTGGAGTAACGATTCAGTCTTATGGTGTAAATTGCTTGCAAAAGCACTTCAAAATGGACAATTTATCTCATCTTATCATGGTGACCTTGACAGTTCTACGTCAATTTTGAAAGCAGTTTCTTATAGCTCTATGAAACTTGCATCCATAACGGTCTAAATGTATTACATTTTGGCTTGTTGGATAATAACAAAATCTTCACCAATTAAATAAAAACTGTATACATTGCCTAAAAATCAGTTACTCCTTCAATTAGAATCATCATTGTACGGCCGAGATTGTATTTGACTAAAAACGTAAACGCGTTTTTTTTGTTCATAAGTTTCTACATATCGGTATGAATAAATATGAAATAAAGAAAATGAATACAAAATTGAAATGTTTCATATGGAGATAAGGAATACAATTAAGTGCTAAAGGAAAAGAATAGAATTGCGAAATGTAAAATAGGACATTTTTCATAAATTCTGCATGGATGGACCTATTTATAACCAGACGCCAATTTTATGGAGCTGCTAAGCACAAAAAATTGCTTAGCGCAAAAACGCCTTTTTTCAATAAAACAAACCACAATTAAAAATTCAATTTGATATTCTTGGACAGCGAACAACGGCCAAAGAACAATCACAAGTGACACACAACACATGGACATTTGGTTGTTAATCCTGTTTTTAGCCAGAAACCTAATGGTTAGCGAATTTTTGTGCTAAGCAGGGTCGAGAAATTGGCCGAAGTTCAAAATTTCACATTCGTGTGGAATATTGAGCAAGCTCGGATATCTTCAACATATCATGTTTTAATGCCTTTTCCAGTCCCCCCTTTTAAAACAAAATTCTTTCACAGTTATTCCCGAATAGCATTGTAATACAGCCATCTACTTCATATTCGCGAATGTTTATGTTAAATATTTGGCGCAATACTCTGCCTTTTCTCCATGACCTGGTGACTATTTACATCTACTGAAATCGACAACCTTCTTTATTTATTATTGAATCAGAATGTTTGAGATACAATCTATTAAAAAAAGAAGAAATCTCCTGGCAGCATGCCAGAGGAAATAATGCCGTCATATTTTATATGATTTTGATTTGATTATACAGAAAAATCGCCCTCTAAACACATCCAATGCTAGAGAGGGATGTTTTTTCTTGCTTTTTCCTGCCCATTGTGGGACAATGGAGAAGTGATTTCTGGAATGAATAGCTGGGAGTAAATTGAAAGAAAATTACGGAAGACTTCACTGGAAATATTTTTTTCCTCTCATCAGCTGAAGGTAGAACTAGGCAAGGTGACTCGTATAAAGTGAGATGTATAAATTAAAGGTAATATCATACTTTGGTTTTTATCAAACAAATACAGACTCATGGGCAGAAATACCAAGACAGATACAGTAGGCCTAACAGTGATCTGTAAAAATTTCAGTCCCAAACGTTGCCCACTTTTTTAGAAAACAGTGAAAAACAGCCTCAGTATTTCTTAAGTCTTTTCTCTTTTATTTTTGATCTTTTAAAAGATCAAAAAGATTTTCGGTCGTTGTTTTACTAATTTCTGAATAAATACACCATTTCGTGTGAAAAAAATTCAACCGTAGGTTTCTACTAGCATCATCTTCATACCCTGAAAAGTAAAAAGTAAATCTGTGAATATTTCTGTTTTGGTCACTTACCAAAAGATAGGTTTTAGGCCTACTACCTTTAAAGAAGATGCATATTCTCTTACTATAGCCACACGTTAAAAGGTATAATGATTGGTAAAGGTGACAGAACATCACTTACAATCACACTTTGTCTGATCCATCATATACATGAAATAATAAACCTGTGAAAAATTGAGCTCAATCTGACATCTGAGTCATGAGAAAATAGCGAAAACCCGACTCAGTTTTTCTTTTGAAACATAAAGAATGGTTTTGATCTTACCCCGAGATCAAAACTGTTTTCGGTCTTTGTTTGACTAATTTCTGGATAGATACACCATTTCAGGCAGACATATGTTTCTACCAGGACAATCTTCATATCCTGAAAACTATACGTAAATCTGTGAACATTTCTGTTTGGGTATGCTACCAATCTAGTACTGTACCTTTAACAAAAACTGAGGCAAATGTCAAATTGTCAAGCGACTTTTTTCAAGGGATTTTTAACAAAATCAATGTTTTGAAAGTTGGGTATGTGTCTGTACGCCTTCCCTGCCTTGCTAACAATTTGATTGTAAATGACAAAATTAATTACAAATAAAAGGTTTCTAGCACAACTACCCTTCCCCTTAATCTTATGTACATAATAAGGACTCGAACTATCAAATGGACACTATAATGTTTAAAACTGTATTGGATAAATAAGCAGAATTTCCCTCTTTTTTTCTTCTTCTTTTTTCTTTCTTCTTTCTTTTTTATCATTTGTCTATGAAGGTTTCAACGAAAACATTTATTGAGATATCTCAAATATCTCTATTTTTTAAAAATACATTAGAAACGTCAATGATAAAAGGCAATTTCAGTGATAAAATTCGAAGTGCTGGATGCTTGGTGGTAATTTCCATCCACTTTTTATAATCATACGAAGCGAAATAATTTATATATTACATTCCCATAGGGTTGTGCACTGAACTTAACAATACCTATTTCTAAACATCCTCCAAACCAATGAACTTGAAATTGACACATGTTCCTGTAGAGAGCATTATCTATTTTCGATAAAAAATTTGGACGGTAAAAATGTGTCTATAAAAAGGTACCTAAAACATTAGGGAGACATCAAAATGTCTCCTTAATGTTCCGATCCAGGTGAGTATAGGCCTAGAAAATGTTAAGTCAATATCTCGAGGTATGCATCATTTGACTAGCTAATACTATTATCTATGCTGTTTTCCAAGACAATTTATTATTTGCAAGGGCAATTTTCTATACATCTGGCAATTTTACAATATTTGTTATATGGTACGTGTCTTGCGCAGCATCTATTTAATTTAGATGTATGGATGATTACAGGCAAACAAGGTTAACTAATGTATGCCAGCGAAGGCACACATGTGCCACTAAATGGCTGGCGAGGATGACTATTGAGTTTTCATTCAAAATTATCCGAGCGTTCTGGACCGTTTAAAATGCTCGATATCAAATTGAACAGTCGCCAAATATCAGTTGCATGTAAACAAGCGATTAAAGGTAATATCCTACTTTGGGTTTTGCCAAAGAAATGCAGATTCATTAGCAAACAATAACAAGAAAGATACAGTAACAGTCATCTGTGATGAAGTTTCCAGTCCCATACGATGGCTTCTGAAAAACGCTCACGTTTTATTATCATTTTTTTTTTTACATTTTTTTTTTATACTCTTCTTGATACATACATTATTTCGGGCAGAAACATTGTAACGGTATGCTTCTACCATCACCACCTTTATACCCTGTAAGTTATTGGTAAATCCTTGAAGATTTCTGTCTCGGTATAACTTTTAAGTATGATAGTACCTTTAAGGCATCAGGTATATTAGCACGGCATGCATAATTATGTTAACAACAAGCCCTTAAAAAAATATTAAACCAATTTAAAGATTGCAGAAAAAAACCCTATTTTTTTGCCATTGTGAGGGTCGAGACCAATCGGCATCTCGGCAAAATCCATAGATATAGATCTCTAGAAAGAATTTTCAGTGAACAGCCTTAAAAGATGTTTATCTCTTACTTTGTACGGGAAGTATTAATGGTATTACATGGAATAGTAAACATGTTAAGAACATCAAATAACGACAAGGGAAACCGACTGGATAGATTTTAAGTCATCGAAGAGGTGATAAACAAATAAGCATTCGAAAAGTGGTTCGAATCCCACTCAAGTCAACTTATCTTTGTTCACTTTGCAAAGACTGTTAAAAGGAGCATTATGATTTGCAAGGCCTCAAAAAATATTAAGTTTGAGACAGAAAAAGGACTCAACAGTTCGTAAACAGTGCAAACAGTCACCTTGGGTAATCTTGGTTCATCAGATGCTGTTTTTTTTTTCAAGGAAATCAAGATTTAGTGTCTTTTCCAAAGAACGTTCGTCCAAACGATTTTCACTCAAGGTATGAAGATGGTGCTGGTAAAAACATGCCGTTAAGATATTTCCACCTGAAATGCTGTATTTATCCAGATATTAGCAAAACAAAGACCGAAAACAGTTTTGATCTCGGGGTAGGATCAAACCCATTTTTATGTTTTATACGAAAAATTGAGTGGGGTTTTCGCTTTTTTCTCGTGACTCAGATATCCGATTGAGCTCAAATTTTCACAGGTTTATTATTTCATGTACATGTTTGATCAGGCAAAGTACGAGTTCTGTCCTGTGACCTTTACCAATCATTTATTGTACCTTTAAGAACCTGACTAGGACAACATGCATCATAAACTCCAATATGCTTTTGGTTCTTTAAATGTTAAGAGATTCAAACGAAAATGAATTCAGATTTCAATGAACAGAATCAGGTCACAATGTCACACCGTTACCTCTCATGGATCATGCGTCACGTACCTTGACGTATAATCTTAGCGTCATGTCAATGCGTCTGACCAACATAATTCTGCTAAATATTTGAAGAGTCTGGTACCTTGGAGACTACCCTACAAGGGAAATCCAACACACTGACGTTATTAATAACATAAAAGAAGTGGAGTTAGTATATAAACCCCGTCTCGTAAGGGCCCCTCGGGCATCAATCGATATTTTCGATCGATTATACGTATTCTCCTCGTGATCAGGGAATGTTAGATTATTATTCCTCTGGTCTGTTTTGTGCACTTTAAACTAAGAAGAATTAGAATTTAGTTTCGTATTGTACAAATCAATGACACAGTATATAGAATATATATAAAGACATTGGTCTTACATTTACCTTAAGCTGTGGAAAAACTGTAGCAGCTGTAACAACGAATAACATAGTAACATTAACATTTTGAAGGTATAATACATGATTGGTAAAGGTTGGTAAATAACAGCACTCACACTTTGTTTAATCTAACCTGTATATAAAATAACACATCTGTGGACATTTTAGCTCAATCGGATAGCTGAGTCACGAGAAAATATAGCGAAAATCTGACTCAATTTTTATCATAAAAACAAAAACAATGGTTTTGATTTTACCCTGAGATCGAAACTGTTTTCGGTCGTTGTTTCACTAATTTCGGGGATGTTTCTACCAGCACCATCTTCATACCCTGAAAATTATACGCAAATCTGTGAACATTTCTGTTTGGGTATGTTACCAATTCTGTACTCTACATTTAATGAATACTAAATAAAAACTTGTCAACCGGCAAATGAAAATTAAGAAAAAAAATCGACCGAGGACAATTAAACAGACAAACAAACAAAATACACCCAACGTTGTTGTACAGGAAATGATGATACAAAAACGCAAATAATGAAATATTAAATAGCGAGGACAACATAACATGACAAAAAAAAGACACAAATTACAATAGTCAGCCTTCTATTTCGATATCATCAATGTTATTCATGAATAAATCACAACAATAAATGTGTGAGTGGAAAAGTTCAACAGAACGTACGTGCTTCTATTCAATGTAAAAAAATAACCCTGTACATTATGCATTTGTGAACACGGCACATGCTATCACGTCAGATTGAGTGTATACATACATGTACATCAAAATAATTATAATCATGGGATTGTGGTAAGCTTAAGACGGGAACCCCAAAACACATTGATTATTTTAGCTCTTAAATAACTTCTACTCCTCAAAAATAATACTTTTGACTATCAGCAAATGTTCCTGGGTGCTTAAAAGCCTAGATTGACGAAATTTGTGCCACATTTCAGTGTAAAAATGCAATTTTCTTACATTCTTCTTGCAAACTTGAACACACTTCATCTGATTGTGTGGGGCCATTTTGTCTGGTTTTGGTTAGTGTATATAGTGCCCAGACCCAACAGATCAAGAGTCCTCAAAATGTCAGAGTGGAAACCAGACTATTCTCGTCTGCGGCCGTCCGTGCGGCCGTGATATGTTACATCTTTGTGACCGTTTGTACCCCACAATTCCCACAAAATCAAAGCCCTGCCCTCTTTCCACAAAATTAACGTTGCTAATAATGTAGAAGAGGACACCCCCAACGGATATACATGTATACGTAACTTTTCAAAAAGTAGTTTCCCTTTCCCTTATAGTTTTATGACCCGTCTTATCACAATCCCCATAATGATTTTCTGTCAAGTTCCTTACATTATACCTTTAAATTTCTTACCACTGTGAAGCTCGCCACGGCTACGTTCTATTGCAAATGTATAATATTATAATATTGGGTTTCTCAAAAAGGAAATTTGCAAATTTATGAAATGGAAATGTATTGATGATTCATCACGTTTTTGTCAAGTGATGCCAAACTAAATTGAAAATGAAATAATCAACAAAAAAATCTGAGCGCAAATGTTTTTTGGGTCCCTTTACGAGTGTGTAATGTATAGTTTTGTACGCCCGGCCCAAACTGTAATAAGTGGCCTCGCATTTCCACCTCAGTAGGGACCCGTGTCTAAGGAGTAGATTGAGTGACGTGTGTGTCCTATTGCCTATCTATAGATGCCCTTCCTTAAAGGGTACGTGCAGTGCTTTTCAGTGGAGTCAATTTGTGGTATTATTTACAGGAAGAATCTTTCGTTTTTCAATAGTTATAGTCCCAAAGTGTGGAATTCTGTTTCCATCAGCGTCAGGAATGCCAATTCTGTCTAAATGTTCATAGGCCAATTTCATAAAACTATTAAAAGCACAAAAATTTGCTAAGCATGACATTTCTATCTTAATAAAAACAGGGTTAACAACAAAATTTCCACGTGTTGTGTATCACTTGTGATTGTTCTTTGGCTGTTGTTCGCTGATCATGAATATCAAATGGAATTTTCAATGGTGGTTTGTTTTATTGGGCGAGACATTTTTGTGTTAAGCAAATGTTGGTGCTTAATAGTTTTATGAAAAAAAACTTTCGAAAAACAAATCCATAAAACTATACTGGGCATCCATCAATTGGGTCTGTATGGCATCACAAGACTAAAAATTGACACAGGGATAAAACCAGAAACATTCCAAACTTGAACTGAAATCTCTAACGGAGAGCCTTCTACTTTAAATGCATGTCAGCAATGAATTCCTAAGTATTGCATGTAGAATGCTTTAAAGGGGCAATACACATCCTCGTTGTGGAACGTGATGCGTCGTGTAGTATAAGAGGCAAACAACATGCGGGCCGCTTTAAGTGTCAATTAAACAGTGTGTGCTATAATTGTAATCTTCAGTAATGTCACAGTAGTATCATGGAGCTAGGAAGTCTCCATGGTAGTATACATGCGCTCTATTTCAGCATGTAATGCTGTCTGATACATGTCAGTAGAGGTGTCTTTGAACGTTTACGAAACGGAGGCTTAGGCTCAGGCTCAGGCTTCAGCTCTGACATCCATATGCTGGAAATATAGATTGTTGAAGCTGAAGCTCTGTTTTTCCTTTTAAAACCAGAGAATCTACTTCAGAAACGCAGCCAAAAGCCTATTTTTTGATACCCGTTATTTCAAAATGGATTCACGAAATGGAGCCGGAGCCTCCGTTTCGTAAACGCCCCTCAACTTTGCTGTTAAAATGGCTCTCATGTATTCCATAACACGATTCGGATTCTACCAGATTTTATTATACGGATCTGAGTTCATATTTTATGCAGTTTCTCACACTGTTTCGTTACTTATTTCAAAATGTGGAAATAAGTACAGCATGCGTTGAATCGACATGTGTAGCTAGTATATAGGGTTGCAATTAAAATGCAATTTAGTTCAATTAAATTCAATTTAATACAATTAGATTCAGCATGACCAACAGGAAATTGATTTCCACACACATCAATTACAAAAAAAGTGCTTTTCAATCTGTTGTACTTTTGAATAATTAATCCCAAATTTCGTGCAGTCTGCAGTAAATTAAGCTGAGTATGCATTACATCAACACCAGTACAACCACATATCGTCCAAATTTCAATTGTTCTTTTCTAGTATCTTTCACAAATCGGAATTGTTGCTTTTGTTTGCCTTTTACAGAAATAATAAGAAATGCACATGGATAGGAATAATTTTGTTCATTTAGTGACTCGGGGAATCACCAAATTTCACCACAATTTGAAAATGTAATTTTCACTTTAGTCTGTAAATTCAAATTTCTCATGTTAGAATTTACAAAATCCAAGAGTTGTAAAACTAGTAAGCAGTGAGCTAACTTAGTCTGTTTTTCTTGTTTTGGTACTCAGACAGCCTAAAGATTATTTTCTTCTAAAGTTAATTAATTGGTAATTTGCGTTCTTATGAATTTGCTTTTAAAAGTAATATAATACTTTGGTTTTTTTTGTCAAAGAAATACAGATTCGTGGGCAAAAATATCAAGGAATATACCGTACAAGACATCTGTGAAATTTTCAGTTCCATACGGTGCCCACTTTTTGAGAAAACAGTGAAAACGACCACAGTTTTGATCCAAAAATACTTTGTATCTGGAGATACGATCAATAGTAGGGCTTCGTGAAATCGACCACAGCATTCATTAATACTTTCATATTGTAACTGGTTTTACTCTTTTCTAGATACACAACGAATTTCAGCCATAAAAAAAGTCACAGTATGTTTTTACCATCTCCATCTTTATACCCTGTAGGTTATAGGTAAATCTGTGAAGATTTCTGTTTCGGCATGCTACCAAAGTATGATATACCTTTAACGTTGGATGATGTACTAGAATCTAATGTTAAAACATACCCCACGTTTCACAACATTAAAAACTTGAGAATTAGAAGACTGCCTTTTATTGGGCAATCTTAAGCTTATATAATGCTTGTTAGGCTCGCGCTGCACATCAAGGAATTAATTTGATTCACAAATGAATGAACAGTTTGAACGGAAGCGCCAGACGCAGGAATAGCCCTTGTGCCTCTAGCCATAACCTCATGCAGCTTCGCCCTTTTATGGTCATTGCCTTACTAGTTCCTTCTAAAATGCTCAAGTGGACATTCCACTATGCTCTCCAACTGAAGTGCCCTTAGCCAGGGATGAATTACCTCACCCGAAAGTTGTCTCTTCAAATAAAATCTAACCCTTTTGGCATGTTTTTTTTTCTAGGGGTCTTTCTGAATTTGTCAAAAAAGGTTAGAAACCTTCCAGAATCTATATACCAATAATTCAACACACGAATGTGCCATAGGGATATTACAATCCGTATTGAACATTTCGTCAACCTTTACCCTAAGACAGTTCGGCCAATATCTTTCCTGAATATAACCAAATTCAACACCTTTCCTTACGGCATATTCTTCAATCTAAACTCCGAGCAATCCGACCAGAATCCACTATCCAAACTGGAATGCACTGAATCCTGAATCACCAAAGGAAATGTTCTCGATTACCTTTACCCCTATATAGGCATTTTGGCCAGGAACCTTCCTGAATCCAGCAAAAGTCAACACGGTTCAATATCCTTTTGGCACACACCAAGTCCAACACTGGAATCCACCAAATTGCAATACTGTACAATATCCTTATTTCACATTATCAACCTTTACTCCTGCATTCATTTCAGTCAGGATTCCACCAAGTGTAACACTGGAGTCCACCAAAATCCGAATCCACCAATTTGCAATACTGTGCAATATGCTTATTTCACATTATCAACCTTTTCTCCCAGTCATTTCAGTCAGGATTCCACCAAGTGTAAAACTGGAATCCACCAAAATCCGAATCCACCAAATTGCAATACTGTACAATATACTTATTTCACATTATCAACCTTTACTCTCAGTCATTTCAGTCAGGATTCCACCAAGTGTACCACTGGAGTCCACCAAAATCAGTGAATCCACCAAATTGCAATACTGAACAATATCCTTATTTCACATCATCAATTAACCTTTACTCATTCGGCTAGGAACCCATCAACATAATTATATGAAATGAACCAATTTGCATTGCTGTGAAATATCCTTATGATATGGTATTATCACCGTTATCTCGAGGCATTTTGGGCCAGGATCTGTCCAAATCGAGCACAGAGTATTCTTTTGACACAATCTTTAACTTATAAGCTTGTTATAAGCTACAAGAACTGGGGTCGATTACACCAAATTCATCGTAACTCACTATCAATCGTAGGACTTAATGGTGCACTGCAGCCCCGCGTAGAAGTCGAAGGATACGATGGGTTATCCTTCGTATCTCGAGATACGATCAATCGTAGGGCTTCGTGAAATCAACTCCAGCATTCATGAATACTTTTATATGTTGTATTTTGGTTTTGTTTTAATGTTTGGTTTTGTGTTTTGTTGTCGTTTTGATTAAAAATGTTTTCTTTCTTTTTGTGAGAAGACCCATCAACTGAGAACACCCCACCCCTCAAGGTTGTTCCCGGGGTCACTTTATGTCATTGACTCCGTTGGTGTTGAGTCGCTTCCTGGTCATATCAAATTTCACAGGTAAAACACAAATGTTTGACAAAAACACCTGTTTTAGCAACTGGTGTATCGTTCCTCGGAAAGATGACATGGGAGCAATGGAGTTGAAAGATGCTCATCTTTGCACGCCATGCAAAGCCACTCAGTACATCATAGCTACTGAGCTGAAATGGAAGATTATCTGAAATCTGGTCAATTCGCCATCATTAACACTACCCCACAGTAGTTCGCCCCAAAACCTGTTGTGAAGTCACTCCGTGAAGAACCATATTCGATCAAAGCTTTTGATGCGATAACAAGAAAAAAGGAAAAAGAAACAAGACATCAGACAGAAAAGATCTTGGGATTTGTTATTACTCTCACTTGTAGGTCTCGTGTAATATTCCACGCGTGATCTCAACCCTTACTACTTTGATTACCGTAGCCTCAAGTCCTTCGCCGAAGATTGTTTCATTTCGCCGGCGGTGCAATTCGCTCTGTTATCCGGCAAGCCGGGCGTACTGCTTCCGCCGAACGAGGGGTCCTTCATTCGTTTGTTTCTCGGTTTTTTTCTCTTTGGTCCACGCTTGACGCAAGACCACGGTAATTTAATTTGAGCGGTTCCGCCGTATATAGAGCCTCACATGCACACAACCAACACTATTCGGTCTCGCACACAACAACCTGTCAGATGTTGGGCCATGTAGATTTTCCCTTTTTGATATTAAAACGGAGGAGGGAAATGCATTCAGGGGAGTGATAATTTCTCGTCACCTTAGCTTCGTCAGAGCCGAGCAACAAGGGCCTTGCGGCTGAAGGACCAGTTCGCCGTGAAAAAAAGAAAAATCCCAATGAATCACCAGATACACACGGGGAACATGGACCTGAACTACACGGCATATCGATTCAGTAAACCCATCAAACCTTACGGCTTGTGAAAATACACAAACCTCATGACAGGCTGATGTGAAAAGAAAATTGAATTCTGTTATTTGATGAAGTTGCCATCACGGAAAAAAAAACCTCACGCAGTTGGGACTTACTGCTGCACCAAAAGTACACAACACCTATGGAATTGAAATAAACGATGAAAACATTCCAATAATCAATTTGGAACTGCAGGCCCCACGCCAGTTAACTTCTTGACAAGTAATAAACTGATGCAAAGTGCTCATCAGCCAAAAAAATAACCTGAAATTTATGAAATGTCGTGGTGATCCTTTTCATCTCCCCATAACTTGTTTTCATGTCGGCATCCATGTTTTGTTTTGTTTTGTTTAGTTCTGTTATTTCATATTGTTTCATTCTAACTTCTCTCCACGGGTATATAGTACCACCCTAATTATCTCTTTCTTCCTCCAGAACCATGTATCTTTCCACCTTTGTTATTATCCATATTTGATCTCACCTACCCCCACCCTCCCTGGTCACTCTAATCCCCGCCCCTTTTGTTCTGATCGTCTCTTCCATTTATGTATATCTTTACTTGCATGTTCTTGTCCTCTTGTCATTAAGTCTTTGATAAAGATCCAGATACATGTAGTATTAATTCAAAACGCGCAAGGGGCCGATTTCATAAAACTTACGACGCATCGCAGAGTTAAGACGCATCCTTTCTCTATTGACTCACCGCATAGATGCGCCGCCTCGCAACTAGGACGCATCGCAAAATGAGTTGCGACGCGTCGCAGACCTTTATGAAATCGGCCCCAGGCCCTCTTAACAACAAGCATTGCATTTCTTGAAACAACTTGTTTCTTTTCACTTTAAAGGTATAATACATGATTGGTAAAGGTCACAAAACAGCACTCACACTTTGTCTGATCCAGCATGTACATGAAATAATAAACCTGTAAAAATTTGAGTTCAATCGGACCTCTGTGTCCGAGAAAATATCGAAAACCAACTATTTCTTCTTATAAAACATAAGAATAAGATCTTACCCCGAGATCAAAACTGTGTTTGGTCATTGTTTTACAATTTATTTTAGATAAATACATTATTTCATGCGGAAAGATTTTAACAGTATGTTTCAGCACCATCTTCATACCCAGAATGTTATACGTAAATTTGTGGACAATTCTGTTTCGGTACATTTCTGTACCTTTAAGTCGTTATTATAATGCCACACATTGTGAATTGTATGTTACATCTGCACGGTATTTAAACATTCACTGTATGTACATTATATTCCACACGTGCGAACACGTTATTAAAATGCAGCTCAGGAGCCAATGCCTGAGTTCATTTTCAACAGGTCCTTCTGTCACGAATGTTTTTCGATAGGATGATTTTAAAAGCTTATTTAATTTAGTGGCTCGGTAGCAGGCAGGCTCGACTAATTGGAATAGAATGGGGTTGTTTGAAGGATTTTAGGGAATTTAATAGTAGCCATTTTCAAATGGAATATTCAAAATGAGCACAAATGAAAACTGTGAGTTCGAAATAAGCTTGGCAGACATTTTCCGTTAAATTTGTTTATGCTTAGCTTTGTATTCATTTGCTCATAATAATTAATCAACGAAGGAGACCATTGGTATAGTCTCAATGTCGATACATGTATAATGTATCTATTAGAAGTATATTTTGTAGGCATTTCGTCATAAGCATTCGCTGGTTGCACACCCAATGGATGTAAAGCCTTTTATATGGACTGTAAGGAAGATTGGGCAATGGTTTTGTCGGGTTTGAAGATCTTTTTGCACTGTGCTTGTAAAAAATCGTTTCAATTTGTGTCATTTTAGATTTATTCTTCGGGTTGCAAAATGGTAAGCTGTTCATAAGATATTACCGTTATCGTGCAACCTAGGGTACGTTCAAGTGTTACATACAATACCTATAGTAAAACTCGTTTTTCGCCCTTTAAATGTATAATACATGATTGGTAAATGTCACAGCACTCAAACTTCGTCTGAACCAGCATGTACATACGATAACATACCCTGTGGAAATTTGAGCTAAATTGAACATCCGAGTCACGAGAAAATAGCGAAAAATTTTTGATCTTACCCCAAGATCACAACTGTTTTACTAAAACTGTGTTTACTAACTTCTGGATGAATACAACATTTCAGGTGGAAATGTTTTAACGATATGTTTCTACCAGCACCATATTAATTTACACCTGTACGTTATAGGTAAATATGTGAACATTTCTGTTTGGGTATGTTTCCTACCAAAGTATGATACCTTTTTATGGGCAAAGAAGCGAATTCAGTACATGTTCATTGAAGGTAATATCATACTTTGGTTTTTGTCGAAGAAATACAGATTAATAGGCAAAAATATCAAAGAAGATACAGTAACAGTCATCCGTGAAAATTTCAGTCCCATTCGGTGGCCACGGTTTGAGAAAACCGTGAAAAACGGCCACAGTATTTCTTTAAAGGATAAAAAATAATTTTAGTCACTGGTTTTAGTCTTTTCTGGATAAATACAACATTTCAGGCAGGCAAATATTAACGGTATGTTTCTTCCATCACCATCTTTATACCCTGTAAGTAATAAGTAAATCTGTGAAGATTTCTGTTTTGGTATGCTACCAAAGTATGATACTACCTTTAAACGTCGCATTTCTTCTGCCCTTGAAAAGGTAGCAACACATGGGAAATAATGCACCAGGGTGCTACATCCCCACCCTCATGTACAAGAGGTAGAACATTAGCGACAATCCCGAGGGGGTACTCACACCCTCAATTTTAAGTACTAGCCCTAAAAAATAGAGTATACAGCACTGCAACAAAAATGATATCAGCATATAGGCCTTTATTTCCCTTCCTTCAACCTTGCTTTGTTAATGAGACCGCCGTTCACTCAGGTAAATGTTATATCTCACACCCACCATGGTGTCATAGATTCTACTGAGGTGGAAGTAAATCGTCTGCTCTCAAAATCCATCTCTTTTTTATTCTTAAAGGTAATATCATACTTTGATTTTTATCAAAGAAATACAGATTCATGGGCAAGACAGATACAGTAACAGTCATCTGTGAAAATTTCAGTCCCATACGGTGCCTACTTTTTGAGAAAACAGTGAAAAATAGCCACAGTATTTCTCAAGTCTTTTCTCTTTAATTTGTGATCTTTTAAAAGATCAAAAAGATTTTCAGTCGTTGTTGTACTAATTTCTGGATAAATACACCATTTCAGGCGGAACAATTTGAACGGTATGTTTCTACCAGCATCATTTTCATACCCTGAAAGGTAAAGGTAAATCTGTGAACATTTCTGTTTGGGTTTCTTACCAAAGTATGATACTATCTTTAAGTGGAGACCAATGATGCATTTCATATGACCGTTCATTACATCCAATCCCAAACCTACCGCTATAGTGGTTACTCCAGCCGCTGCTTTATAATGAACGACCTTTCTCTACAGTTCGTGCAATATGATGCTAATGAAGTCCCCATAATCAATGGTTCTTATCCTTGTATCGATTGCTTTTGAAGGCGTATAAGGTGTGATAAAGACTCTGGATCGATCAGT
Source organism: Astropecten irregularis (assembly GCA_963971285.1). NCBI lineage: Eukaryota > Metazoa > Echinodermata > Asteroidea > Paxillosida > Astropectinidae > Astropecten > Astropecten irregularis. The sequence goes on along the minus strand of OZ020258.1, from coordinate 12,917,184 downwards.
CAGAATTAACGCTATGTGATTCTCGGTAGCTATTTGGGTGTTAAAGCCTTAAAGGTAATACCATACTTTTTGTTTTTATCAAGGAAATGCAGATTCATTGGCAAAAATGTCAAGGAAGATACAGTAACAGTCGTCTGTGAACATTTCATTCCCATATGGTGCCCAGTTTTTTAGAAAACACGGGCGCGGTAATTCTTAAGTCTTTTCTCTTTTATTTTTGATCTTTTACAGCATTTCAGGCAGACAAATATTAACGGTATATTTCTACCATCACCATCTTTATACCCTGTAAGTCATAGGTAAATATTTCTGTTTTGGTATGCTACCAAAGTATGATACTACCTTTAAAGTGATAACACAGGAATGGTTAAAGGTCACGATAGAATAGGACTGACATTCAGTTTGATTCAACATGAACATTAAGCCTATACATACAGTGAAAGGCTGAGGTCATTAGAATTTGAACATCACATGATTCACAAGAATCTCGGGAAAACGGTACCCTTTTGCTTTTAAAGCAAAACAAATACAGTTTTGTTTTTCACAACGCGAAAACGTCTCGTTGTTCTCTTCTATGAAAGAAAAAGAAACAATGACCAAATGAAATGTAAAAGAACGAGGATTAAACAGAAGAAAACAGAGAAAAAACGACAAGCAAAAGCTATCTGAGCAGAACTATTTTAATGGTTAGTTTCCACCATTACCATCGTTTCATTGTCAGTCATGTGAGCGTGCCTGCTTCTCGATCTTATAAATTTTGTGTCTTCGCAATTTTGGAGAATTCCACGTACATTGACATTGCTATAGTGTATAGTCACATATGCGTGCAGCCGACATGAGAATGTTTGTAAACTGAGGACATCGCTGTTTGCAACATGTTTATGGTTGGGAGAAACGTACTGCGTATAGTCATTCATGAGAGTACCAGCACTTAAAGGGAGCATATAGGATATGAAAAGATGTACATTTGGCTGAATTTGGTACTTAAACATAAGTTAAGGTCTTAAACTTCCTTACAGACGTTATTTCATGTACTTTTTTACGCTTTGTTCATCTGGATAGCAGAAATACGTCCGAAATAATCTTGCCCCCTCCGAATCCTTCACGGTTACACCGCGCTTTCGAAATGCTACTAAAATCGTTCGGACGAACGATCTTTTGAAAAGACACCAAATCTTGATTTCCTTGAAAAACCCAGCATCTGATGAACCAAGATTTCCCATGGTGACTGTTTGCACTGTTTACAAACTGTTGAGTCCATAATTTTCTGTCTCAAACTCAATATTTTTATTGGAGGCCTTGTAAATCATGTACGCTGTCTTTAAGTAGTATTCAGAATAGTTGGAAATGGCACAAAGGCACCAGATCAGTCAACTACGTGAGGGTTCTGTGTGAATTAGCACGTGATTAGTTAACAGTAACAATATGATAAGGCTGGGGGTTTCAAATTTTGAAATGTGCACATGGCGGGGATAATATCAACACGCGCATTATAAATTATTCAAATTTAACTAAAGAATTTCGAGGGGACATGAGAACATGACACAAACAAATAAAACGATTATATCTGTTCGTTCATATCTGACACAAAAGTGAAATAAAATATTGGACCATTGTCACAAAACTGCTGAGCGTACCGTTGACCTACATACCAGTTTTGCATTAAACCAGTTAACAATCCTATCTTGTAATATAAAATTGGGACTATAGTATTCAACTTTAATATGTGTACATTATTTTACCCTTTCGCTGATGTATGTACGATTACAAATCGTTCTTTTGTAGTGTCTTTCACAAATCCGAGGTTTTTGATTCTGCTTACTTTTGATATAGAAATGAAAAATGCACTTCAATAGGAAAAACGTGACTTAGAAATTTACTTTTTTATACCCAATTTCACATCAATTTGAAAATGTAATGTTGTTCACTTTATTTTGTAAATTCAAATTTGTATCATAGAATTTACAAAATGTAAGTCAGAGTTGTACAAGTAGTAAGAGGTAGCCCTAAGCTTACGTGGTTGATTCAAGTGTTAATTTTGCATAAATGTTCTTTCTTTTTTAAACTCAGTCAGTGTTTTTGTTCTTGGTACCCATACAGCCTAACGACTATTGTTTTTTAAAATACAATATTTGGTGAACTTGACAAGTCCATAATTCATTTTTTTCTGAATGAATTTGTTTTTAACGTTTGGTGCTTCACTAGAATTGAAGGTTTAAAATACTGTGTACCTTGAATTTTGGGCTTTCGCTGCCGCCAATGAGAAAACTCGCTCGCCGAAAATCAGTGAAGGATAATGTATTCCTGTTGCGCACTTGTAAGGGGAGTACACATTATCGCATTACCCGATGGGGATTTGATCTCGTAACGTCGGATCAATGTCGATATACGTCTTACGACCCAGCAGGTCCTGAATGTATTATTACAGATAATCGTATAATCACATCATCCAATTGGATTAGAACTAGAAGCTTGTCGTAAGCTGATTGTAACATAAAGGGACGGCATAAGGCAGCAATGGGTGCCGACCAGAAAATAATTTCACATAGGCTCCCATGCAAAATGGCCAATTTCAGTTTCTCAGGCAATCAAGCCATTCAGAAAAATAACGCTAAAATCTTAAATTTTAATTGAATTTAATTTGATATAGGTTGACCAATGATCTTTTTGAGAAAAGTCCATCCAAATAATAAAGTATTATGAGCAAATGCTTTTATTAAAAAAAAATTTTTTTGAGGGTTTACAAAGTATTTTTGAGCTCCACGGACTGATTTGGACCAATTTACTGGTCTGCATCCAATAAATTCACTAACAGTACATCTACTATTTTTCGCCTTCGCATTTTTTTCCGCCCCTAAAAAGTGGCGCTTGGGGGGGGGAGGGGGGAGCCCCCTCTCCCAAGTTACGCCACTGAATGCAACAGACAGAGTAAGGCCGTGTCCCAATTCTGTGGCTGCGATCGCAAATAACGCACAAGTCTATGGAAAGGGCTGCAGTCACTGGCTAGTGGCTGCCATACATGTAGGTACATGCGTTATTTGCAGCCCGAAGTGAACATTTGGGAGACATCTGCAAATAGCGAGACTTTTCCGTGTCTCCCTATTATGCAAGCTTTTAAAGACATATTTTTGCTGTCCAAATTTTGATAGAAGACTGAGAATGCGCTCAATATGAACATATGTCAATTTCAAGTTCATTGGTTTGGAGGATGTTTAGAAATAGGTAAGTAAAATTTGTGCAGACCCAATGGGAAAGTCTCCCTAATGAACCATTGCCCGGTAAGATTAACATAATAGAGAAATGTTTTTGAGATTTCATTGGCCAGTTTTGACTGATTTGTTTTCTTTCTTGTTTTTTTTTCCATCGATACAGGAGTTGGAGGAACGAGCGCCGCTTAGTGCACGCAGCTTCCCCAGTACAAGTCCCCCGGCCTCCCCCTTCCAAGTTACCATCGACCCCACACGCTACCACCTTCCCGGCATGCCAGACACCCCCTCCAGGGTCCAGGCCAACGGGGGTGAGAAACTGCCCTTCAACACACGAAATGCAGTCAAGCGGAAGATTCCATTCTACAACAAGGGGTGGGAGGGTCGGGGCAACAGGCGGGCATGGATGGTGTGCCTGGCGGGGTTCATTCTGGATATTCCATTCATGGGCATGGTGATGAGTTTCGGTGAACTCCTTCTGCCCTTATTGGACACATTCGGAGGAGGAACTGCAGCTATAAGTGAGTATGATAATTATTGTGAAAAAGACTTCAAGGTTGTATCATACTTTGGTAAGAGACCAAAACAGGAATGTTCACAGATTCACGTAAAACTTACAGAGTATGAAGATGGTGCTGGTAGAAACATGCTGTTAAAAATTTTCCTCCTGAAATGGTGTATTTATCCAGAAATTAGTAAAACAACGACCGAAAATCTTTTTGATCTTTTAAAAGATCAAAAATAAAAGAGAAAACACTTAAGAAATACTGTGACAGTTTTTCGTTGTTTTCTCAAAACGTGGGCAAGGTATGGGACTGAAATTTTCACAGATTACTGTTACTGTATCTTTCTTGATATTTTTGCCCACGAATCTGTATTTCTTTGGCAAAAACCGAAGTATGATACTACCTTAAAAGGGTTCCTGCAGTATTTTTTTTTTCAGTCAGGTTATTTTATTGCCTTCAGACAGAGAATATACTGACAGATAATGAATGGCAAGTCTTATTTTGGTTTCAAACCAGCATTTGGTTTTCGTTTTAATGGCTTTGCAAAATGGAAGATTTTCATGCAAACTCATGCGAGGAACCAACAGCAAAAACATAATGGAAAAACATAAGAAATGAGGAGGCAAACTTGACCCACAGAAATGGTGTGGCAAAAACATTACACCACATGTTGAGTGAAAGGGACATATTCGGCACACAAAACGTGTTTAGGAGGGAAAGGTGTGTCAGAAAACAACCCCAACTTTTTGTGCACAAATCAATTGGGTTACTGTTCTCGAATGCCAAGATGACATCACAGTTTTGCTCATGAATATGAAAAATCTAATAAGCATAAAAAACAACGTTTTTAACCCTGAAACAACGTGAGGAAGTGGGTAAAATCACAGGCCCCATTTATAAGACAGTTGCTTTTTGGCACATGGTCATGCCATAATATTCCTATTGCAGAGACCCCTTACAGGAACAAAGAAGTTCATTTGTAACTGTAAATTTCCAATAAGCTTTTCGCGATATAAAATTGAACATTATCTGGTGTCTCCTAATGATGACTAGAGCAGGCTAGTCGAAACGTTGAGACCTTACGAGAAGTGCGAACGAAATAGAAGTGCGAAGGTACGAACGATTCTTACATGGTATTTCCGCAAACCGATCCACATACCAATTGTCACCATGCAAACCTCAAATCTTTCTAAATATCTGGCAGACCACTGAATTCTTTCACTGTGCGTAAACATCAAACCTAGATTATCCAAGCATCTGCTTGGATACGTAACATATGTCTTGCATACGAACAGCACGAGAGAACAAGTCCATTCCAGAGATGGGTATCGCTATGCAAAAGCTCGAAACGAATCATGTGATATAGCAACAGTCTTTAATCTGGGAATTTCAAATTGGGGTGTTTATATGCAATGAAAGAAGCCTGTGTACCAGATACTGATTAAGATTTCACCCGCAAATGGCTTATTTAATGTTAATTTGAAAGATATTTATGAAAATCACTTCACGAAGGATGAGCTAACTGCAATGACGTCATCAGAGCCTTCCCTATTTCAAATGTCATATCCTATAATGTAAATCACTTTACGAATGAATTGAACTGTCCGATGCACTTTTACAAAAGAAATCATGCAATTCCGTCTCCATAAAGTTCACAGCGAAAGCCACTCAACGAACTAACCTTACAATCACTGTATGAAATTCTACTTGAAATTATATGTTCACATGTAACCTCATCTCGCCCAACACAAATAAACCTGTGCACGTCCACACAGGTTTTCAGAAAATATGGAATTAAGAGTTCCCTAAACCAAATAAAAATAATAATAGTGATAATAATTACCGAGAGTGGGTACTTAGGGAGACATTCCCATAGGGACGTGCACACGACTTTACTTACCTTTTTTCTTTTGAAATTGAAAAATGTTCATATTGAGAGCATTCTCTGTCTTCTATCAAAATATGGACGGTAAAAATATGTCTTTAAGATGTAGAAATATTTTTGGGAAGACAACAAAATGTCTCCCTATTGACCGGTGTCTCCCAAATGTTAACTTTCAGATGCTAACCTGTCTCCCTATTATGCAATTTAGGAAAATAATGATAATAACATGAAAATAAATGCATAATGCTTGGAATTAGGAGGAAGTGATGCGTTTCGATCCAAGCAGGATCTTTATAATCGAAGATCCTTAGCCTTCGGTTATAAGCATTTGATAAATCTTGGGTCATTATTTTGGCTGATGAGCAGTTTGCAGCAGTTTAATACTTGTATTGAAATAAGTTAAATCAACAAAAGCTATTCAAAATAAAATCTAACCATAAAAAATATTATGCAAGCCCATGTGCAACATTTACTGAAGAAAAATATATAGGCTACAGCCATCCCATGTACAAATTCAATGTGCTTCACTGTTTTCAAGAAATATGGGGGGATTTTTCTTATAGGTAGTATCATATTTTGGTAAGAAACCAAAACAAAAATGTTCACAGATTTACGTATAACTTACAGGCTATGAAGATTGTGGTGGTAGAAACATATCGTTAACATTTTCCCGCCTGAATTGGTGAATTTATCCACAAATTAGTAAAACAACGACCGAAAATCTTTTAAAAGATAAAAAATAAAAGAGAAAACAACTTAAGAAATTGGCTGTTTTTCACTGTTTCCTCAAAAAGTGGGCACCGTATGGGAATTCAATTTTCACAGATGGCTGTTACTGTGTCTGTCTTGGTATTTTTGCCCATGAATCTGTATTTCTTTGATAAGAACCAAAGTATGATATTACCATTAAAGGAATTTTCGGTTTGCAAGAGAAACTTTGACAAAAATAGATCTTGCATTTGAAAAAGACAAGCAAAAGGTAAAAGAGGAGGGACCTAGACTTTATTAATTTAGCAATGAAGAGCGAAATGTGAGACCAGAATGGTCCCAAGGCCATATTTCATGAAGTCATTTACATCATAATTTCTGTTGCATGTCAACATGACATTTCGTGTGCAGTTTGTCAATGGCAAATATTTTGAATGAGAAAAAGCTTCCAATTAGTCTGTAGTGGATTTATAATTGCAAGATCATTAAGGCAATAATGCACATATTAAAGTGGTTTCCGGTGTTTAATGTCGGTTTTATAGGCTTTAACCTATACCGACGCCATTGGGACTTGTTCATGAGAAATCACACATGGATATTTAAGGTACTGTCATACGTTGGTATATGTACATATACCGTACAGTGTATAAGATGGTGATTATAGAAACATACCGTTACAAGTTTTCTGTCTGAAATGGTGTATTTATCCAAATGACTAAAACCAGCGACCAAAAATAATTGTTTTCTTTTAAAGATAAAAAAAACCCGGATTTTGGGGGGCATTTTACACTGTTATCTCAGTGTCATCTTAAGTGGGCACCGTTATAAGGACTGATACAATGGAACGAATAATTGTATCTAAAATAAAAAAAAAATCACCACTGAAATTCCAGTCTTGTCAACAGAATCTGATAATTTTCTTTAGAATTTTTCGGGAAAGGATTTTATTATTAAATTATTATTTATTTCTGGTAATGACACCAATGATTCCTCAAAAGCGCTCTAGGCACTGTAGCTCGAAAGCCTGATGAAACTTATCTTTATGGAAAGATGATGAGAAGAAGATACAGTTTTAGAGGTGGGAGGAAAACCCCAGAGTAATATTCTGGGTAAAACCCACAGAATCAGGTAGGGACTGAAAACTCAATCCACTTGTGAACCGAGCAGGACTTGAACCCGGTCCACAGAGGTGAAAGGCAAGGAAAGAACCGCTACGCCAACCTGACTCCCTTTAAACCATTGATCGTGAGCACGTTAGGGTTTAGGGACAGTTGGTGCCGTTAAACCCAAAAGCAGCCAAATTAAGATGGATGCTACCAAACTGAATACCGTACGTGGCAAACCAACCTTCCATCAACCAATTATAGTGCCCAGTCAGCTCAACACAATAAGACGTAAGGCCAATTATTGATCGTGACTGTCAAGGTAGCTATCCAATTGTTCAAGGGCAGTAGACCTTTTCTAACAAGCTAGAAAAGGCATTCAATCTACGCGCATACCAGAATTTGTATCCTTGTGGAGACATGGCTTTGTTCTCGTGCACTAATGAACATTCTCCAAAGAGCGGAATTGAAATCGCTACAATTTGAACTAGAAACATTTTCCTGGGTTGAAATTTCTAGTGAACGCCCCTATTAAGATAAAATACTTCTAATCATCAAATAACCACAAGGGAAACTGACTGAAATTAAAGTCATTGAAAAGTGACCAAAAAAAATTGACTGGAGCGGGATTCGACCCTGCGAACAAAGATAACTGACTAATTGGTATTTTGGGACATTACCAACGTAGGGCTGGATAGCTCAGTTAGAAGAGCGCCTGTACGGTGTTCAGGTGGTCGCCGGTTCGAATCCCGCTCCAGTCAATTTTTCTTTGTTCACTTATCAATAAAATATAATAATAATAATAATATAATAATTTGCGAGGCTAATCATCCTTACTGGCAGCTGGGGTGCTGAATTGCGAAGGATGCGACTTCAACGTGATCGAGTAGCAGGCGTTCATTGGCTGCCAGCCACATCAACTCATATATGATCACGGAGTACAGCCTGAGATCGAAAGTGTTAGATTTTTGTGGAGGGAGGAAAACCGGATCACCTGGAGAAAAACCCTCGTAGCATAGGACAGAACCAACGCACAACTCTACTCACATGCATATGACCCAAGTCGGGATTGAACCCGGGCCACATTGGTGAGAGGCGAGTGCCTAAAACACTTGCCACCTATGCCCCCCTTTGCGATGGATAAGGATACCTTGGAAATTCCTACTTTATGGATTTATTCCAAATATCAGTTTCGTGAAAAGCTTTTCGGTCTCCACAAGGCAACAGATACGCACTCACGTATTCAGGTGCCTAACTACAATGGGAGACTTTGGAGAACCGGTCTTCAAGGCAACAGCGCACGCGCACGCAGTTGTGAGCATGCGCCTGCACTGTTGACTTGGGGCCTGTTCGTTTAAGGCAAAGTCTCCCAAACTTAGGGATCCATGTCCTATGCAGCGTACGCTAAAATGGGATCCAGATCAGCAGGATTCGTGATCCTGTGCATTAAACAAACAGGCCCTTGAAGACCGGTTCTCCAAAGTCTCCCATTGGTTGACAAATTGGGCCGTGTTCATCTTGGATAATTGAAGGTGATATTTGGAACGGTGTGTACTTCAGGGCCTTGTCTACATCTCTTACTCGTCAGCTTTATTATTAAATTTCATCATTTCCCCCAAGCCCAACATGAAGGCCTGTGCCTGCGATTGACCCACAAAGTCCTCCCAAAGTCAATATGATTCATCTGTAGAAATCAGGTTTCTGTTACCTTCAGGAGTGTTTATAGACCTTTGCAACTAGGGCTGTGTAAAGTAGTTTAATGGTTCAGAAGCAATCTACTATTATCTAGGACGCAGGTCTTTTTTTCTTATATCACATTCTGGGTGACTGAACACAATTGGTTGGTATGTTGTTGGTACCTAGTTTTAGCCACTTCCATCGTGGCCATTAGGCGTGCTATATCATGCACATGTAATACGTACATATGAGTTACAAAGTTCGTATTTTTTCTGTCCTTGATGAAGTTTCTGGTAAAATAAAAACACAAACCAATAAAGGGTATTTTTCGGGTGTATTATATCCCAAGCCTGCAGGATTATAATTTTTCTCTAGTTTCGCGAATTAGTTTTGATGGTGTGCATACAAATTCCAATTTCCACGTTCACAAATAGGATATGACGTCATTTTAACTACATTGGTGTTGTTTTTGTTACAAAGTCCACAACAAAAATGTACAATATGTTTGTCTAGGTTACGTCTCCAGATCAATATGTATTAAAACGTCTTTCCTTATCACTTTCTACTAATTTTGCTTATGAACATACATGTATTGGAGAATCCATATTGCAAAAAGAAATGTATAACCAGTTAGATATGGCATGGACGATACCGAATTTGGTTTCAAGCGTGTCACAGGTTTGCATTTTTTCAGATTGGTATAGAACAACACAGAAATGGAGTTGATTTTGAACCTCAAGTGCAAAATTTGTTGTGGATATGTATTTATTTTACGATTTTTGTATGTCTATTCCCATGCATTTTATGGCGGTGAAAAGAACAAAAATTACATTCAGTCTTCTCAGATGAACGTTGTTCATTTTGATCAATTTTTTAAATAGGTATTTGTGAGATTCCAAAATATTGTTCGAATTCATGTAGCCAAGCCGGAAATAACGCTTACAAAATACGCGACTTAAAGGTAGTATCATACTTTGGTAGCATACCAAAAACAGAAATGTTCACAGATTTACGCATAACATACAGGGTATGGGGATGGTGGTGGTAGAAACATACCGTTAAAATCATTCCGCCTGAAATGGTGTATTTATCCAGAAATTAGTAAAAAAAAAACGACCGAAAATATTTTCGATCTTTTAAAAGATCACCAATAAAAGAGAAAAGATTAAAGAAATGCTGTGGCAGTTTTTCACTGTTTTCTCAAAATATGGGCAACGTATGGGACTGAAATTTTCGCAGATGACTGTTACTGTATCTTCCTTGATATTTTTGCCCACGAATCTGTACTTCTTTGACAAAAACCAAAGTATGATATTACCTTAATATCGTTTCCATACAATGTAGCCAAACCGTTCGAGTCTGAATGGCAATTACGGCTGCAAAATACTATAGAACCAAAATGACTGTATACGTGTGAGCAAAAAACTCAAGGAACATTATGCCATCATTTTAGCATGCAGGTATGGTTGTAATTAACCTTGGAATTATTTGTTCACACGTACGTGTGTACTTTGTGAAATCGGTTTCGCCTGTTCCGGATGCAATAAAGAAATTTAAACGTGGAGGTGTTGATGATGCAGATGGAATATGAGCAAATAAGCGATCCCTTGTGGATATTGTATTAATCGTTGTTTTGCTATCTGTAGCAAATTAAACAAATTCGCAAAAGGTTACACGTTTCGCAATAGTTGCGAAATCTTCCCGATTTGATGACGTCATTAAGTAACACCTTTATTTGTGCTTATGTGATCGAGGGGGTTTACGAAACGGCAGATCAGGTTCAGGCTCAGGCTCCAGCACTGTCATTCGTGTGCTAAAAATAAAGGTTGTGGTTTTTAATTGAAGCTGAAGCTCTGTTTTCCTTTTCAAACCAGAGAATATACTTCCGGACCTCAGCCAAAAGCCTCTATTTTGATACCCGTTGTTTCAGAATGGATTCACGAAATGGAGCATGAGCCAGGCTGAGACGGAGCCAAACGCCCATAGATATCAACAATGTCGTCCTACCAGCATTTGTATTCACCATTGTGCAAGAACGATGTGTACTCTCCTAAAAGTCCTATGCACTCAAGAAAAAAGGATAGACCTATTTCCGTTAGATTGTATTCAAAATTAAGAGGCACTCAATTTTGAAGTTTCAACGAAACAGGTTGGTTTTACCACCTGATTCACAGTAAAGTTTCAGAAGTACGTTTCGGCAATAACCGAAACATCTATTTTTGAAGTCTATCATATAACGTTTTGCTTCCATGATTAGAACAAATTATTACACCGGTAAACTAGTGATTATTAAAGAAGCAAAATAATCTCATATATGGACTATACAATTTATAATACGTGGTTATCAACGTAAATTGATGTTGTATATAGTAACCAAAGACGTATCAAGATTTCAAACTAATCGAGTTTGATACAAGTACACCACTGTAATAAACGATACAACTAATTAACTGATGCAAACTGCTAATCAATCAAAATATTGGCCTGAAATAAACATAACACTTAGAGCTAGGAGGGCCCGATGTTTCGATCCTAGCAGGATCTTTCTCAAAGGCTAAATAACAAGAGGACAAGAACATGCACGTAAAGATACACATAAATGGATGAGAGGATCGGAACAAAGAGGGACAATCGAGTTTTGTTATAATCATTCAAAGAATAAATGAGCAAATCACTATTGTATGCAAAGTTATCGAATTGAACATTATCCTTTTTGAGGAAACAAAATCAAAACCTATACCTCCTATATGGGCTTGCTTGATTTGCACGGAAATGTAGAGGAAAATGCATGACATGTGTGCCACCGTTGGCATTGTGTGTAATATTGAGGTACTATTGACATTAAATTCTATTAATATTGCAATGCGCCGGACACGTGGGACTATGCGATAGACAGCTGCAGTGCATCTTATGAATCGGCATTGCAATTGGCTTTCATGGAAAGAGCAAAGCACTTTGACATTTGGATCCGCTTCGCCCCCTTTACACGGACATGACACTGTGCACTGAGCCACGAATACACAATATATCAGCAGACTTTCGGATGTTGAAACATGTGTGACCTTGTCGTCGATCGTAAGGCCAGTGTTGCTCTTTTTCTTTACTAACACCACAGTGCACTCACATTATGTTCCCAATACTGGGGTCTATTTCACGAAGCCCTACGATCGATCGTAACTTGAGTTACGAAAGATAACCCGTCGTATCCTACGACTTCTTCGTAGGGCTGCAATGCATCATAAGTCCTACGATCGATCGTAAGTCGAGTTGCGAAAGATAACCCGTCGTAGGCCTATCCTTCGACTTCTTCGTAGGGCTGCAATGCATCATAAGTCCTACGATCGATCGTAAGTCGATTTCCGAAAGATAACCCGTCGTATCTTACGTCTTCAACGTAGGGCTGCAATGCATAATAAGTCTTACGATTTAAAGTACGTTACGATGCGTTTGTTGAAATCGACCCCTGGTCCATTACAGCTTTTTATAAAAAGGCCTAAATTATTAGTCCATGTTATTACAGATATCGTAAACTGAGAAACCTAACGATGTAATATCAGTTCAATCGTTACGACTGACTCCACTTGTTATCTCAAACTTTTTATGACATGTTGGGATCTCGCATATCGCAGTCATTGATCGAACTTTAAAGGCGCATGAGGTAAAAATCACAGTATAGGTTGTGTAGTGAGATGTTGATTATCAAAACTTACACTCGTCCCATTGGGGTTTTCCCTCCTTAAGAAAAATCGATGGAAACCCCTTAAGTCCGTCTCAACAGGCTTGAACGTTTTTCCGGTACAATCATTGAAGACAAATAGATGAGCTCAATGGCCGTTTTACTAAGAGTAAGAATGCAATTTATATTAGAAACTAAGATAGGCCTATGGGTTGAATGTCCTGAATGTGATAATAGTCTCAGGTTTTAAACAGTCTTGATTGCTTTAAAGGTATGGCACATTACTGAAATCCAATGGATCTTTTCTCTGAAATGTTGTCATCATCGCAAACCTCCTTCTGATGCTTTTGATTTCGATTTTGCGGAGTCAAAATTAGACACAATATTAATTTACACGAGGAATTATATATGTATAAACGGAATCCGTTCATTCCAAAACGTGAACAACAATCCTGACGGATATTGCACAGCCTATAGTGTTTATGGCATGTCTTCTGAAAATACGATAATTGGAATAAACGTTCTCAAAAACAAAGAACCAAACATAAAGTATAGTATAACGAATGTTGTACATGAACAATCTACGTATAGGTGTAAAATGGTATAAAATTATGACATCTACTACCCCATTCAGGGAGTTATACCTGTCAACATGAACCATCAAATTTGTAATTTGTTTGTATCCTTATGCAACAACGCGAAGAGCAGCCATCTCAACTTCCATGAATTCCTAAGTTGGATCACGCATAAAGACGCTATACTTTATAGGGCGTGTATAATTCATGTAAGCTCAATGACTTGGCTATGAGGGGCAGGCAAACACATATGTCAGTGTCGTTTGCATACAAAAGCATTGGGATGTGGATAGCATTTTAAGGACAGCTGACATTTACTTTTGGGGAATTATCTGACTGACAAAGTGAATAAGGAAAATCTTCAGCGATGTGGCAGGCGCCACAAACTTTCCAGACATTCTGTCACTTTTTGGCGGGACTTTTGACTGGTCACGTGGCAGAGAAAGATGTTGTCATTACACGTTGAGGATTCAAACAGAAATGACGTCATTATTAAATGGAATTAATCAATAACCCGTGGAGTGCCGTGGCCTAGTGGTCTGGCGTGTCGGACTCAAGATCTTGTGATCAATCTACAGATTGTGGGTTCGAATCCAGCCATGGGCTAATGGTGCTTGCGTCCTTGGGCAAGACGCTTTGTCGCATATTGCTTCTCTTCACCCAGGTGAATGGGTACCTGCGACGGTATAGATGGCTTTGATTAGCCTCTGCGCACCTTATGGTAGCACCAAGCTGTATACTTCCCAGGGAGCTGAGATTGTTTCAGGAATGTAAATGGGCCCGATGACCAGAGATACCACTCTTGCGTGTAAGAGCGCTATAAAAATGCCGATATTATTATTACTATTAAAATAACTTGGTGTCATTATTTTCATTTCTTTCACAGGTTGGGTGGGATCTATTGCTTTTGGTATGGCCTACGTTGGTAACCCCATCTCCACGCCCCTTTACAACCGTTTCGGCTGTCGCCGAGTCTCAATGACCGGGGTGTTCCTGGGTGCCACGGCCCTGTTCCTCTGCTCCTTCGTCACGGAATTCTGGTGGATGTTCGCTACGTACAGTCTCATGTTCGGCTTTGCCACCAATCTGTGCTACAACCCTCCGTTAATACTCACAGGAGCCTGGTTCCCTGTTAAAAACCACGTGCTTGCCACCTGCGTTCTGGTCGCTGGTATCCCGTTTGGTAAGTCATGCTTACAACTATTTTTCGTTTCAGTATCTGACTAACTGATATGCAGTATTGATTTCGGTGGAACAGACATTTCGTGGAATAGATAAGGCATGTCTGATTGTGTTTCTTTATGCTGCATGGCTTTGGTGAACGAGTTAAGGACTTGCAGACGATGCCTTGAGATTTAATCGAGATTCATTTCGCGAAATGAAGCAAATCATTTTGTCTTTTATTTTATTATATAGCGAACTTGTGCAAACCACGCCTCACATGACGTAGGCATAAGTATATGCTTCAAGCAGAATTCAGAGCCTTAAAGGTTTACTGTAATCCAAATTAGTAAAGAGGTAAAAGAGCTTTTAAATTATTGCTTAATGCATAATTAATTACAATATAAATTTATATTTTTATGTAAGTGCTTAATTTTGACTAAAAGGTTGCAAAATCAGTACATGTATACCCCGCCCCCTAAAAAAGCCCTCCTGGGAACCGATCCACACAACAATAGAGTGTGACGTCACATACAGAACTATTATAGGCTCGTATCACAGTATGCTGCGTGGCATTTTGCATGTGACGTAAGCAAGGTTTTTCGTCGCGAAAAGTGGGGTGCTAAATTTTGGGTCTTAAATACCGCCTTTTTCTATCCACAATGTTTTTTAGCACAAACAATGATAGCCAGGTTGAGTTTTATAACAATACAGTTGTATTTAACTTAATATGTGTTTTGATTACAGTAAACCTTTAAGTCAGAGCCCAAGAGCCCTCCCCTTTATGTACGTCGATACTTGTAGGTATTTCAAATTTAAGAGGTTGCTACTAAAACAATCGCACAAACATCTAGCAATCTATCCATTAGTTTTTGTAAATTAATTAGTTTCCTCACTTACAGAAAAAAAAAGTTGACGGAAAATAGAAAATTTTGAATTTCAGAATGGACTCATTCAATTTACTTATAAATAAGCTGACCTCTTACTAGTTGGTATGGTTTTTCCCAATGGAGTCGTAGTTATAGTAACCATAGGTTAATTACAACAGCGGCATTGTAAACCCAGTGAATCTGTGTTTGAGTATTGGTACTTGTAATCGGCTACTACTCAAGTTCACGTAAGTACTTGGCAAGTGCTTGGCAAGTACTTTACGTACATAATGTTGGATACTCGGTACTCGATACCAGTATACTCGAGAAAAAACAACAAATTAATTCATCTTTTCATCGATTACATTCCTCGGGAATCAAAAGGAAATCAAATGCTTTGACTCCCGTGACCCCAGACCCGAATCATGCTGTTCGTTGTCGTAGAACGCCTGCACTCTTTATTACCAGGTTCGTGGGTTCGAATCTCACCTCAGCTCAAAGGTACGGAGTATACAGATGTAACAAACATCTGCATTTCATGCACGGTAAAGGGTAACATCTTATCGAAAGTGAAATCTTCGATCATGATGGAGAGTCATATAATTATATTTATAGAATTGTTTACATTACAATTATTGCTTTTGTACGTTGTATATTTGAATTGTCATGGCGAAATGAAGGCCAGATAAACTGAGTAAGAATTAGACCCCTTTTGCCGATGACGCCCGACGTTGTCTGCGTGTTCAAGTGCTTTAAAGGTAGTATCATACTTTGGTAAGAGAACAAAACAGAAATGTTCACAGATTTAAGTATAACTTTCAGGATATGAAGATGATGCTGGTAGAAACCTATAAACCGTTACAATTTTTCTGTCTAAAATGGTGTATTTATCCAGAAATTAGTAAAACAACGACCAATTCTTTTTGATTTGTTAAAAGATCAAAAATAAAACAGAAAATTTACTTAAGAAAAACCGGGACTGTTTTTCACTGTTTTCTCAAAAAGTGGGCATCGCATGGGACTTGATATTTGATATTTGTGCAAATGAATTTGTATTTCTTTGATAAAATCCAAAAGTAAGATATTACCGTTAAGTGACGTGACGCTCGGTATCCTGCAGTCTCCCAATGTCTACATATGGAGACTTTGCGCTAGTAAGAAAACGTGACTTCATAATTATAGGCGTTTAGGCCTACACATAAATTAGAGGTACTTTCATACTTTGCATACCGAAACAGAAATCTTCACGGATTTACCTATAACGTACAGGGTAGGGAAATTGTGATGGTACAAACATACCGTTTATCTTCTTCTTTTTTTTTGCCTGAAATGCTGCATTTATCCAAAAAAGAGTAAAACCAATTGACCAAAACCAATTTTGATCTTCGGAAGATAACAAATCCTGTGAAAAGATTTAGAAAATACCGTTGGCGTTTTCACTGGGAATTTCGCAGATTTTTTCTTTATATTTTTTTCTCATGAATTTGCATTTCTTTGACAAAAAACATGAAAATATCTTTAAGCTTTGCCCTTGAGGTTATTGAAGCGTGACGTGAGTGGTATAATAAACAATTTAAAAACGATGGAAGCAAGTTGAATATTGATTATATTGACGTTGTATAGGGCGCAGGAAATGTTGACAAAGCCATGACATGACCTCTGTCATTTGCTTCAGGTCTTTGTTAAAAGCCATAGCGTATGAACTGACGTAGTGACATGATATCTCACCCAATGAATGGCATACTCAACAAGTTGTTAACCCAGCTGCTTCAGCTTGGGTCGATTTCACGATCGTAACTCGCGTTACGAAGGATAACCCATCGCAGGGGCTTATCCTACGTTGGGATGCAATGCACCGTAAGTCTTACGATTGATGGTAAGTTACGATAGGTTTGGTGAAATCGACCCAAGAAGGGGTTCACACTTCGGCGGCCATCTTAGATTTTGATCGCACTCAAAACGAGGCACTTCCACGCATGCGCACTTTTAGAAGTGTAAACCCGTGTATAACGAATGAGGAACAGTTTAGAAAGAATAAAAAGGGTCTGGATATTTTAATATGTGGGCGACCAAATACAGCAAATTTGAATCAACGGGAGACATTTGAGAATAGGTCTTCAAGTCAACAGCGCACGCGCACGCAATTGTGAGCATGCGCATCTAAAGGTCGTTGGTTCAAACATTGCTTAGTTCAAACGGTTGATAGCAACGGTTGATTTACAGGTCTTGAAAGCACTACATAAGTCTATTTCCATGAGGCAACGTTATTAAAAAAAACAGCATGGATTTGGAAATATCAATCATTATGAAGAAAGCAAAAAAAGGGGTAAAAGTTATTCCAAATCACGACGCGCATTTACTCAAATCTTCACAAAAACCGCAACGATCTGCCAAAAAGCGAGATCGTCCTTGATATAGAAATGGAAAAAAAAATAACTTGTGCAATGATTTTAGTGTACTTAAAGAAGGTATGAATTACCATAGCTGGCGTCGGGGCAATTTCATGGTTTATTCTGAAAATAAAAAAAGATACGGCCCTTACGATTCAGCAACATGCTGTTCCTGAGACAATAACACTGATTTCTTTCTTTCAGTATTTTGTCTGAAAGTAATTGGGACTGAGAAAATAGCAATCGCTGACCCTCAGGGCCGATTCGCAAACTCACCAGAAATTGAAGAATACATTTGACATTTTTAATAAAAAGGGATGATGGCTTTTGCCATCGGCCATCATACACACACACTTGGATATCTATGACATTATTTCGTGCAATTCTAATTTTTTTTATTTATTTTCGGAAGGACTGGGTATTTTCATTTCATATTATTACTCATCATTTCCATGATTGTTATTTTTTTATTATAATTATTATTGTTATGGTCATCATCACGTTTGCATCGATCTGCTCTCTCGTTGCCATAGAAACGCTTGTTTCTCAGACACAAAGATGACAAAAGACCACTCAGTGGATATATATATATAGAGTCCGAATGCATGATGACAACAACAATATATTCCTATATATTCAGTGCAGGTAAAATGGGAATCGCTCAGCCGTACTGCGTGGTGCTGATCAAATTATTCACGACTTGCCTGACGTGCGCCGTGCGTATTTTCTCATTAAAAACCACCGAGAGACGAATGCGTATAGGAGTGGAGGCAAATCCCGACCTCTCAAAACCCCCTTCGGGGATCAGACTCAGAAAACAGATATTCAATCGGAAATTACACAATTAATAGCCGAAACGGGTTTAACTTTCATTTCAGGTTTTTTTTTGTTTTTGGCCGGTTAATATAAGTGGAAGAGCGAATGACACCGAAGCTTTTTTTTTTCAGCAAGCCCGTGAGGAGTTTTAATATCATTTCATCGTGTTATTAAACGCCGGTAACATATTAATAAAGTTTTTTTATAGAGATATTTGCTCGAGCTAATAAAACAAGCATTTATTAGGCTTTCTAGATGTAATTGAGAAATAGAGATGATTAAGCCTTCTCACAAATTATACGTCACGTTGTACTCGTGTACAAATTTTGTATCTTCTTCGTCTGCACCATTTCCCATAATACTTGTATAAACTTTCTAAACTCGGACTGAGAGAAGATTACGAAACATGTGCGGTTCTATTGGGGGAGGGGCTACAGGGGGCTGTGCCCCCCCCCCCAAAAAAAAAAATAAAAATTTTGTCTACCTCCCCCTCCAAAAAAAAAATGCAATTGAAAACAAAAATGGTGGAAATTGGGAAAATACTGGCTATTTTCAGTTATTACGCGCCAATTACTTGAAAACTGTTCTACACCTAATAAAAGACAGCAGAAGCGAATGTTAAAAGATGACGTCACGTGCGAAGGGTCTAGCCCCCCCCCCCCCTCCTACAAAGAAATGCAATTGAACAAAACAAATGCTGGGAATTGGGAAAATACTGGAACTTTTCAGTTATTACGCGCCAATTACTTGAAAAACGCGGTGTGTAGGTCTATAGGTTGCTTTTCTACACCTAATAAAAGACAGCAGAAGCAAAAGTTAGAAGATTACGTGACGTGCGAAGGGTCTAGCCCCCCCCCCCCCCCCCCCCCCAAAAAAAACAAAAAAAAAAACCTAAATTAATTTTAAAAAATTAAATAAAGAAATAAATAAAAAGAAAGAAAGAAATGTTGGTCTTCTAGCCCCCCCCCCCAAAAAAAAAATGATGGTCTTCTAGTCTCCCCAAAATATTGGCTCTAGAATCTCGCCTGCTACGAAACCTCTTCATCTACATAATATGTGACTTCATGAAACCTTTAATTAAATTAATCAATTGTTAAGGTTTTCTTCATCTATTATTTTGGAGTCATTCTTTCCTCAGCAAATGAGTTGACTCATTTGATTTGTCACGGAACATTCAATAATAAAACAAACAAGATGACTGTACCTACGTTCAAACACAGTTCTAAAATGTGTGTGTGTGTGTGGGGGGGGTAATTTTATTTATACAAAACAACAGTCACTTATTACTTTTATTCTATTCAATTTTTAATCAAATGTTTTAAGAATTTGATATATCAAGGTAGAAAAAAGAACTTGAAAGCCCAGCTTTTATAGATATACTTGAGAATCACATGCGAATGCTCGCGAGTCATGTTAAAGGTAGTATCATACTTCGGTAAGAAACCAAAACAGAAATGTTCACAGATTTACGTATAACTTTCAGGGTATGAAGATGGTGCTGGTAGAAACCTACCATTACAATTTTTCCGCCTGAAATTGTGTATTTATCCAGAAATTAGTAAAACAACGACCGAAAATCTTCTTGATCTTTTAAAAGATCAAACATAAAAAGAGAAATACTGCGGCCGTTTTTCACGATTTTCTCAAAAAGTGGGCACCGTATTGGACTGAATTTTTCACAGATGACTGTGACTGTATCTTCCTTGATATTTTTGCCCATGAATCTGTACTTCTTTGACAAAAACCAAAGTATGATACTACCTTTAAGATTATTGTATATGCAGGGTTTTGGGAATAGCGTTCTGTATAGGCAGGTTTCTGATCGGAGAAAGAGGAAAAAAAATAAGAATAAGGGTGAAAAGGCAAGATATTCCACTTCGTCGCATCCAATATTGAATTTAACCAGACAAGCCGGCAAGGCCATGAATTGTGTGTTTTGTTACCTGCACACGATGTGTAGATTGTAGCAAAACCATGATATATTTATTATCAGGTGAATTCTGAGATTCCTATTCAGGAGTCTATATAAAATGAATTCTTCTCTGACTTTTTTTTTTAATCATCGCCTTCTTTTATGATTCATGACAATCAAAACAGTCACCAATGTAATGCGAAGTATTATACATGTACATGTATTTAAATCGTACAATTTTAGAGGTCTGGTACGTCGTTCATTACATTATCGTTTTGAGGAAAGGTCTGTTTTTAAACGTGAATATCATAAAGTGATTTGAGAACATTTTCATGGAAATCGGCATTCACGTCTGGTTTGAATCGTTAAATAATGATTTTATATAATGACTTGTGTACGTCGTATAATTGTATAGGTCTGGTACGTCGTTCATTACATTATCGTTTTGAGGAAAGGTCTGTTTTTAAAAGTGAATATCATAAAGTGATTTGAGAACATTTTCATGGAAATCGGCATTCACGTCTGGTTTGAATCGTTGAATAATGGTTTTATATAATGACTTGTGTACGTTTCTATTGTGTTTGATTTCAAATGCTATAATAATAGAAATCAGCAGGCGCGTCTATTTGAGTCTTATAAATGCAGTCTTCTTGGTTATCAGTACTCCGATTAAAAATAATTCACAAAGATCTTTGTTGTTCCACCATGACCTTTCCCAGATAACAAACTTTCAGACACAAAAATACAACCATTATTTAACCAATATCAATCATTATACACTACTTGTTTCTCTCTTTATCATTTATCAATTTATTTGTAACTGATTTACTGATTTGAATATTTTTTTCATGAACGCAAAACAGGGGCCAATTTCATAAAAGTGTTAAGCACAAAAATTTGCTAAGCATGACATTTCTGTCTTAATAAAAACAGGGTTAACAACCAAATTTGCACGTGTTGTGAATCACTTGTGATTTTTCTTTGGCTGTTGTTCGCTGACCATGAACATCAAATGGAATTTTCAATGGTGGTTTGTTTTATTGGGCGAGACATTTTTGTGCTAAGCACATTTTTGTGCTTAAAAGTTTTATGAAATTGGCCCCTGGTTACTTCCCAATTAATTAATGGAAAAACTTGATGGATATAAAGTCATCGTTAGTACAGATGAAATTAGTTTAAGAGACAAGATTCAAAACGGTTCAACAACATTATATAACCAATGTATCCACTGGTAAAGTATGATGTGAACAATGTATAGGTTGTACGCACACTTAAAGGTAATATCATACTTTGTTTTTTGTCAAAGACATACAGATTCACGGGGAAAAATATCAAGGAAGATACAGTCACAGTCATCTGTGAAAATTTCAGTCCCATACGGTGCCCACGTTTTCAGAAAATCGTGAAAAACAGTCACAGTATTTCTTAAGTCTTTTCTCTTTTATTTTTGATCTTTTAAAAGATCGAAACTATTTTCGGTCGTTGTTTTACTAATTTCTGGATAAATACACCATTTCAGGCGGAACAATTTTAACGGTATGTTTCTACCACTATGCACCATCTTCATACCCTGTAAGTTATACGTAAATCTATGAAAATTCCTGTTTTTGTCGCTTACCAAAGTTAGATACTACCTTTAAAGGCATAACATCATGCTTCATACATAGAAATGCCGATTCGTGGGCAAAATAATCAAGGAAGATAGAGTAACAGTCATTTGTGAAATTGCCAATCCCATACGGTGCCCACTTTTTGAGAAATAAAGTGAAAAACCCTCACGAAGTGTTCTTATCTATTGAGTTCTGATCTCTCTGAGATCAAAACTGTTCTTGGTTTTATTCTTTGTTGGATAAATACAGCCTTTCAGGCAGAAATATTTTAACGGTGTATGTTTCAACCATCACCATCTTTGTGCCCAGTAAGTTATATGTAAATCCGTGAACATTTCTGTTTTGGTATGCTACCAATGTTACCATGTTACCTTAAAGGGTTCCTGAAGTGCTTTTTTCAGTCAGGTTATTTTATTGCCTTCATACAGAGAATATACTGACAGATAATGAATGGCAAGTCTTATTTTGGTTTCAAACCAGCATTTGGTTTTCATTTTAATGGCTTTGCAAAATGGGAAACCGACAGCAAAAGTATAATGAAAACAAACCACAAAAAAGAGGCAAACTTGACCCACAAAAATGGTTTGGCAAAAATATTACACCGCCCGTTGAGTGAAAGGAACATATTCGGCACACAAAACCTATTGAGAAGGAAAATTAAGGTCTGTCAGAAAACCTATAAAACAACCCCAACTTTTTGTGCACAAATCAATCGGGTTACTGCTCTCAAATACCCAGATGACGTCACAGTTTTGCTCATGAATATGGACATTATAATTAGCATACAAACCAAAAAAATATGTTGTTAACCCTGAAACAGTGTGAGGAAGTGGGTAAAATCACAGGCTCCATAAAACAGTTGCTTTTTGGCACATTTTCAAGCCATAATATTCCTATTGCACAGACCCTTTAAAGATGGAGATGTACAATGTTGATCAAAATACATCGAGGGTCGCTTAGAGATAAAGGTTTGAGACTGGTTATACAGCAGACCTTTTGGGTGACGTTACAGGAAGACTATGATAGGAACTGGGTGTAATGAAGCATGTTGAAATTCAAGGGATCGAGTGATGCAGAAGTAATCAAGGTGGACATTGTGAATAGTGATGAATTATTTTCATGAACCTCCCCCTATTCAACTCACGACCGATGCGCTGACCCCAAGGACCAAACGACAATGATAATAACACAGCAATGAAGTGCCTTTCTGACTCAGTATTTCACAAACCTAACTCTGCTGAGGTCAAACGGACACTCAGATTCTGCGATCAATTCATTCACTCGTCCGGTTGATTCAAGAACTGACCGATCGATACCCTGACCAAACGACTCACCGAGAGGTCATCATACGGCCGACCAACCCTTTAAAGTAACTGTGGAATATCATGACATCTTCACAGTGGAAAATTGACTGAACGCCCACTGATCCAGGGAACGACCATCTCGCAGAATTCCACCGTTTTTTTTTTATATTTGTTTACGGAGGCCTGTGCCAATTTTACAGAGCTGCTCAATCAAGCACCAAAATGTGCCTAAGCACCAAAAACCAAATCAGTACACCAGCCAAAACTCCTTGTGAATGTCATACTCAGCAAACAATTGCCGAACTCAAGTAAAAAAGCAGTTAACATTAAAAAGAGTTTGATGGACACTGTCGTGATGATTACTATAGGAACCTTAGATAAGATGTTACTTTAGGAGAAGTTAAGATTAAAAGCTTAATACAATGTATCCATCGCCAATATTATACTCATTGGCCATTAGCTCCTATACAGTACCATTGGGTCCTAAACCTAGGGCTTATCTCAGGCTTATTATAAGCACTAAATAGCCTATCAATGTTTTCGGGGAACGGAATCCACTTTTCCGTTTAGAGATCAATTCGTTGGTTACTAGTTCCCACATAGCAATAGTGAGAGTTGATAGTGATACGAATCCTAATTGGGGTGTACGAAGAGGTACACGGGTGGTATCACTGTTTAGTGAGGTTTGAGGGAGGTTGTTAGTGAGACAACCCTTCATTCGGGTGTTCGAAGAGGTGCACGGTTGGTATCACTGTTTAGTGAGGTTTGAGGCAGGTTGGTATAGTGATACGAACCCTCATTCAGGTGTCTGAAGAGGTGCACGGTTGGCATCACTGTTTAGTGAGGTTTGAGGCAGGTTGGTATAGTGATACGAACCCTCATTCAGGTGTCTGAAGAGGTGCACGGTTGGCATCACTGTTTAGTGAGGTTTGAGGGAGGTTGATATAGTGATACGAACCCTAATTCGGGTGTTCGAAAAGGTCAACGGTTGGCATCACTTTTTAGTGAGGTTTGAGGGACGTTGATATTAAAACGAACCCTCAGATTCGGGTGTTCGAAGTCGAAGTGGTGCACAGTTGGTATCACTGTTTAGTGAGGTTTGAGGAAGGTTGGTAGTCGTGCGAACCCTCATTTGGGTATACGAAGAGGTATACGATTGGTATCACTGTTGAGTGAGGTTTGAAGGAGGTTGATAATGTGATACCAGCCCTCGTTCGTGTGTGCGAAGAGGTGAACGGTTGGCATCACTGTTTAGTGAGGTTTAAGGGAGGTTGATGATACGAACCCTCATTCGAGTGTACGAAGAGGTGCATGATTAATGCTATCACTGATGAAAGACTTGTGTAGTACTTCCCAATCAAATCGACTAACAAACGTTCTCTTGTTTCCCACCTCCTCAGGTTCGCTCGTGATGAACCCCGTCTGCCAGACCCTGGTCGAAACCGTAGGACTGCGGAACACGTACCGGGCGTTGGCGGCGCTAGCACTCGTCATCGGCATCCCCTGCTGCCTGGTCTTCACGCAACCACCGCTGGAGGACGAGGAGGACGACACGCGGTCGCTGGAGGAAAGTATCGAGGGTTCTGAGGCGGACGGAGAGTGGCTGACGGACATGATCAAGCAGGAGAAAGAGCCGCCCGTCCGAAAGATATTCGGAGTTCGAGTCACTCTGTGGCTGGATCCGGTTTATATTCTATACATGTTCGGTCAACTTTTTAAGGGCATCGGATACGTTTTTCCATTTATACATTTGGTGAGTATTCAAGTTCCTAGCGTTTTCAGTCTCAAACAGACACCTCGCCGCAGTCATCCCTTCCCATTGTGCCTGAAGTTAATAATCAGATTATGCAGATACTGGATGCAGAGATACACAGAAGATATTTTTTATCTTTGTCATTTCTTTTTTCACATCGGATCAAGCTATACGTTCCGTAGCCATGCACAGTCTCATAGTATTTATTTCTGGTAATAACACCAATGATTCCTCAAAAGCGCCCTAGGCACTGTAGCTCGAAAGCCTAGTGAAACCTTTCATTGAAAGATGATGGGAAGAAGATACAGTTTTAGAGGTGGGAGGAAAACCCCAGAGTAATATTCTGGGTAAAACCCACAGAATCAGGTATATACTGAAAACACAATCCCCTTGTGGACCGAGCCGGACTTGAACTCGGTCCGCTAGAGATGGAAGGCAAGGAAAGAACCGCTACGCCAACCTGACCTCCGAGGGTTTTCCTCATGATTCATGTTTTTTTTTTCAAGAAGAGCTGCCTTCCGAAGAAGTTCCATCTTGACTAGATGCTTTGCAGATGTTTATCCAGACCCTTGGGAATTTCACATAAAACATCCACAACTTGCGGAGTTCCTGCCCCATGCAATTCCTGACATGTAAAAGGGACGGTAGAGAACTGGTTTTGCGACAAAACCGTTGGTGACAATTAAACCACATTATGTAATCCATCATATACCTTAATTGACAAACCTGTAGAAGTTTGAGGTCAATCAGCCATCTGGGTCACGAGAAAATAGTGAAAACCCGTTTACACATTTCAACGAATGAATAAAACGCTTCGAAGCGATTTATTCCAATCGGAAAATAGTTTCATTTCTTTCTCAACGAATACGGCATTTCAGACAGAAACATTTCATGGGATGTTTTCTCCTGTGTACGTACGT
The DNA here is from genome assembly GCA_963971285.1 of Astropecten irregularis. Classification (NCBI taxonomy): domain Eukaryota; kingdom Metazoa; phylum Echinodermata; class Asteroidea; order Paxillosida; family Astropectinidae; genus Astropecten; species Astropecten irregularis. The sequence goes on along the minus strand of OZ020258.1, from coordinate 12,891,113 downwards.
TTTGAATCTGTGATTTTCAAGTGTATTTTGTCTGACCAATTCTGTACCATCCCTTTAATTCTGGCTGTTGCAATTCCACCATGGTGTCACCAGGCAATGCGTTGTCCATCAGTTAACATGTCATTTTGTTCTTTATCGTAGACAATTGCAATATCAAAACTCCTGTTTTCCATTTTTTAACCACCGACTTCCATGTTTTCCATTATTCCCAAGACGCTATAGGAACAAAGATCATAAAGGGGGTGGCTATGTACGTCATTCAGGCAAGGCCTCATCAAACATTCTGTATCACTTTCTTGCCTATAGGTTCGTTTCATGGACACCATCGGCATCGAGCCTGCATCCGGTGCAATGATCATGACCGTCAAGGGAGCTGCCGACATGATGGGTCGCTTCTCTGCCGGCGTCATGGGAGAGAAGCTTCCCTTTCCCCTCATCCATATGTACGTCATATGTCCGGGGGTCATGGCCGTGGCAACGTACCTCTGCACTTTCGCCCACAGTTTCATGGCCATGTTTTTCTATGCTCTGGGTAAGTCTGAAGTGACGGAGCGTTAAGCTGAATTTACAGAAAATCTAAGAAGGGAGCCTTCGACTAGAGGTGAAAGGTGCCTCTTTCGTCCTTTTGTGCGCTGCATTTACAGTCATAACAGTGGAGTGCTGTGACCTAGTGGTCTGGCGTGTCGAACTCAAAATGTCGTCGTCAATCTACAGATTGTGGATTCGAAACCAGCCATGGGTTAGTGGTGCTTGCGTCCTTGGGCAAGATGCTTTGTCACATATTGCTCCTCTCCACCCAGATGTAAATGGGTACCTGCGAGGGTAGAGATGGCTTTGTGGTTTGATTAGCCTCTGTGCGCTTTAAAGTAGCCGGGGCTGTATACTCCCCAGGAGGTTGAGATGGTTTCAGGAATGTAAATTATGACCTAATGACCAGGGATAATAATAATTATGTGCGCCACGAGTGTCTTTGGACAGATGCGTGCGGGGAATAAATTCAGAATCATTATTTATTGTTATGGCTGTGCTTTTTATCGTTTCGTCGTCATTTTCATCATAATGGCATCTCTTTGTCTCGATAGACATTAGGTTATTTGTGCTCAAACTGTTCGCTTTTTACGATCACGCCTTTCCTCCCACCGTCTCACTCGTTTCATGTCACTCCGGTCCACGCCCTCCCTCACTAACTTCCTCCATTTGTCTCGGTCAGCAGAAGAGGCTTCCTAGTTTGATTGGTGATGTCACTGGCCTTCATATCACGCAATACATGCATCTTTAAAGCGAAGGACAGGTCTTCATCAAAGATGGCGCTATGACGTCATGCTCGACGTGTCCACAATAGCCACTGACAAACAAACAGGCGGAATGAAACATGCTGTACATGACACGAATGAGTTAATCGGTAGCATGATGCATAGTTTGTTCTTTCGTCTCCTCTCACAGTTATAGGTTTCTTCAACGGTGTCTTCAACGCTCTCATTTTCTCCACCACCACGTCCCTCTTCGAGGGCCATTTGGCCAAAGAGGCGTGGTCGTTCTGCCAAGTACCTCCCGGCATAGCCATCATCATTGGCCCCGGAATTGCAGGTAGGTTGAGGAAAGGATTGCTAAGTACGCAGGGCAAATGGCTCAATGCAAGACCAAACTCAATACCGAATTTCACCGAACTCATTCTTAACTTACTATCAATCGTAATACTTATGATGCATTGCAGCCATACGTAGGATGCGATGGGTTATCCTTCATAACTAGAGTTACGATCGATCATAGGACAGTAAAATGAACCCTGGGCTCGATTTCACGAAAGGCTAAGACAGATCGCAACATGCATATCAATCTTAATTGCTAAGCAAAGTGTGATGTCACAATACTATTTGCTAAGTAAACATGAACAACTCCTCTAAAAGATGAATCGCAAATCTTTGTGAAATCGACCACTGGGCAGTGGGTCCTACGAGTAGAGATCTACGATGACCTTTTCAGCACTTGTACGGGAGACTATTCCTAGGCCTGCTATGGCAGTCTGGCTGAGTTCGTTGAGTGCAATTTCAAAGTCACGAAAAGGGAGAAGGGAGCTGCCTTGACATGGACTGTGTAGTTCCCCTCGCAGTCTCAAAATATACTGTTCCACCATGATGAACAGGTGTTCATAGATCATAAGAATAGAGCCTCGAATTGGCTATTCTGTGGACTGGGCATCCGTGCACTGTTATTAATACTGTGTGAGAGATCATCAGACCTATATCGAAGTGAGGAACAACTGGTTTCTCCTGAATATTGCTCGTTTGTAGTCATCACCTTGGTGTGGCCAAATAGCTTTACACAGGGCTGTATAGACCTTTATAATTATTCTTTTACAACGTCACGTGGCGAGCCATCATAGCCAGGCATACAAAACAACCCCATATTTTACCCAATGTGTACGCAACGTTTAAAAGGATATTGCTAAATGTAATGGAAACTTTGTACAGGTATGGAAAGTTTACAAAAACGTTGAAGTTGGTTACGCCGTCTGTCAAGAAGACGAAATGATTTGCAACATTTGGCCGCCCATGCCATGCCAACCAGTGTTTGTAAATAAAAGAAAAGTCTATATGCAGAGGAGAATATAATACAATGTGCAATCTAGGAGGCTAGAGGTTGCTATCGACATGATCATGTATTTCTATGTCATCTACTGGACACGTATGCACTACCACCTGATGGTTTCCTTCAGCCGTATTAAAATCTCACCACAAATTTGATCTTTGGTATTGGTAAAAGTATGCCAGCTATCCAGTCGTAATTTTTCACTTCTCTATGCTTCATATTAAACAGGACTAGTATATGACATCAGTCGTTCCTACATCGTGGACTTCTACGTCAACACCGCTGTCTTCGAAGTCGCCATGGTGACATTCCTCCTGGTACCCGGCATACAGCTCTGCAGGCGGTTGCGGCGGAAAGACAATGAAGCAGACGGCGAGGTGGTAACCCGCGACATCATGGAGATGTCGCAGTTGGAGAGGAAACGGAAAAACATGTCCAACGGTTACCAAACGATGGCACATTAACGATGACGTCACTTCTACAACCACTCCTATACAGCCACTGAAATCACGAAATTATGGCGCTAATAAGTTTGCATCATGAAATCACCTTTTCTCTGGTTATGTTCTCAGTATTGTTTAAAGGAGCAGCCTTTCCAAAAAGCTCCCAGCATGGAGCATGTTAGGCAATGCGGTGACAAGATGTGTATGCTCTTTTAAACCAGCCAGCACAATGTGTGTGTCTTATTTTTCTCTCTTGGTTATGAACAGTGAAATTTAAGCCTTCATCAGCATGTGTGTTTTACTGGAGGTTTAACACCGCATAGCAGGTGGCATAGTCTTCGGCGCGCAAGTGTCCTCTTAGGGACACGGTACGTTCTTTAATGGGGGAAATACGTAGCTATTAACTGAATAATTAGAATATGTATGTTATCACCTTGACGCTATGTAGTTAACATGTAGAGTATAGTATGCTATCCTGGTTTAGTTTTAACCAGTGTCACTTACTATAAGTTGACTTTTTGCGCTTCGTCTGTTGCATTAAAGCTTAATCGGCGCGTGTGAGCGCTTGTTTTATTTGCTTATACCGTATCATTATAAATTGTTTTGTACTTGCAAACATTTGTTTTAGAGTTTTTAATCCATTCAGTGCATGGCGTGACCGAAGAATCGGCCCGGTGGGAATTAGAAACGAGCGTGCGCCGGCGTTTTCTTCACCGGGTAAATTCGGCACAGGTCACGGCACAACTTTGGGTTTTTATTGGCCTGTTCAGACAGGTAGACCTATAACAAAATTAGCACTGAACAAATCGATGTAAAGCAGCTTTAAGCTCAGAAGCAGTCAGATGCATGATCACCATCTTGGCCAGCAAGCACACGAGGAATGATACCCATGAACCGGATCGTTCTGGGCTGCTTAAATATTTTTTGCTGGATTGCCATCAACTTTAGGAGAGAAAACTTAAGCTCTTAGATGCAACACTTAGTCCAAGACGTTAGTTATCACGATTTGGCGGAACCTGCTGCTAGAAACAGCTACCACGGGACAAAGCGAGGCAAATTTGTCCCAACTTGTAGAAAGTCTTAGAATTTTGTTATCGTGTGGTTGACGGTTGAAGGGGCAACTTTATCAGCAGATGATGATGAGGAATACTTTGTAGGAAGTTCGAATAAAATTATGAATTGAGCATTATTTTTTTAAATGCCTGAACATGAACAGGCACAGTTTTCTTGAGAAAGTATTTATGCCAAGGTGCTTTTTATGAATAGCGATGTTTCTTTGTAAAAAATCACGGCAGTTTTAATTAAAAAAAGTGCACAAAGACTAAAACACAGTATAGACATTAAACAGACAATAAATACTTAACTTTGACAAGAGAGCCTAGTATGCACTAGTCTGAGTATCACCCATACTCCATTTCACTACGTACGAACGTCTGATACATGCGTGCATGCAAATGTTATGCAACGCAGCACAATTAGCCCCAAAGATCTGTTTTTAGAATAATTCTGCCAGGATCTTGACGGAGGATGTTGATTGGTCAATTTCGCGCGTCCGCGTGGCAGCTGCTATCTACCATAGATATAGAACTTAAATTATTATTTAAGTTCTATAATTACCAATGCTATCTATACGTGATAGACTCGCTCGCCAAACAGTACGATAGTAGATGCCCCTTGATTGGTCAAAACCTAGAGGTCAGTGCTGGGTTGGCTTGCATAATTAATCAGGAAATCTGTACGCATTGTGATAGACGCTTGCTCGCTGTACGGCAAGTGCGTCTATCACATAGACTAAGTATGCACAATGACAAGAGTTAAAAAGTAGATCACGTGGTTAGGTTAAAGGTCAAAAGAGGGTTACTAACTGGTCCATTTTGCACCCCGACAAAGTTTTTCATATTTCCTTGTTTTGAACCCAAGTTGAAGTCTTTAAGACAATATTTATACCGCTGGAAATGTACAATCTATGGACGACAGATCACAAGCTTCAAATTAATTGAATATGTTTTTTCAGTGATTCTGCATGTGAGAACAACATACGATTTACGACGCGAAATAGTTATGGTGGGCATTGAAGCCACCTGATGGGGCCAATTTCATAGAGCTGCTTTAGCACCAAAATTTGCCAAGTACCAAAAACATTTGTATAAATAAAATCAGTTTGCCAGCCAAAACTCCTAGTGAATGTCATCCCAGCAAACAATGGCTAAATACAAGTCAAAAGCAGTAAACATCACATGCAAATTTTGGTTGGTAATCCTGTTTGATCAAGGAAGACTTTTCATGCTTAAGCAATGTTTGTACTTAAGCAGCTCTATGAAATTTCCCGCTGTATTCAGGAGACTTACCCTCCATCAAGGTGCCCTGAAATGACGGTCGACCTCTCGTGGTACGAACAGTCCTGAATGTTTTGGGTGCTTCACGTCTAGTCTCTTGGTTTTATCCTCCTTATACAGATGTTCCGTCCTCGATATTGCTGGTAGTTGTTGCAAATCTAAACAGAACAACAGATTCATGATATATCATATTATGTAGAACATTTTAACCTTTCACAAGAAGCCTCCATTTTGATACCCGTTATTTCAGACGAAATGTAGCCGGAGCCTGAGACGAAGCCTGAGCCGCCATTTCGTAAACGCCCTATTAGACACCTCTGCCCATAATGGGCAGTTCCACAGTAGTTCGTAAGTTACTAGTTAAGTGACTTTGACCTATTCCTTGATTCTGACTTGAGACTCCGATTTACAAATGTGTTATTGGAATCAGCAAGTTTACCACTTATGCATCATTCCTTGAAATGCATGCAAATGCAAAAAGGGTACCTTGCGTTAAAAAAATGTCACCAAATCATGGAAATGCCCAACTCACTGCCCATGAGTTGAGAAAAGCAATCGAGTGGCAAGGTGTCTTGCTCATGAAAACAAGCCCGTGCCCATTGCACGTTTCTCGTTCGTGGTATCGAACCCGCATCATTTGTGATTACTTGGGCCTGTCTAGTGGTACTCTAGCCAAGGCATTCTACAGCATTCTACAGAAACATTGTAGTTTGTCCTCCAAAATAGCAGGCAAAGCACGAACAGTGCAATTTTTCAAAAATTACGGGGCTTATGTGCTTAGTAGTTTCAGTTTTACTCATTGACTTTTGGTAAAGTAGAATAGTAGCCTATAGAAATAGCATTGCAAGAGAAATTCATTGGTTAAAATAACTTATATTATACACAATCTGTGTATGGAACTGTTTATTATTTTATCCGCCGTCGGCCATGTTGTGTTTTTAAGTAAATTAATTTGAATATAGATATATTTAAATATTTTATTTGTAATTTAAACGAATGTACAGCATAAAATATGAATATATTTAAAGCAAGATTGGTTTATAAGTGAGTGAGTTGATTAAAAATTTTATTGTTTATTAATCAATATTTACCATATTACTTTCATGTAATTATTAAACATTATAGTATCATGGATATGCAAATTGGAATACATTTGATACATGATATTTAACCTTAGTATATTAGCTGCATACATAATGATTTTGATAATTATATCGGCATTGCCGCTTAGATTTTCTTGACCATATGTCAGAAAAATTAAAATCAAAATTTTAGATTCTAGCACGGCTGAGATGGACTGAAACGGTTTGCGACAATGGGGCTGTTTTATTTCCCTTTGTTGAGATTCTGAGAACATCCGGGGATTTTGTTTTGGAGATTTCAACCAAACTTTGGATTTTCAAATAAATTATTCCCCCAATCGTAAGGTCACAGTGAAAGGCATAACACAGGATTGGTAAAGGTGACATAACAGCAGCCGAATGTTCATAATTTGATTTGTCATGAGTAAAAACATGTAAAATTTTCACGCAGCTCTTCGGAAACTGTAGAAAACAGTGTAAAACGATCACGGTACTTTCAACCCTATTCACAGGAGTTTTAATCTGCGCCCCGAGATCAAAACTGTTTTCGGTCGTTGTTTTACTGATTTCTGAATAAATACACCATTTCAGGCGGAAATATTTAAACAAATTATGTATCTACCAGCACCATCTTCATATCCTGAAAGTTATACGTAAATCTGTGAACATTTCTGTTTGGGTATGTTACCAATCCTGTATTATATACCTGTACTATACAGCCGCTTATATCAATATGTGTCTCATGTAGTCTATCTAAATATTTGCCAATTAATATTGTAGAATTTCAATTAATTATTTGCTCTGATTCCGCAAACTTTGGGAAAATTGTCCACCCACAGATTAAAGTTTATATACAGAATACTGAGATGTTTGGAAACAGATTCTATTTTGTTATCATCAGATAAAAGGTTTACATGGTTATTTTGCTTTTTAAGCTCTGTACATTAAATGAGTGATAATGGAGGTTTGAAAAGTATTTTAGTAAGTCATGTAAATTTGTAGATTAAATAATTACAAATTTACCATGTGAAAGTTGTATGTCACTGTGTGCTAACCTGTTTAAGAGAAAAAAAGACAAAATTCATTATGTTGTCAAGTGAAGAATATGACAGACAAAACACTCACTAATTAAAATGTTGTGGATTTTGCCGAGAAATATTTCTCAGAAAAGGTAACCACCGTAACGACTTCATAGTTTGGAAACAAAATGGCCGACCATGCGTATGACGCAACGTATTGTCTGTTAAATTACTTTTTGCACTGGTGCACAGTTACCCACGTTGCTTCCAACTTTGGGACGCTTCATGGACCAATTTCCTGGCCCTGCTTAGCACAATAATTTGCTAAGCATGACATTTCTGTCTTGATAAAAACATGATTAACAACCAAGTTAACATTTGTTACCTATATGTACCACTTGTGGTTGTTCTTTGGCCGTTGTTCGATGACCATGAATATCAAATAAAATTGTTAATGGTGGTTTGTTTTATTGGGCAAGACATTTTTGTGCTAAGCAATTTTTGTGCTTAGCAGCTCCATGAAATTGGCCCCATGTATAGTTTCTTACAAGCTGCGTCACTGGCACCGCTTCCGCAAACTGACCATCTCAATGAGTTTGGTACAGAAAATATAATCCATAATTTTATTCAGCCTGCTATAGGCCGTGTCCAAAATGTTTGGGCTCCGACTGCATACTGGCTGTGGCTGTCATAGCTGTGTAATTGCAGCCGCAGCCAAAGATTTGGGATACGGTCTATGATGTGGACAAAGCCACAATTACTTTTCATTACAGTTTTATGTCGAAATTAATGGTGATGCATGCATCTGATGAAAAATGCACTGTAATCATTATTTTCTCAACAGACCTGAGCACCAGACTTTTAGACGATTTATTTTTCAAATCTATTTCCACCCTAAGTATGTGGCAAAGGAGTGACAATAAATGAATTAGCTAATGAATATAGGCTTATAGAGACTTGTGACAGGAACTTAAAGAGGAAAATGTGAGATAATAAACTTGCACGAGTCAAGATGAAGAAATTCAATATTCGTAGCAGTCGTGTTATTCACTGTTGAAGTATTTTGCTGTTTATTGATGAAGGCTGAACAGAAATAGTTACTATTACCGTGAAAGTATTTTTGTTTTCAATGTGGGACCTTTCTTTGTCTTTTGATGGTATTACAAGGTAGGCCTATGGGAAGAATGGAATGAATGATAATGGTAAAGTAATGTGAAGGGAATCCAAAGCCTTGAGATCAAGCCTCAGTATAATAGGCCTTTTACGAAACCAGTGGTCGATTTCACCAAACTCATCGTAACTTATAAGTATCAATCGTAGGACTTATGATGCATTGCAGCATTACGTAGGATGGGCCTCCTTCGATGGGTAACCCTTCGTAACTCGAATTACGATCGATCGTGGGGCTTCGTGAACTTCGACCCCCAGACTTGGGGCCCGGGACTTCAATATTTCGCCGTACATATACCACCCGACAGTGAGGCCCATGAAACGAACTTGAAAAGATTGGGCCACAACGAAGCCGAAGAAGGCTCCAGGATCTCCATATGTATCTCAATCCCCAAGTTCACTTAGGACACAAAATGGCGGTAGCAAAAATACTCCAAGCCTAGGCTCAAGCCTCATTTCGCAAAGGCCCTGAACTATAGGCCTAGTTGGCTTTGTGCAAAAAGAGTATACATGTAATGGCAAAAGAAACACATGATATATAGTTTACCTCAGTGAAATAGGGTTTACAGTAGCCTATAGGGCCTACTTGCATATGCTATATAATGAGAATAAAGGGGAAAATAATGTTCTGAACTTACACATAGTCATGTGCACTGCGGTTACGAAACGTGGAGCAATACAACCACTGGCAATGTCCCAGACTTTGAACTTTTCAACTTGAGCTCCTTGTGTAAGATTTAGGATGAAATCGGCCATTACAATAATCATAAGGCCATTAAAAGAAGAATATACCCATCTCCATACATCTGTTTGTTATACCAAAAATCTCCATTTTATAAAGTCTGCATAATGGTGATAATTGGGTTGTTGAACTTGGGGGGAGGGGACCTTTTGATGAATCGAGCCAGGCCTAAGGGTGCACCCAAGTAAATAGGGCCAAAATCCGTCCGCCGAGCTCATGAATAAAAGTTAAGCACTCAATATATTTTAAATAATAGAGTTTTGAGAGCTATGAAAATGAAGGGTTGAAGAAATATGGTACTGGACCTCCTGCCTGGACTCTGGGCTTCCATTTGTGACCATTTTTGAGGCAATTGGGTGAGAAAGTGGGTCTATTTCAGCCGCTTTGCAGGGGGATGTTTTTTTGAAAATGGCTTCTTTGATTGGAGTGATCCATACCTTGTTTTAGGGGTGGTCAGCTGAGAATGAGTATATCTCAAAAATTCAATGGTCACCCTACCATAAAATGAAAAGAAAATGAAAGGTGACATGTTCCTCATCATTTTTCTGTGTAACTTGAACAGCTGTGAGAGTTCTGTATATTTTTAAATGATTTTTGAAGTTCGAAGATTTATCACTGTTGTCTATGGGAGTTTATTTACTTGGGTGGACCCCTAAGAGTAAAAGGTAAGCATCGTAAGAGGGCGCTATTCTCAAAATTAGACTTCGTTTCGAGTAGTTCGCGAAAAGCAACACAAACAAACGTGTAGACTTCGGAGAGTTGGTTGCGGACTAATTCAGTGTAAGTAAACATTAGTTTTTATCATTTACTCTTATATGAAAATAGAGACATTGAGCAACAAGCATAGATGAAAACACATCAGGTTATTATCCCGTGAGGACTGATCGACTGTCACCACGGCCGTGCTTCGTACGCGGGTACGGTACGAACACAGTGTTTGGTACATGTAATCCACGATGTACACTACCATACGTGGCTGTACACTACAGTTGTGTAATTATGTACATTGTGATACCATTTGCATGTACCACTTGCCATAAAAGCAAACAGACAACGTGGTTTTTGAATGAGCGATGCTTAGGACAGGGAGGGTCATGGTGATATTTTGATTCACGCCCTTTTCCATTTTTGGTCCTGGACCTAGATAAATGAAGGCATTAGGCCTACCTCAGTTTAGTACACTCAGGAATTACATACATGTATGTAGCTGATACCGAGACCCAGTCGTATTTAGCCTAGGTATTAAAGTTAGTTTACTGTAGAAGCTGGGCACCAGCTGCCCTGAGTTTACTAAAATGAGGTAACCCCTAAATGAATTTGTCCCCGAGGTCGAGGTCGAGTGTAAATCCATCCGACATGTCGGACCATGAAGTTTGTTTTAACCACTCACCAGGAGCTAATTTCATAGAGCTGCTTGATGAGCACAAAATTTGCTTAGCACCTCGAAATTGAACTATTGAGGTACATGTAGCGTGAACAACCGTCTTACCATGACATGCCGCATACATGTACATGTATTTAATGTTACTGTTAGCAAGAATCTTATCAATTAATTTGGTATTATCTTTGTACTGTATGTACCGGTACAGGTCTGTGTTATAATATCTGTTCATCTGACTGACAAGACCAATGTCAATCTAAGTTTGTTGACATTTGTTTTTTGTTCAACATAACATTTTTACCTTTATGCAATTATGCTCTGGGTCCCATTTTGTAACATGTACATGTACTGGTAAAACAGCTGCTACAGTTGAGTAGTGAGGTATCATGTGTTGAATACATAGTCACAGTGACTTGGCATTTCTTTTATGAGCACAAAATTTGCTTAGCACCTCGAAATTGAACTATTGAGGTACATGTAGCGTGAACAACCGTCTTACCATGACATGCCGCATACATGTACATGTATTTAATGTTACTGTTAGCAAGAATCTTATCAATTAATTTGGTATTATCTTTGTACTGTATGTACCGGTACAGGTCTGTGTTATAATATCTGTTCATCTGACTGACAAGACCAATGTCAATCTAAGTTTGTTGACATTTGTTTTTTGTTCAACATAACATTTTTACCTTTATGCAATTATGCTCTGGGTCCCATTTTGTAACATGTACATGTACTGGTAAAACAGCTGCTACAGTTGAGTAGTGAGGTATCATGTGTTGAATACATAGTCACAGTGACTTGGCATTTCTTTTATTCTGGGCTCAGTGCTTGTGTTAGCTTTTGACTGTACAAGCACTACACTGTAGCCTGATACATGTAATACAACCCTTGCTTTTCATCAGTGGTCGACATTGCATTGTGATGCCTCACTACACATGTATGGCAGTTAGTTGGTTTTCATGCTGATAGGCCTACTAGTATGGAAAATGATTGAACAGATGAACTTTGCACACTGACTGGAGTTCAAAAGACCTGAAGACTATATCAGTCTGCTTGAATTGTATTTCAACCTTTTTGTAAGTCAAGGGTTGAACTACCAAGGCTATTAAGGTGAGCTCCAATGATTACACTTTTGCCCAGGTACAAAATTGTACAAATAATTGTACAATTTTGTACCTGGGTAAAAGTAATGAAATAGAAGTTTAAAGGTAGTATCATACTTTTTGGTGAGAAACCAAAACAGAATTCACAGATTTACCTATAACTTTTACAGGGTATGAAGATGGTGGTGGTAGAAACATACCGTTAAAATTTTTCCGCCTGAACTGGTGTATTTATCCTGCAATTAGTAAAACAACGACCGAAAATCTGTTTTTAAAAGATGAAAAATAAAAGAGAAAATACTTAAGAAATGCTGTGGCCGTTTTTCACTGTTTTTTCAATGAAAAGTGGGCACCGCATGGGACTGAAATTTTCACAGATGACTGTTACTGTATATGTCTTGATAATTTTGCCCATGAATCTGTATTTCTTTCATAAAAACCAAAGTATGATATTACCTTTAAAAAGTCCACAACCCTCTTGTTAAACTATCTACGATACTGATTTCATTGTTTTGTTCATTTAGAATTGCTATCACCTACTGGAAAGTTCTGTGGAAGTAGAGTTCAGTCTTTGACTCGCCATGGCAAAACAACTGGACGATAAATTCTGGGAATCACGATGGGACGACAACTCAATCGGATTTCACATGTCCACTGTTAATTCGTAAGTATAGAAACTATGTCACTTGTGCCTCATAATTCTCATAACTTCAGTATTATATTGTTGTGCTGGCAAAAAGTTACTTGCACGTTTACAATGGAACTGATAAAAGCAATCCTGCCATTCAGGTTTATCATTTTTGGATTGAAAATCATAACATCAGTGCTGAAAATTTAAATGGGATGGCATGCAATTGTGAGCGTGCACGCTTTGTTTTGCGCCTGCTCTGTTGCGCGTGCGCTGTTGACTTGAAGACCGATTCTCCAAAGTCTCCCATTGCATCCAATTCATATATTTTGTTTTTCACTTGCCGTGAAGAGAACCAGGGTCCATTTCATAAAACACTGAGTTAACTTTTACCAAGTTAACTTTGAGTTGTCAATAGTGATTTGTATACATCATTACTTAACTTAGCAATACTGGGGATTCATAACTGTGCGTCTCTACAAGTTTGCAACGCGTTGGCCAATCACAATGCATGGAATTTGTTGACCCTAATGTGCATCTGGAAACTTGAAAAGGGTGGAGCGATTCCACTCATTATAATTGGCCAACACTTTGCAAACTCTTGGAGGTGCACTAAGGCCTAAAAAATAATGTTATGTTGGTGTAAAGGGCCCCCAAAAGTAGGGTAGGTAGGTAGGTAGGGATTCTTTTTTTCCCCTCTTTTTTCCCCTCCCAGCAATGAAAATGACATGCTTTCTCATTGTTTAAGCCGGTAGTAACACACAATAACAAAAGAAAACAAAGTAAGAACATGGAATACAACAATGAGAAACGGTCAGAAATGGTTTCAAACGTATTTATAACTAATTTATGGAGATTTTTGACATTTAATTTCTTCCCTTGGAAAAAAACATCTAGGGTCGACTGTATTTTTAGGGTCGGTCGGATTATGCCAACATAACATTTTTTTTTGGCCTAATGTGAATCGCCTGTATAGGGATTGATTCACAATTTGAGATGAATCTTAAAGCTTCATGAAGTCAACCACTGACCTTCTGCTTCAACCACAAGTTGTGTTTTATTAACCTGCCTGTCTCAACGCAACATATTTTTTTGATTTCATTTTACTTGACGACCCTGTTACATTTGCGTGCACAATATGCAAATGTTATCATTTTGACATACATAGTCAATGCTGTTTAGTGTTTAATCTTCCAGTAGTCTCATCAAATACGTGAGCGACATGACGGCCGGACAAGAACAGTGCAGAATATTTGTACCGCTCTGTGGGAAATCCATAGACATGAAATGGTAAGTAAACACAAGCTAATTGGCCTGTTTCTTTCAGGCATACGATCAGTGATCTTGCAGATTCACGTCCCATGCAGGATACGCTAAAATGGGATCCGGAGCAGCAAGGTGACTGATCGCGTGCCACAATCAAATAGGCTCAATATGTGTATACATCCATGTTATTGTAACAACCAGTAGTGATACAAGTCATATTAACTGCATACGCTAATGATCTCACTTGTCATAATTTGTATTACGTGGTACATGTATAAAATGGGGGTACTGTGGCCTAGTGGTCTGGCGTGTTGAACTCAAGGTCTTATAGTCAATCTACTGATTGTGGGTTCAAGTCCATCCATGGGTTATTGTGACAAAGTGGTGCCTGCATCCTTGTCACTAATAGTCCATGATTGTGATATGAGTTATATAAAAGTCGTTCATGATTATTATCATTATTCATGAATATTAATGATTTTGGTCGGATGATATATGCAAATTAGGCTTGCCCTTCACCGACGTGCACTATACAGTGTATAGGCCTACTCACTCGATATATTCTGTTATACAAATAATGAATGTTTATGAGTGGAATGGTAAAAATAATTTCATTCGGTGACAGATGGACTGTTCCATTTCACGAGGCGAAGCCGAGTGGAATGGAACAGTCCATCTGTCACCGAATGAGATTATTTTTACCATTCTACGAATGTGAAACATTCATTATTTGTTTTATATAACATCTAAGTAGATCTTAGTCATTTGATTTTGTTTGGAGGATAACATTTTAAGAGTAAGCGAGACAAAAAAAGCTTAAAATCTTGGCAAACTATATGCTCTTATTACAGTAACGCGCGTTGCACACCAACACGTACGCGCGCACGCAGTGACAAATAAATGGAACGCCGCTTGACCAATCACGTATTGAAGTCCCTGTTGTGCAATGGTACAAATCGGATGGCACCAAAAATGCACGGTGGATAGACAAATTTCAACGGTTGTGACGTAAGCCATCAATTGGTCTATTTATCAAATATCATGTGACATACAATCCTCCAATCAAATGACAAGAATCTACTAAGGTGTTATATAAATATTATTATTGCTTTTATTACACTTTTGTCAGACAAAGTGTTCGGAACATGTCATGTGATCACATGTCATGTGATCATTATGGGCATTGGTGTGGCCCTGCTGGCCAGACCTGAGCTACATGATTAGCAAAGAACAGTCCAAGACTAATTCATTGTTCACAATAGACAAGAATGGCAAAATAGCCTCGTATCATTTATAAGCGGGGGTTATCACTGCACAAGCAGTGTTAAAGACATTTAACATGTTTAACACTACAGCAGTCGATTCCACAAAGATTTACGATTCACCCTTTACAGGAGTTGTTCCTCAGGCTGTTTCTATAGTAAATAATATTGTGACATCACACGTTGCTTAGCAACAAAAGACTGATATGCATGTTACGATCTGTCTTAGCCTTTCATGAAATTGAGCCCTGCACCCTTTGCTTGTCAAGATGTGCAGGGTCCACTGCGTGTCAACTCTTCCAAATTTTAACAATGAGTCAATCATGCCCTGCATCCGCACTACACAACTGAAACAACTTACGACATTTAAACCAGAACTCTTTAACACTAAAAATGGGTCAACTACTCGCAAACGACCTCACGACTCAGTAGGGTTAACAATCTTACAGTGTAAAAAGAGTAAAGACCTGTTACTTTTACATGGGTCAGACCTGCGTACAACTCAAAAATATTTTGTATTGTAAAAAGGCTCCTGGGGCCGATTTCACTAACGCTTTGCGATCATCGCAAAAGCCCAAATCCATCGCTAAACAGAAAGTTGCTACGCAAAGTAGCGATCAATTTCCTGTTTAACAATGGATTTGGTGGGCTTTAGTTAGGATCTCAAAGTGTTAGTGAAATCGGCCCCAGATGTACACTGTAGTAGAGGTTAATGGCAATTGTTTTACATTGGCAGGCTTGCAGATCGTGGTCACACGGTCGTTGGTGTGGAGCTTGCTTCCCTAGCTGTCCAAGATTTCTTCAAGGAAAACAACATGGAGTACACCAAATCCACTGTCAAAGCTCTCAATGACAAGGAAGTGGGTGTGTACACGGTACGTAGAGCCTCCATCATTCTGCTGTTAACATTGTTTCAAATGTTATATTGCAAATTAGGCTTGCCCTTTACCAACGTACATGAGCATTGCATACTCAGTACTTGTTGAGTGCACATGAAAAATAGCGCTCCGCACTTGCGCTAAAAATAGCTCCGGATCTCAGACAAACATTGCAACCATGCAAATGTGTGTTCGTGTACACTTGCGTGTGTGAGACAATGTTTGTCTGACATCTGGGAATTTTGTGACGTCATTAGTGCGGAGCGCTATTGTGCACTGGCTCAGGTGGGATTGAAACCCATGACCATAACATTAGGACACAGAGCTAGCTGGGGTCAGCGGGGTGAATCCAATATCGCGGCTGGTACCGCAATTAATATTTTTCATCGGGGAGACAGAAATATATGCTCCCCCCCAAAAAAAAAAAATGTTGTTTGCATATTACCTTTATGGACAAAATGATTAATGGAACGAAAAACTTGTTTGCACATGAAGGCTTTAAGCTTGTGTAAACTTTGCATGCAGTATTCTAACAGTGCACTACAGCATGTGATGTGTGGAGGAGCGGTTCTACAGGGGGTAGTCTACAGGGGACTGTAGCCCCCCAAACATTTTCTCTAGCCCCCAACAAAAATGCAATTGAAAAAAAAATGCTGGAAATTGGAAAAATACTAGATCATTTCAGTTATTACGCGTCATTTACTTGACTTGATTTACTTGCTTTTCCACACCTAATAAGACAGTAGAAGCGAATATTAGAAGATGCCGTCACGTGCGAAGGGTCTACCCTTCCAAAAATGTTGATCTTCTAGCCTCCCTAAAAAATATTGGCTCTTCTAGCCCCCCCCAAAAAAAATATTGGTTCTAGAACCGCGCCTGGATGTGTGAACTAAACTGACTAGAGTCAGTGAGATTTTCATCAATGTGGCACTCAGCACATTATTTCCTTTGTTTCATATCTCACTGTTGGATTGATTTTGCAATGTAAATGTTACACGACAGAAACTTATTCCATTGACAAAATTGATTCTCTTATACTCACAGACGAGCGCCGAAGTTGAGATAGTTTAGGTCTTTTTGTCTGCATTCCTTCAATATGGAAACCAGACTAAACAATTTTCTTTGACACTGATATTGCATTTGGTGATTTGCTGCTTTCTGCATTTGTAGCTCTTTATTAACTCATTTCTTTTCTTTTGTTTCAGAGCAAGGACGGCAGAGTAGTCTTATATGAAGCAAATGTATTTGATCTAAACAGGTGAGCATCAACTCTTGCTCAGAAATGTTTTACCTTAAACCCTACGCCCCATAATTATTCCTTCTTATAGGCTGTGCACCTCCTGCGTGTAAGGGTTCGCCCTTTAATAATAATACAGCATTTATAAGGCGCCTTTATCTGGGGACCATTCAAAGGCGCCAGTCTAGTGAAACAGCCTTGGTCTCAAGATGGCAAAGCCAGGACATAAAGGTGTGTTTTTAATCTCTGGGCAAAGAGTGTGGGATTGTCTGTTTTTCTTAGGTATACTGGTAAGGAATTCCAGAGGCAGGGGGCAGTACGTGAAAAGGCCCTGTCACCATAACTACTCAGGCGGGTTCGAGGGACAAACAGCAATTACTGTACCAGCACTGTATGCCAAGTGCTTTTGAGTGCCCATGGAAAAATCATGTGCTGGCCTAGGTTGGATTCCTACCAGCAAACTCCTGCTAACTGTGCACATGTCATTCCACCTGACCATATCCAGCTCGGTGGTGTTAGTGCAGGGGTGGGCAACCTACGGCCCGCCATTGATTTTTGTGCGAGACGCATCCAGTAAGAACAAAATTGGTATGTGCTTCACACAGCGCGGTACGGTATAAACAAAAAGAACGAGCTAGCTCCGAGTTCCTTATTAATAGCACTCTGCACTAATGACGTCACACGAGTCCCCGGATGTCAGACAAACATTGACTCACGCACGTAGTGTACATTTTCTGTTGGGTCTATTTCTTTCAGTTCTTATCAATTGTGTCATATCGGTATTGCTTTGACAAGTTTTCACAAACAAAGCTCAGTTGTCAGGTTGTGTTCCTAAGAAAATCCTCGTTACTGAATGTTTGAAATTGAAAGTGCATTGTTGACCATAGTGCGGTCCGCCAAATTTTCCATTCCTCGTTTCTGGCCCATTGATTCATAAAGGTTGCCCACCCCTGTGTTAGTGGGTTCATTTGAATCAAGTGACGGTCGTGGGTATCGCAATTAATAATTGATTACCATTTAGTGATTGATTAAATCTGCTTATATTACTGAGCTATTCAGCTGCACAGAGTTTTATTAATAAGACGGAATGTTATGTACGAATTTGTAATCCTACCACCTGCAACAATGAAACCATGTCTACAACTTGTTGCCTTGCAGGGACATTCTAGGTGAATTTGACTGCATTTGGGACCGTGCATCTTTAGTGGCCTTGATGAGGGAGGACTTGCAAAGGTAACTGCTTGTATTATTCTACCAGTAGGTGCCCTGCCTGCAGTGCTTGTTAATGTGAGGTTTACTGGGTGTAATGTGAATGACCCAGGTGAAAGACACACACTTTGTGTCCTAGTGTCCTATATGACAGTTTGCTGTGTTGGGCACCCAGTTTGTTTTTGGGTCTCCTCTAGGCAGCCAGTTTGCTGTTTTGGACACGTCACCCGGTTTCCTGTTTTGGACACCAGGTTGGGGCTGGGTGTCCCTGTAGGACAGTTTGCTGTTTTGGACACCCAGTGTATGCCTGGGTATCCTCAGGGATCGATTTCACCAAACTCTGCGTAACTTACTATCAATCGTAGGACTTTTGATGCAATGAAGCCCTACGTGGGATATGCCCACTACGATGGGTTATCCTTCGTAACTCGAGCTATGATCGATCGCAGGGCTTCGTGAAATCGACCCCTGGTCACCCAGTTTGCTGTTTTTGACACCAGTTTGTGTCTGGGTGTCCTTTAGGACAGTTTGCTGTTTTGGGCACCATTTGTGTCAGGATGTCCTCTGGGCACCCAGTTTGCTCTTTTGAACACCCAGTTTGTGTCTGGGTGTCCTCTGTGACTACATATTAACCCAATCCAGATGCACGCCACAATAAATCACACTGCGGTAAGAGGGGTATCCTGAATACCACTGTATATCACAATATGGTTTTATGGTAATGCATGGATTATTATCTGTGGAGGCTGTGGCAATGCATGGGATAAGCAGCCCATGTCATTTGTGGTAAATGTAGAGGTTTCAATTTTGTCGAAGTAATCACTTATCCCTTCTCTCATTCTCTTTCTAGGTATGTTGATCTCATGACAGCCTTAGTCAAACCCAACGGCAGATGTCTACTCCAAACATTGATATATGACCAAAGTGAAATGAACCGTAAGTTGTTTTCACTTTTTATATCTTTCATATTGTGACCCAGCATGACACATCCCTGAACAAGAATCCTAGACAAGATTTTAGCAAACCAGTAACTGGTATCGCCTGAAGGGGGGGGGGGGGGGGTTTGTCGACCCTTTATCTTGTCAATGGTTGGAAAAATTCAGAATTTTAATAAATCGCTAAACACTAAAACTACAATTTAGCCACCACTTAAAATAGATATTTCTAATCTAAAAGTGCGAACCTTCTAGTGGTATAAGGTAGTGCTATTACCATACTTCTTTGTGGGGGGGAGGGGTGATGCAAGGGGGCACATGTGCCTTGGGCACCACTTTTTAGTGGGCGAAAAATGTAACTTGGCCAAAAAAAGGTACAGTGGAATGCCCTTATAACAAACACCACTATACCGAACATTTACCTATACTGAACATCATCCGATCCTTGGCTTTATACATGTACAATGTATAAAGCTGATTAACACTGTTCACTATAACAAACGACCACTATAACGAACAATTTGTGTGCATTCCAGCGTGTTCGTTATAGTGGCGTTCTACTTTAGCTGTACTGTTGCAATTATTAGAAATTTAATCTGATGAACAAACAAAGAAAGATTCCAATTTCAAATTGTCTGATTTTTTTTTTTTTCATTGGCAACAGAAGTTGAAATTAAAGTTACAATTTGAGTGCTTTCCCCGGGTGCCGTTTTGCTTAGATATGCCGCTGAAGACATAGTTATCTTAGGAAAATCTGGTTTATGCTCTTTAATTAATCTCCTTTTTGTTGTCTTTATATTCCAGCTCCTCCCCATTCTACTCCACCGGATGTCGTTCAGAAATTATACGGTAAGGATGTATGAGATTAAGATGCAGTGTACCATTCATCATTGCGAGTTCAGTGTGGATGGTACACCTGCACTGACGTCACTGATGGAACATAGAAATGCAACACGCATTATGCAACACGCATTATGCAAATGCAACTTGGAATGCGCAAATCACACATTAGAAGTCCTCTAGTGTCCCGGTGTCCTCTGGTGTCCTTAGTTCTAAAGGACACCAGGGACCAATTTCATGGAATCTGTTTCCGTAGCAAAAAATTCTTCGCTTATGAAAGCAAACTTTTTGGCTTATTGTTAGCATATTTCACAGGTGAGGTGTCTTTCTTGCTACGCTAAGCAAAGACATTCTGCAGAATGCACAGCGCTGCATGTTAGCAGAAAATAAAACAGGATCCTAGCAGGATCTTTATCGTAGTCTTTATCATTCAGCCTTCGATAACGATCTTGCTAGGATGGAAACGTGTCAGGCCCTCCTAACTCCAATCATTAAAGGCAATATCATACTTTGGTTTTTATCAAAGAAATTCAGATTCATGGGCAAAGATATCAAGACAGATACAGTAACAGTTATCTATGAAAGTTTCAGTCCCATACAGTTCCCACATTTTGAGAAAACAATGAAAAATGGCCACAGTACTTCTTAAGTGTTTTCTCTTTTATTTTTGATCTTTTAAAAGATCAAAAAGATTTTCGGTCGTTTTTTTTACTAATTTCTGGATAAATACACCATTTAAGGCAGAAACATTTTAATGGCATGTTTCTACCACCACCATCTTCATACCCTATAAAATATACATTAATCTGTGATCATTTCTGTTTTGGTTTCTTACCAAAGTATGATACATGTACTACTGTAATATAAAGCCATATACATTCTATGCATGTTACAAATGATGTTGTATTGGCTGAAGAGATGAACATTATTTGCCTGGAGTCAGGTCAAAGCAATCACAATGAGTGTTTACTGTTTTTGTTTTCAGCTGGCAACTGGGATACGAAATATTTGGAAGAGAGAGATGCACTGTCCGAGAGATTCAAGAAGAGAGGAGTGACGGCTTTTACAGCCCGAGACGATTTGCTGACCAAGAAATAGAACAAGGAAAGTAGCGATGATATAGATGGACTTGGGTCGATTTCACCAAACTCTTTGTAACTTTATACTATCAATCGTATGAATTTTGATGCATTGAAGCCCTACATGGGATAGGTCCCCTGCGATAGGTTATCCTTCGTAACTCGAGTTATGATCGATCGCAGGGCTTCGTGAAATCGACCCCAGGACAGCACGCATTCATGAAGCCAAAGGATGAAACCCATTGAGTTAAATAAAAACCTAGAGTGTGCTCTCTGCGCGTGATACACTAACCATGTCCAGCGCCATTGTCTAAACCCAAACAAGCGCAAATGGGCACGCCCTGTTTCAAATTGTGCGTACATTCGAATCGGGGTACAAATGCATTCATACCCGCGCAGTTCACAGAGTAACATCCGGATATTTTGTCTCTACTAGGCCTGCGAAGTTATACCAAGAAAGATGGCGGCTGCGCATCCACATGCGTGCCAGAAACACGCATGTTGAATACAGAGCGCGCACTCTAGTTTTTTAACTCTTTGATGAAACCATCGTTATCATTAGGATATCGCTAGAAGTGCGTGAGAGGTACCATGGATACGTGTGATTCAAAGTGCGCCACCATGAGTTTGCAACGCGTTGGTCAGTTACAATGCGCAGAATTAATTTTGTCAACAAACTGCGCATGTACAAAGATGTGCAGTTTGTGTACAAATTGGCCAAACTCATGGTGGCGCACTATTGTGAGTCGCCCATATTGCTAAAAGGTGATTTGGGTAGTACAGTTAGTAGTAGTAAGAACTTCATCAGTGCATAATTACTTCCCAGATATCATACATTTATCTACATTCTATTCTATTAAATTTCTGATATTATATAATCCAACGAAGAATTTTCGAGGTGGGAAGACAAATTTGGCAAATCATCATTTTCTAAAAATTTACTGGAATGGGATTCGAACCATCAACCTCCGGAATACCATACTGCCGGATGTCGCTGGTTTGAATCATGCTCCAGTTCGTTTCTCTTGTGGTTAGTTGATGATTATATTCTCTAATATCGACAGGTTGTGTGTTTGTGTATCAATAAAAACAAACACAAACACCAATATGCTAGAGATTTCTATATTTGTTGAGACATTTAGATTTTTCAAATTGATTAAAATGCTTGGTGTTTTACCTTATGGATATTTTTCTGGTTTTCAAGTTGGAACAAATACTCAAAGGTGTGTGCACATGTACATGTATGTACAATTGTACGCATGTTGATGTTGGTTCTGTTCTGAACCTAGCATGTGTTACCATTCAAAATTAAAGACCATAGAACCACAAGTATACATGTAGTTGAGCATAATAATAATAATATAGGACATTTATATTGCTCAGGTACTATATTTATATACTCTACTGTTCATTATAACTTTATCATTATCCCTGGTCATCGGGCCATCATTTACATTCCTGAAACCTTCAACTTCCTGGGAAGTATACACCTGGCTGCCGTATTCAGCGCACAGAGGCTAATCAAACCACAAAATCATCTCTACCCTCACAGGTACCCATTTACACCTGCGTGAAGAGTAGCAATATATGACAAAGCGTCTTGCCCAAGGATGCCAGCACCAATAACCCATGGCTGGATTCGAACCCACAATCTGTAGATTGACCACAAGACTTTTGAGTTCAACATGCCAGACCACTAGACCACAACACCCCACTAGAGCATTCCTCCAGGGTGGGGCCAAAACCATTTATTCCTTGAAATACAACATGAACAAACGGATTAACATAAACCACGAAATGTATATTATGAGAATGAGTAAGAACAGTTACAGCCACCATGGCACTGCCTTATACACAAGAACGAGTTGTGGTGTCAATTAATATACTTGCAGCTGATTTTTGAGTATTTTCATTTTTTTTCTTCTTTTAATCAGGTTTTTCGATCGTGTGTTATACTCATTGCTATAATTATGGGACTTGACATGGCCCATCAAGGCCAAAAGTGAGATTCTACTATTCTATTCTACTTCATTATGAATATTTTGAAAATGATTCCTTATATTTTAGTGGACATAACAATTTTCGGAAAGATTGTGTGTAAAATGCCGAAGGTTGAAATAAAACACGATTTTTATTCATGCATTTGTCCGTTTACAGATTGAGTGGCTTAATAAATGTAGATGAAGTGTTAATAAAGGCTTGAATGATATGGCTGAAAATTTACCACAACTAGTAACATATGATGCGAAGTAATTTACAGAATGACCAGGGGCCAATTTCATAGAGCTGTTTGACCACATAATTTTGCTTAAAGGTAGTATCATACTTTGGTAAGACACCAAAACAGAAATGTTCACAGATTTACGTATAACTTACAGGCTGTGAAGATGATGCTAGTAGAAACCTACCGTTACATGTAAAGTTTTTCCACCTGAAATGGTGTATTTATCCAGAAAATAGTAAAACAACGACCGAAAATCTTTTGGATCTTTTAAAAGATCAAAAATAAAAGAGAAAATACTTAAGAAATACTGTGGCCGTTTTTCACGATTTTCTCAAATAGTGGGCATCGTATGGGACTGACATTTTCACAGATGACTGTTACTGTAAGTTCCTTGGTATTTTTGCCCAAGAATCTGTACTTCTTTGACATACACCAAAGTATGATACTTCTTTTAACCATGAAAAGTCTTTCTTGATAAAACAGGATTGCCAACCAAATTTTCATGTGATGTTTACTGCTTTTGACTTGCAATTGGCTATTGTTTGCTGAGCATAACATTCACAAGAAGTTTTGGCTGGCATACTGATTTTATTTACCAAGGTTGTTCACATGTACGCGTTTACTCTATTTATACACTTAGTTCTACCAGTGCTACATTTCTCAACTACGGTATAGTCGCTGGTAATTACTACAGAGAAATGTGCAAGATTACATAATATACACTGGGTGTCTGCGAGCCCCTATCCGAACCCAGCTGCCCCTAGTTTTTCACCCCTTACTGGGAAACCAGCTGAACCAAACTTTATACAAATTGAGTTTATAATTTCCTTCTAGTTTTCGAGATCTAATCAAACTGTAATAAGTAACAATAAATAATTCTTCAACAGTGATTTACTAGAACATATTTGGTTGGCATAGTTTCAATCTTTTATCATTTGCATCCAAACTTAGGTTCCAATAAACAAGAAATGCGCAAACAAGAAACCCGAAACGTAGAGAAAAGGTATTTGTTCAGTCGCTGATAAAATATCCACAATGGACTCCAATTTCAATGGCTGCTCAAGTACCAACATTTGGTGCTTTTGCATAAAAACTGTAAATACTCCACGCGAATGCTATGCCAAAGCAAAAGTATTTGTTATCATGCTTAAAGATACTATCATGGTAGTACACCGAAACAGAAGTCTCCACAAATTTACCTTTAACTTAAAGCGTATAAAGATGGTGATGGTAGAAACACCCGCCGTTACAATTGTCTGCCTGAAATGCTGCATTTATTCAGAAAACAGTAAAACCATTGACCAAAAGAAATTTGATCTTAGAAGATGAAAACTAACGGTGAAGAGATTTGTTTAAATACTGTGGTCGTTTTCACTGTTTTCGGTTTTGGGCACCGCATGGGACTGGGAATTTCACAGATGACTGTTACTGATCTTTCTGGATATTTTCCCCGTGAATCTGCATTTCTTTGACAAAAAACAAAGTATGACCTTTAAAGCAGCAATACTGTATATGAAATTTGCCAAGTACACCGTGTAATTATATGGCTTATTGATTGGTATATAGTGAACAATTGTACACCACACCACCTTGTATTGATGTCGGCTGTCTTGATAATACGGAATTTACGAATGCATGAAATCAATATAACCGATGTTTGCTCACTGATGGAGCGCTGTATTTTTATTAGCTAAGGGAAATCTTGGCCTTCATATAATGTCAAAGTGGAATGAGAACAAAAAACTGCTCATTTGCCTCATAACATCTCAGCTAAACACAAGTCAAACGTACGCCGCCCTGTTTTTCTAAGATAATGTTGATGGCATGCACCAAGAGCTGACAAAAATAATGTCAGTGGCTGAATATCAGTGAAGAATCTTAATACGCGACTATACAGAAAAACAACTTGCGCAAGCAGTAAGTTTTCGAGTATTTGTTGTTGAGCTAATTTTCTATGAAGGATGACTTTGTTCTGGTGTGTCGGTGGGTTCTTCCTTCTTCAGGTAAGGTTTGACAAAAAAACTTTGAATCATTATTATTTTCCTGCATGGGCCAATTTCACGTCCCTGCTTAGCACAAAAATGTGCTAACCATGAAATTTCTGTCTTAATAAAAACAGGATTAGCAATCATGTGTTGTGTATCGCTTGTGATTGTTCTTTGGCTGTTGTTCGCTGACCATGAATATCAAATATCTTACAATATTATTTTCCTCCATGGGCCAATTTCACGTCCCTGCTTAGCACAAAAAATTGCCAACCATGAAATTTCTGTCTTAATAAAAACAGGATTAGCAACCATGTGTTGTGTATCGCTTGTTATTGTTCTTTGGCTGTTGTTCGCTGACCATGAATATCAAATGAAAATGTGGTTGCTAATCCTAGCTATTTTAATTAAAACAAAGATTTTAGGCTTAGCACATTTTTGTGCTGAGCAGGGCCGTGAAATTGGCCCAGTGTTTGGGAGATTTTGGCATTATGTATCGGATGTGGCCATTTGTATATAATTCTTAATTGTTTACTTGTTTATATTTTCTATTTGTATTGATAATTGATTATTTATTATTCATATTAATTTTTGGAATTTTTAGAAGAAAACTTTAAGCATTTCACTGTTTTTGAATGTGGTACGACGGACAGGACATATTCATTTAGGTATCAGACCCTTTATAATTAGACAAATTATTTCTATCAAAGCAAAGGAAAAATCGAGTTTGATGAAACAAAATGCTGTCTCTCATCTTCCGCACGTGCCTGATTTTATTTAAGCTTTTTCACCAAAAGACGATTAGTTGACAAAAGCTGATATAGTTATCATATAAAAAAAACCTAATCCGGTACAATAAGTGTTTTTGGTATTAATTTCTTGCTAAAACGATAAAATATTGATGTTGCCGTTCGTGCAATATGGGTGTCGCCTATTAACTGACTAAAAAAAAAAGCTTGGGAGAGCTGACGCGTTTTGATCCTATAGCAGGATCTTAAAAAAAAAATCATAATTTATCTGCCGTGGAAAAGACTGAACTTGAATCCTTAAAGCTAGGGGCAAATTTAACTGGTTTGGTATATAAACCGTTTCATCGCCAGTTTCTTTCAAAAGATAGGCTTATGAACGATATTACCTATTTCTTAAAACAATTGCAAAGCGATCTGAAGCAATTGTTGATTTCCATCATTAATGGGCATGCTGAATGTCCAGAATGCAAGTACGCTGCAAAACAGTGCCTAATGCCTAGGTCACATTTGCTCACATTTGCCGCGGCCGCCGCAGGGTCACCCTAAGGCGACCGTGCGTCATCACTTTAAAGGATGTGACGGCAGCCGCAGGTTTTTTCTCCCCATAAATTAAAAATACGCCGTGCGGCAACCCTAACAATGTGACTGCTACAGTGTGTTACCGTGGAAATACTGTGGCGACCCTATAATTGTTACTGGCCGTAGATATTTTAGAATCCACGGCGGCCGCGGCAAATGTGAGCAAATGTGACCTAGGCATAACCAGGTAAAAAATACAATTTCCCAAAATGTGTACATTATTGAAAAACGCAATTTGCACATTCAAGATACTATTGGTTTTTTTTTTTTTTTTTGCTCGTCACAATTATTCTTTGAAATTGTCTTATGGGTATAGTGCAGAATTGGTAACATTTCAAAACAGAAATGTTGACAGATTTACATATAACTTTCAGAATCTGAAGATGGTGCATGCTGGTAGAATCATACCGTTAGATTATTTCCACCTGAAATGCTGTATTTAAGCAGATATTAGTAAAACAAAGACCGAAAACAGTTTTATCTCGGGGTAAGATCAAAACCATTCTAATTTATGTTTTATGAGATAAATTGAGTCAGTTTTCGCTATTTTCTCGTGACTCAGATGTCCGATTGAGCTCAACTTTTCACAGGTTTATTATTTCATGTACATGCTGGATTAGACAAAGTGGGAGTGCTGTTCTGTGACCTTTACCAATCATGTATTATACATTTAACACCAACTTGATGCAGGTCACGGTATCCATTCATAACATTCATGTCTGCTTAATTATCAGAAACAAACACAAAAACGTAATTCTTGTTGACGTCAGGTCGCGACTAGATCCATTTTGTTTTTGTTTGATAACAGGGACCGGCTGGTATATGCCAATATTTCTCACGCTTTATACAACATTCAAGTTAGAGCGCCCCAATGATAGAACAAACATTGAAGCCGAAACAACCTATTTGGTAATCAAACAACCAATCAATCAATCAACCGGGAAATGAAGCCACGCTTCATTGATCGTTCGAATGTTACATTTTTAGGTTGCAATATTTGAGACAAAATTTAATTAACAATGTTGAAGGCCTATAATGGCCGTATTCAATAAAAAAATATATAAGCCATTTGCTCAGTTACTCGGGTTTGGTGCTTATAATGCTGTCGCACAAGATGTTTCTTGCAGATTAACGAAATGTTGAGGGTGCGAAGGTATTTCAAGTTGAGGGTAATAAGGGTTTTGGTGTATTCATCAGCTTGCGCTACTTTGTACACATGTAAACAGAACTATGATTCAATTAGTTGGCCAATACTCAAAACAAGTCATACGAGGCTGAATTGCAGCTTTTGTTGGCAAACAACATCTATCATTTGAAACGAATTTGATTTAAAGGTAGTATCATATTTTGGTAAGAAACCAAAACAGAAATGTTCACAGATTTACGTATAACTTACAGGGTATGAGGATGGTGGTGGTAGAAATATTCCGTTAAAATATTTCCGCCTAAATGCTGTATTTATCCAGAAATTAGTAAAAAAAAAACCGCGACCGGAAATCTTTTAAATCTTTTAAAAGATCAAAAATAAAAGA
Organism: Astropecten irregularis; assembly: GCA_963971285.1. Classification (NCBI taxonomy): domain Eukaryota; kingdom Metazoa; phylum Echinodermata; class Asteroidea; order Paxillosida; family Astropectinidae; genus Astropecten; species Astropecten irregularis. The sequence continues at coordinate 12,862,839 of OZ020258.1, read as the reverse complement.
GAAAAGACTTAGAAATACTGTGGCTGTTTTTCACTGTTTTCTCAAAAAGTGGGCACCGTATGGGACTGAAATTTTCACAGATGACTTTTACTGTATCTGTCTTGATATTTTTGACCATGAATCTGTATTTCTTTGATAAAAAACAAAGTATGATATTACCTTTAAGAACAAATTGTTTCAATTTGGCAATTTGGTTTCAATAAGCTGTGTGCAGGCCATATGCCAAGCTCAACTGATACAAATACAGTGGTAGGCCTACATTACAATTCAGTCCAATAACGTTAATTTATAATAAGCCAATTCACGGTCACCTCATAAATACTGCAGGTTCATTTCCAATATTAGACATAACAGTGTAAGTATATCAATCATATGGATTCGCTGAGTTCCATTTATTAATATACACTGAAAAATGCGTGTATATGAAAGGGTATATGATATACCGTACATGAACCATCAGAATCTAACGTGGTCACAAACACAGCGAGGTAAAACTAATCTGGTTTTTTTATAAAGACTGGATAGGTCATGAGCTGATTAAATTGAAACCAGTACCACCACCGCCATCTTGACACTCTTTTTTCGACATGTTAGGTTCTTTATGATTTGTGTAAATACAACTCCATGGATTGTATAGATAAAATCATATAAGCTATGGTCGCGCTTGGAGCTGGCTTAAAACACAACAATAATGTATTTTAATACATGTAATAAAAAGTTGGTGTAGATGTAGGGCCAATTTTTCGAAAAAGGATAGGAAGGAGGAGGAACATTTTTTTTTCCAAAATGGACGACCGACCGACTTATCCAAAAACAACTGGCCGGGCCCACAGGACAGGAAATTGCTAAAAATGCAAGCACATGTAGTTAGACCTTTAGGCTTTGATTTGTCTCGGAACATGCCCCAGGAATATAAGTCAGTTTTGCGAGTTTCGCGAAACATTCTATAGTCTATTCTGTATCATATTCCATAGCCTATCTATAGCCTATTCTATAGCTTATTCCATAGCCTATTATATAGCATTATTCTATAGCATATTCTATATCCCATTCTATAGCCTATCTATAGCCTATTCCATAGCCTTTTCTATAGCCTATTCTACATTCTATTGTATAGCCTATCTATAGCCTATTCCATAGCATGTTCTATAGCCTATTCTATAGCCTATTCTATATCCTATTCTATAGCCTATCTATAGCCTATTCCATAGCCTATTTTATAGCCTTTTCTATAGCATATTCTATAGCATATCCATAGCGTCTGCCATACTTATTGTCATTCATCTTACAATTGCATTTTCTTATTTCTATTAGCTGCTTCTTGGCCGAGCATCATCTGAAGGCAAGTAAATATCTGACACACATCTATTAATACTTTATTCAATTGCACATCTCTTACACCTGTGCCATTCTCATACGTTCTATTTACGGTAAGATAGTTTTCTGCTTGAGGCGATACAAAATCCATCCTTTCATTTAATATACATGACCATGCGATCTCATCTTACGTGTGATAGCGATGATCGCAAAACAAGACTTAACCCTTATGGGTTTACCACATATGGGTTTGCTTGTGGTAATTGTGTAATTCTGAATACCACAGCACACTACAGTGTGGTTATCGTGGTAATGCGCATGGTTTGTTATGTAGGTAGTGCGTAGTAAGCAACACGCTCCTTTGTAGGTGCAGGAGGTTATGGGGTTAAGTGAAAGACACCCCTTGACACAAGCCGACATTTCCGGCATGACTAGTACTGCTGGATGATGCGGCATGAATTTACGGGTTGAAGTTAAGGCACACGCAGCGGCTTTAAATGCTGGAATGTCAAAGCCATTCTGGTGCAACTTAGTCATCTGCATAATTCGTGACAGATGTGCAGTACTTTTTGAACTTGCTCTTTGGGCGACGTCCAATGATCATCACAATCCTTTAACGATATAAACGATAAACCAAAAGCTCAGTGTCGCTATCACTGAATAGAAACTGGCTCATAACAGAAATGGTATCTGTACACATGTTTGCTGCAGTGTTTTGTTCAGACAATCTTCTTGGTATGGAATCGTCTGCCATCGACGACTCAATGATATCTGTATCAAGTCCGCACTCTGGCGTGAAATTCGGGAGCCACATCCGTCTGAATCATCAATCAGACGGATGGAAGCCTTCGCCATCAGACGACGACCCGTGGATTCGAGTCCGCTTCCCTAACACCACGTGGGTCACCATGATAAGCACCCAGGCCCCCAATTGGTCGGACCCCACTCCGGAGAGCATCGAGTTTGAGTCGGAACTACTGATGAGGATTAATGGCTCCGCATGGATAAGGTATCCATCGGTAAGTTACAATTATCAGTTTTATGCTGTAAACTCACGGAATGAATCCCAAATCTTGCAAATATATGCTTACCCTTCACCAACACAAAACTTACAAGTACGGCATACTCAATGCTTTTTGAATGATAAAAATCATGTGCTGGCTCAGGTAGGATTCGAACACACGACATCTTGCGTACTAATGCAGATGCCTTATACAACTATAGACATCAATCTAGCTGGGGTCAGCAGGGTAAGTTGAATACAGTATCGCAGGAGGTACCAAATTAATCACTGTAATTGATTGTAATTAATGGTGAAGGGCAAGCCTAATTTCAATAATTCTACCTCCGTGATCAAAAATCTTTAATCACAATGAACCCCAAATCGATCGCATGCAGGGTGGCGCCAGTAGCTAGACCTATGTCTAATTAATGTGAGATTAGCTTTTAATCATCAATAATATCCACAAGGGAAACTGACTGGATACAATTTTTATAAAGTCTGTTTTGAAAAGCAAGGTCGCGCACTCTCATCTGTTTAAAACATGTTTTACCCTCTCATAAAAGTAAATGTGCAGACTTTTTCCCCAATTGGGTGCTCAGCAACATTCAAAAATTTATTATAACTTTATGATAAGCAACCGTCAGTCCTAAATTTGTTCTAAACTTCACATCAATAAGGTTGGGTCCTGTTCTTCACGAAACTGGGTACCTCCTTATTTATCGCCTATATACTCTACCTGGTATGAATAAATATGTTAATGTCCAATTTGTTTAATGACCCTCTTCCCTTTGAAGGATACTTTGGTTTTTATCAAAGAAATACAGATTAATGGGCACAAAATACCAAGACAGATACAGTAACAGTCATCTGTGAAAAATTCAGTCCCATACGGTGCCCACTTTATGAGAAAACAGGGGAAAACGCCCACAGTATTTCTTAAGTCTATTCTCTTTTATTTTTGATATTTTTAAAAGATCAAAAAGATTTTCGGACGTTGTTTTACTACTTTCTAGATAAATACACCATTTCAGGCGGGGAAAAAAATAGCGGTATGTTTGTACCATGTTTGGTATGTTTATACGTAAATCTGTGAACATTTCTGTTTTGGTTTCTTACCAAAGTATGACAGTACCTTTAAAGGAAATGTACATTTTTTAAACAAAGAAACAAAGGAGTATAGGCCCTATATTTTCGTGCATAAGTTTACAGCCTTGCATTTACAAAGTCCGATTTTGTTTTGTTTTTTTCTCATTTTTCTTTTCTCTTCTTTTCAATAGCCAATTCTGAGTAATTACACGGAAGGCAATGAGGTTTTATACTTCGACTTAGAGCGTTCATTTCTCGCAGACGAGATACAGCTATCTGTCACAAAGGGCAAAAACAACGGTCTCCGTTTAGAAATTTACGGATGCCCAAAAAGGATAAATAGCGGTATGTGTTTTCTAACTACACACAATAAGTTAAAAGAAACTTCGCATTTGGTTTTTGTCAAATAGTTGCAGATTCATGGGCAAAAATATCAAGAAAGATAAAGTAAAAGTCATCTAAGAAATTTCAAGTCACATACGGTGCACTGTAAACATAAGTTAGTAATTTTGACTAATATATCTTTGTCATTCTCTATATCTCACCTGATCAATTAAAATTAGTCAGCTATGGCCCTGACTAACATATTAGTCAATTTGACTAATCTACACTGGTCGCTTGAAAAGTTTATACTACTTTTACTAGTTTATACTAGTCTTGTGACTAAATCCAAAAGTGTCTCACCTGACTAAACAGTTAGTCGAATCACTAACATAAAGAATGATTTTGATCTCGTGAGACGTAAATTATTTGCTTTACACTTTTCTAAACAAGCATTTCAGGCAAAAATATTTTAGCAGGGTGTTTCTATCATGTCCATCTTTATACCGTGTAAATCTGTAAACATTTCTGTTTTGGTTTGTTGGCAATCCTGTACTGTTCCTTAAATGAAAACAGTTTATCATTTTTATTTATCTTTTACAAGAGTGCACGATGGATTACGACTGTTATACCGACAGTGAATGTGATGAAAGCCACTGCGTCTGTGCAACTGACATGCCCAATATGCTTTTCGATAGAGCCATGGAGTGCACAGGTAAGACTTTAGAGACCTAAACAACACATTATGTTGACAGTAAACCGATGTGACAAACATGTCTAGCCTTTTTGTAACTACATGATTTCTGACATGTTTACATACCTGCCTTTTGAAAAGTCTGTGAATCACCAATTCTACTCCATGTCACTACGTGCGAACGTACGTCTGATACATGCGTGCATGCAAGTTTTATGCAGCGCGACACATCAGCCAATCAGATCTGTTTTGAGAACATTTCCGTCAGGATCGTGACGGAGTCACGTGGTCAATTTCGCCTGTCCACGCGGCAGCAGCTATCTTCGTGATAGACGCACTCGCCAAATGGTACGATAGTTGATGCCCCCTGATTGGTCAAAGCTTAGAGTGATCAGTGCTGGGTTGGCTTGCATTAATTAGGAAATCTGCACGCTTGTGATAGATGCTTGCTCGCTGTACGGCGAGTGCATCTATCACATAATATACTCCCTTTTGCACGCACGAACGCTCATCAAACAAAAAGCCATCTTAGCTTAGCTTTAAATGTCTATTTATTCCTGTCCGAGGAGAACCTATTCATAAAATGGTGTCTTGGCCAAAGATGCAAGCCCGACAAATACTTGGATGGACACCAAGCCATCTATGGACTTACCACAATGAAAAACACTTTACACATTGTTGTCATATTTAAGTTGTCTCAACCCCGTAACCCTTTTAACTTAATCAAATTTGTGGTATTTTGATCAATATTTTCTGTGATTTGGTCTATTTCGTGTGCGTTTTGATGTTCAACTTATTTTTTGCTACTTTTTGAATTGTTCACTTATTGGAGAACAGTTTTAACTGAATGAGTTTCCCCATGTATGAATAAGAAGGAAGGAAAATCATAAAGACAGTGATATTCCACTGTTTTTCTTGTTATTATGTTCGGCTATTTTTCTCTTTTATGATCATAATGCCTATAGAATGTTGGTCGCCACTTGGTCTGGAATCTGGAGATATTAAGGACGATCAAATTTCCTCCTCCAGTTCCCGCTCTCAAAGACCCCACTCAGAAGCACGGCTTGGAGATACTGGGGCATGGGCACCAAAGTCTCTTTCCTACGACCCCAATCCGTGGATAAAGGTATAACATTGCTGATCGCAAGATAATTTCGAATTCTTTACACTGTTAAAGGCAGCATACAGGATTTGCAAAGATGTGCGTTTTGGCTAAATTTGGTACTTAAACAGAGGTGAAGATCTTACGATTTGTTCGTCTGGATAGCAGAGATACGGACGAAATACCCCCCCCCCCCCCCCAATCCTTCATGGTTACACCACGCTTTCAAAATGCTACTTAAATAATTCGATCTTTTTAAAAGACATTTAATCTTGATTTTCATGAAAAACCAAGCATTCTGATGAACCAAGATTTCACATGGTGACTGTTTGCACTGTGTACGAACTGTACGTGGAGTCCATTTTCTGTCTCAAACCCAATAATTTGTTTGAAGGCCTTGCAAATCATGTACGCTGCCTTTAAGTTGATATGAGAGCAAATTTGTGTCATACAAATCCCGTTTTTAAGACTCATAAGTCCTTTGAAGACGTTCACCATGAGGAACTGTTATTATGCTAGGAGTCTACTCGGCCGGCGCCAGTTGGTGCCAGTTCGCGCCAAAGATTATGTGATTGGCCATTCCATTCCAGTGGATTCCAATAGGCGGATTGTTTGCGCCATTTGGTGCCACTTGATGGGCACTTCGCGCTGATCCTCGATGCAAGTGTTGCCACGAAAATTTCAAACATTTTGAATTTTCTTGCCTCCAAATTCAATTTTTGGCGCCGTTACGGGCCACCACGAACCAGTTGGGAGGCAGTTTGAGCCACTGCACGCCACTAGGCACCTTATTGGGGACAATAGGTGCCACAGCAAATTGCATTGGCGCGAACCGGCATTTTTTAGGAAAGTTCCCAGCTTCAAGTCATAGAGTGTAGCGACAGAAATGAAAAAGATACATCTCATCATTATAGTTTCGGTTTTACTATCCTTACCAGATCCTATAACAATTCTAACATAATGACAACATTTTACTGTGAATGTATTCGTAAGAAAACATGTCACCGTTTTCTTCTCCGTTACAGGTCACATTTGAACAATCTACACGGGTCACAGGCATTATAACTCAAGGGCGTCTTTCAAACTCGAATGAACCACGTTTCCTCAAAAAAGCCAAAATTAAGTACGGTTCCACAGTTACTGGAGACAGTTCCTTCATCACTGATAACGGTCAAATAAAGGTAAAGACCGAATCGTAGTCATTCATAAAATCGTCTGTTTTTCACGAGCTCAAAGATAGATTTACTAAACAGTTATAATTATTCACAAATTTGTCTTCATATTCAAAATGTTCACATGAAAAGATAAAAGTTGGCATTGACAAACAGGTATTGTCCGATAGAGATGGATATTTCAGAATGGCATTGCCCCGCTGACATAGGATAAACTCTTCAGAATTCATCTTGATGTTCATGTTCTGATTTAATTGTAAGCCATAGAGTATTGAATTTAGTAGACGTGTAAACTGTCTGTACACATCCTTTACTATTGGAAGAGCTCTACAAGACTGACAGGTTGCACAAATGCAAATCAAAGAGCCAGAAACTCAGCATAGACTTAAACAGATCTCAGCATAAAGTTTGAGTAGAAATGGCGGAATTTGTTTGACCGAGTTCAGATATAATCCCTGGTCAATCCACAGATTGTGGGTTCGAGTCCAGCCATGGGTTAGTGGTGCTTTGGCAAGACCCTTTGTCATATTGTTTCTCTTCACCCAGGTGTAAATGGGTACATGAGGGTAGAGTTGAGTCTTTGTGGTTTGATTAGCTTCCGTGCTACCTTATGGTAGCACGGAGCTGTATACACCCCAGGGAATTGATATGCTTTCAGGAATGCAAATTGTAATGCGCAGTAGAGTGTATTTACAATTATAGTAGCTGCACAACATAAATGTCCTATATTATTATTATTATTATAACTGCATGGGCTATAAAGCATTATTAAAGATCATTTATCACACAAGATCGAGATTTATAATACTCATTACTGACTAACACGTCTCTAACTTCATGTTCCCACTTCCATAGGTATTCAACCTGAACTTCGATGCACTTGACATGGTTACCAACATCTTTCCATACCCCGTGTATGCAGACTACATCAAAATTCATGTGTTAAACCCAACGCATGTCCAATTAAGAATGGAATTGCTCGGATGCGTTCTCGATTACTCAACAACTTGTGAGTTTTGTTTTCCTTTTTCTATTTTGGGGTATTCTACTTCAAAAACCTTACTCTTTTCCATGAAACATAATTATCCATGTTATACGTTGTGAATTTACTTGTGATAGCACCTGTTGTCTACATGAGACTCTATCTACTTGTTAACTTTATCAATGGACATTCTAGTACAAAACATTTCATATAAACCAAGGATATTTTATCGTACTCTGCGAATTTTTTAGACTGTGGTCAATGGTCCAAATTATCTCTCCCTATAAAGTACACTTACAACTGCGATCACAATCCTAATAGGCCTTATTCACATCCATCCTGCATTCGAAGCAGTGCCATCAAAGCGATTCTTGAATTTAGAATAGTCTGGTACCCGTTTTCTTTTTAGAATTGGTGTTATCTTTTCCGAACAGCATACAAGGAAGGTGACAAAATGGATGCGCCATAGTCAAAGTGACCACTAGAAAACCCGTCTATAGAGTCCTTTTCAGATTGCTTTGTATGGCATATTCCACACAATTGTCACAATTACGAAGCACAAGTTTCCAATTGTTGTCAAGTGAGTGTATCTCTGAAATACGGGAAGTGATTGAAGCATAATACTTTAACTACAAATGTACTTATCTTTTTCCTATCCCTCACAGAAAAAGAACACACAGGTTGTGTAAAATCTTACTTATTTGCGACGCGCTATACGAATTCGCTCATTATTATGTAAAATGTTACCCAACACGTATTGGATTATAAACGAAAGTTCCGTCTGAAATGTTGTATTTATCCAAAGGCCATAACAGGCAGTCTCTTGGGTTCACGATGTCATCCCGAAGCCAATTTTGTAACAAAGCTTTGATAAAATGCATAACATCGACAAAAAGACAATAATTTGTGTCGTTCTTAATATATACAGATTGTACTGTAAATGACAACTGTCGACAAGACACGACGTATGTATGTGAACAACAGATGTGCACGCAGGTGGTGTCGACATCGGCAAGCACTTCGACCGAGCAGACGACTGAGTTGCCTCCGAGTGTGGAAGAAACTACCGTTAATCCAAGTACGAGTGACCCTCCCTTGATGGCACAAACCACTAGCGTCATTCATTCAACACAACCTCAAGAGCCAACAACCTTACTGATGTCATCTTTAGCTGATACAAGTGCCTTCTATAGCACAGGGGTGCCTACATGTTTGCCTGTGGATGCAGCGACACCGTCAGCATTACCAGGAGGCGATGGGGGTGGTGATACGGAAACTGGGCCGGAACAATCAACTCAGTTCTTGGACGAATTGAAGAAGGCAGTCGATTCAGAGGGTCTCACAGATAAGGTAGGATCCAACATTAAAAACACTCCCACCAAAGATCATTCAGAGAAGAATATGCTTCTCGGTGGGTTACCAATTATTAACACTACATCAATTCGCATGGCGTTAGGAGGGTCTGACGTTTCGATCCTAGAAGGATCTTCCCCAAACGCTAAATGTCAAGACGACAAGAACGTGCAAGTAAAGATACAAATAAATGGATGATAGAATCAGAACAACCAAAGAGTGACAAGGGAAACAGGGAAAGCACGCAATAAGGCTGAGAAACTATAGGATAGAGGAGATGAGCAAGTGTGGTCAAGTTTATTACTTAACTAATTCATAATCAGCTCACTTAATTGTCATTTATGACTGGTGACTTAGATTGATCAAAATGAGCAATGTCATTTAATGACCATGAGATATAAGGAACTTAACACAGGTGGTATGTTCCTCTATTGGGTCTTGATCAATTTTTTTCCACAGGAAATTGCGTCATTCTGCGGTGCCTTATCCGGAGGCAATACAGCTAGTATCTCTCCTAATATCGCCGAGATCGGACTGAATGTTTTACTGCAAGTTACTGCAAACACGACCACGTCCGTACAACCTTCAGACCTCACCGCCTCGGTCAATTTCTTAGAGTCTGTGGCCGAGACGGACTGGGACACGGCAGATGTAAACGCCACTCAGAACATGCTTCAGGTAATAAGCATTTACGTCGGTATATTTGCCAGACATTTGGGTACTCGACAAATCGTACTGACTGTGGTATTACACAACTACACGGTTAAATCATGGAGGTAAACAAAGAGCCCTCTGACTCTGAGATCAGTGTATCCCATGGTGTTGATGAAATCCAATTATTAGTAATTTGCAGGTTCCTATTCAAGTGAAAATATCGTTATACGAGGGACTAAATCACCTCTTCCTTTACACCAAAGCATCCAATGGGATACCCTTTTGGTAAAAAATTCTTATGATATAAGGGCAATTGACGACGTCATAATGACGTCATCAGATCCTTAGCACCGGCATGGTATCACTTAGGCTCTATTTAAATACATGTGTTACAGAAAAATCCTTATGTTTACAACACTCAATGTAAGTCGCCCTAAAATCACAACCAATAGGCCCAACATGTTAAAACTTAAATAATTCCTCATTTTCCTGCATTGACTTTAACACAACCTCCAGTGGGTAATTATGTACCTTGGGAATATACACTATGTTCGTAAACACCCATGTATTGTGTTTGAATGCCTTAAATCTCGTGCATAATCACGAAGTACAAGTTTGATGTGATGTTTCCTTGCAGAAAGTTGTTACAGTTGGAAGTAACTTGCTAAATCCAAACAATGCCGAATCTTGGAAAAGCGCGGAAATGGTAGGCTATCAGGACGTTTGTTTCAATTCCCTCTCCCCCAAATGGTTTTCTTTGTTTGGGTTTGTTTTTCGTATAACTGCAATTAAAGACAGTGTTATTTTGTATTGTTATTTTGCTTGTACGTGGAGCATGATCAATGACTTAACATGAATTTTTGGCTTTAACGGAAACGAGTTTGCCTATGCATGTTTTTACAAGTTACAGAGTATTCTGGGCATTGATTTCAATGCAGATAAATTCAGCTTTCTCTAATGATATAATTTAAAAATACTTTACTCCGTTGCAGGGACAGGCAGTGTCTGGTCCATTTCAAATCATACATGCCTTGGAAGACATTGTTTTGAAAGTCGGCAACGGTCTCGAGAAAGAATCGTCGATGGAAATAGCCTCAGAAAATATCGGTATAACCTAGTTTATCGGCCAATTTTATGTGTCGTGTACAACATGAAGACATTTATTTATTGATTAAACGCGACTATTCATTTATTTCCTAAAGAGTTAAAAGACATACGTTGTCACTGAAATCAAATATCCCTTTATTGTATAGGTCATAATTTTCTCATCATTCTACTAAAGTGACCTGAAAAGCTGGATTAATTACAGTGTAGTTTGTAGGGGGCAGTGTGTCAATGAGGACACCGTGTTGAACAGTTATTGTCTGCCGGTTTGGGGTGAAAATTTTGAATGAACACTTATGGTTTACTATGCAGCGCTGGAAACCAATTCGGTTTTGTATTCACTTGATATTAACCAAGGAGTTATTTCAATTACTCAGACGACTTACCTCATTTTTTGACGCTTCTTTTCTGCTGTCAGAAATCCAGCTGTTCGAGGTGAATTCCGAGGAGCTACTTCTGTCAGGATGGCACTGGTCCAGTTTGGACTCACAGTTCACTGCCACGATATCTGCCCAGGAATTCCACGACAAAAACTTCTCTGGTATAAATAAATTATGTCCACCGTTGCATGTATTCCTCAGTCGGTCTGCTGCTCACAACTTCTTGTGTAAAAACAGCCTTTTGCCTTTGGTCACTGCACACGTCCCCCTTCGTTACTAGTCCTGGGTTTGGCTTTAGTAGTCGTCGTTGAAGTATTTGAATGATAAAGAATTCCTGCAACACCTCGGCAAGAAGACATGTTCTAATGAAATTCTCAAGATTCCTATACAGAACACAAAGACACAATGCATGAGACGCGCTTCCTTATTGTCCCGCGGTAAATTGTATAAAACGAACTTCAAGTAACTTCAAGCCTACTCAGCTGTTGTCTAGACATATATCGTCTGCCTTTTCAGAAAGTCTTTTGTTTTGTAGTAGCCTACTGTTATTTTTAGAAACATTCGATGAACTTACTTATCAAAATGGCTTTGCAGTCTTCACTACCGACGTCCATCTTGTTAATGCTAGGTAATGTTGCAGAATCGACGTTGAGGGCGCAAGACCGTCACAATCATAGACGTAAATAGGTTATTTATGTCTATGGTCACAATATTCAAAGGGCGAACCACACTAATTAAACTCCTTTTGACTTTTGCATAAAATACTGAAACTTCACTGTAGAATTGTCTCTAGGGTTTTGCAACAATACTGATAATAATACCGTTTGAATATTAATCCAAATTTCCCACTACAAAATTCTTTTCCATTTTTTATTTGGCGATGAGAAATTTTGCTAATTAGCCTCAGAAAAAAACACCAAAAATGTGCTATACCCCAAACCGATTAACCGCCAGTTTCCAAGAAGGAACTCTCCATTTTGAAGGCCAAATAGAGCCAACGTTAGAGCCAAAATGCTTCAAGTCCAAATTCATAGCTTGAATCACAAAACTTTTCAAAATTATAACTGCACAATACATTAATTATAAGAGACCCCCTTCAAAAATATTGACAAATGATAATAAATACAGCAAATAAATAAATACAAATAAAAGTTATCTAAAAAAAAATACTTCATGATTTATAAACAAATTATGGTAATCAGCTCCGCGGATCCATATTGGCCCAATTAATATGATACACCCCTATTTTATTTTACTTTCAATGAACGCAATTAACTAATTTCACCAGTTAGGACAAATGACTTTTATAAGCTGAAAGCCGTTATCACGCTATCCTTTTAAACACCGTCAGCTCACGACAGCGCCATGTTAGCCGGCGGTGTGTTCAGGAACATGGCTACTTTATCACCTGGAGATGAACCAACAGACAGCTTAACTGCAGAAAGTGCTACGGGTGAGCGACTTCACAGTGAGGTTGTGACTGTCCTGGCTTCCAGTGGTGGAAAAACCTCTCTCTCCGTGGAATACTCCACCCCAAAGAATTTTCACGTAAGTAAAAGTCCGTCAATCTTTTCGAAAGACACGGAAGTGCACGGAAATGCCTTCCCCCTGTCATTCTGTACTTATACAAGACGACAATCCGCCCTGTTATGGAGTACTGTTGTCACATCTGGTCCGGTGCTCCAGCTTGTCACCTTTCTCTGTTGGACAGAATACAGCGTCGAGTTGTTAACCTGGTGGGCCAAGAATTGTCATCTTCCTTGGAACCCCTCTCACATGGTCGCAATGTATCTTCTCTGAGCCTGTTTTACAGATACTATCACGGCATGTGTTCCAATGGTCTTTCGTTGGTCGTCCCTGTTGACCGTCCCTCACAACGAACCACTCGCCTCTCAGTCAAATCCCATCCTCATACAGTTGTGACTCCCAAATGCAGGTCCAAGGGGTATGCTACGAGTTTCTTCCAACGTACTGCTTCACTCTGGAACTCCTTACCTGCATCCTGTTTCCCTGCTGTATATAATTTGTCTAAGTTCAAGTGCAATGTGAATAGGCTTCTGTTATCTCAATTCTGTGCGCTTTCTTTTCCTTTCTCTTTCTTCTTTTAGCCCTCACCTCGAGTGGCCTTTGTGCCTTGTGTTGCCGGCGACTTCCATAAAAAAAAAAATATATATATATATATCTGTATTCATAACAGATGGTTACATTTGGAAAAGAAATAAACAAACAAACAAACCATGAAAATCATGTTTACATGTCGACATTTTATTTGCTGATTGACATCCTCCGTAAATACAAAAATATCTTGAGACCTTGACGTCATGATACTTCCAAATCGTGTTTCATTTGTACAGGACGTGGAGATCCGAGACAACGAGACTCAGGAATTCAGCTGTGTCTTTTGGAAGTTCGACATCAGGTAATTTGATATGTTTACCCATAACTGTCCTGCTAGTCTGCCTGTCCATGTACAACGGTCTATATGCTAAGGCCTATACCAAAACATATTACGCAAATTTACTTACACAAATTAGTATAGTTGTCAATTAGGGATACGTTCGACCTAAGATAGGGCTGAAAAGCTCAGTTGGTAGAGCTCCGGTACGATATTCCCGAGGCCAAAGGTTCGAATCCAGCTTCATTCCTTTTTCTTTTTTTCCACCTATAATATGAGTGACTTAAATTAATCTTATTTAATGGTCAGACCACCTGTACAGTATTCCTTAAGCTTCAGGTTCGAATCTTGCTCCAGTCAATTTTTCTTATTTTGATTTCGTAGATTAATCTGGTCAGATCCCTTTGCTGTTCATTAAATAATTAAAATATTTCATGTTATATTATGCTCGAATGCTATTTAACCTGCATGTATAGCGGCCTCTCTGGTAGTGGGAAGTGGTCCAAGTTCGGCTGCTCCATTGTTGAGGCAGACGAGGAATCTGGCAATGATACGGTGTCCTGTTTCTGCAATCATACCACCAACTTTGCTGTTCTTATGCAAGTTGTTGAAAAACAGGTTAGTGAAAGGTAGAGTCTGGTGACACACCTATATGAATCTCAATATATTTATTCTTTAATTTTCATCTTGGGAGTTGTTCATTTGCAAGGCCACACTCCACATTTTCTAGAAAAACAAAATATGAAACTTGACGTTTAGAGTTCCAGTTATTTTCAAATGGTAAATTAGATGTAAGTGCAATATTTCATGTTGTTTTTCTGGCAGGTTCCAGATGAAGGCAGTATCCACGATACTATACTTCTCATCCTAACGTATACGTGCTCAACCCTGTCCATCGTTTCCCTGGTTGTAGCTCTCATTGTGTTTTTATATCTCGGGTACGTAGGCCCTATTATTTATTTATTCGTTCGAATTAAAGGTATAATACATGATCGGTAAAGGTCACAGAACAGCACTCACACTTTGTCTAAATCCAGCATGTACATGAACGGATAATCCTGTGAAAATTTGAGCTCAATGGGGGACTTTTGAGAACCGGTCTTCAAGTCAACAGCGCATGCGCACATTATTGTGAACATGCCCGCGTTGTTTTGCGCCTGCGCTGTTGTGCATGCGCGTGCGCTGTTGACTTGAAGAACGGTTCTCAAAAGTCTCCCATTGTGAGTCACGAGAAAATAGCGAAAACCCGACTCATTTTTTCTTATAAAATATAATGAATGGTTTTGATCTTACACCGAGATCAAAACTGACATGTTTTTGGACTTTGTTTAACTAAATTCGGGATAAATACACCATTCCAGGCAGTAATATGTTAACGGTATGTTTCTGCAAACACCATCTTCATATCCTGAAAGTTATACGTAAATCGGTGAACATTTCCGGTTTGGGTATGTAACTAATTCTGTACTGTACCCTGTAACAGGGAAATAAAGAACATGTAGTAAAAAATTCTAACTTCACAATACACTGAATATGTTTTTCCTTATCAGATCGTCAGTGGCTTCGGAACGTATGACAATTCATAAGAATCTGATGGCAGCGCTGTTGCTGGGCGTGGCCCTCTTCTTGGTGGGCGTGGCTTCAGACCTCACTCTGGTATGCTTAGTATAAGGCGAATGTCCTAACACGTTAATTGAAAATGTTAAAAGTAGTCCTTTGCATTTAAAAGTGTGATAAAAATGAATACGTGCATTTCACAAAAGTGCGCCAGCATGAGTTTGCAAAGCGTTGGCCAAGTTGTCGACAAACTGCGCATCTTTCCACATGCGCAGTTTGTCGACAGAAATAATTCCGCGCATTGTGATTGGCCAGCGCATTGCGAACTCATGGTGGCGCACTATTGTGAAACGCCCATGTTGAAAAGCAATGCATTTGCAAGTGACAGTAATGATATTAGTGTTTTATCACAAAGGACAACACTTTTATTTCCCATGGAAATAGATCCCCTGTAAGATTGTGGCGATAGCTCTTCACTACCTGTTCCTAGCTGTCTTTTGCTGGATGCTCGTTGAGGGCGTACACCTGTACCGACAGGTTATCTCTGTTTTTGAGCAAGGGCGGAGCAAGATGCCTCTCTATTATCTGGCCGGATGGGGTAAGCTGAAAAATCCTACATTCTGTTACCGCCGCCGGGTAAACTTAAAAGCGATCATCACAAACGTTTGTGCAAAGTCAGTACCATTTAAATAAGGTCCAATTTTGTTTTGCCTCTGCTCCTGTTTCAGGTTTGCCTGTTATCATTGTTGGTGTTTCTCTTGGCATCAAGTACCACCTGTACGGGACTGGGCCTCAGTAAGTGTCTGAAAGACCTATGATTGTTGTTGTGTATGAAAATAAACACTTCAGAGGACATGTCTCTCTTCTCTCCTAATCTAGTGACGATAATACACTGGTCTGCTGATGATGACTGGAGCAGGCTAGTCGAAACGTTGAGACCTTACGAGAAGTGCGAACGAAATAGAAGTGCGAAAGTACGAACGATTCTTACATGGTGTTTCCGCAAACCGATCCACATACGAAAAACACTTGTTACTTGATATATTTAGAAGCGTTGCAGTAGACAGTTAGGTGCAATAAGTCTCTTATGATAGAGAAGAAGCCAGAGGTATAACCTGGTACAGCCGAGGCCCTGATTTTACAGCGTATATTACATTGTGTTTTGCAGTGTTGTATAGGTCTCCCCCATCAGGTCTCGGTCTCGGTCTCGGTCTCGGACTTCCAGGTCTCGACTACAACACTGGTGTTTTGTAGTCCTCAACTCCACAACTCACTCAAAGAAAGTCGGCAAAGAAAGTCTTTGCTTTTTTCTTTTTTTTTGGAGTAAACCGAAAGTGCACGGTTGGTCTATCAACAGTTTGCCGGACCAAACAAACAACAGAGCCTTCAGTATTACAGTATTCATGACAACGCCTTGAAAAGTATAATCCCGCACACACCACCATCTTCTCCACCCCAATACGCCCAGTTGGTTGTTCTGGAAACACACCACTGTACTCGGATTCAGGCGGCGAATACTACACGGATTTGGCCCACAAATTCGACTACCAACTCAGCCAATCCCTCTTGAAAGCACTAATCCTGAACAAGCCAGAGATAACATCACCAGCCAAGAAGAGGAAAACTACAGCAACAGAAATATGTTAGCCCAAGAAGACACCGATTCGTCCGCCAGCTTACCGTGCCTCTCCAAGCCTGCGTTGCTAGGAAGGTGCCAATAGATCGCAACCTTCACTCCCATAAGACCGCTGTGGGAAAATTTGCCGGGCCCATCTTCCCACTCCTCCCAAAGGGCTCAAAATCCGACCAGGCATGGAACACAAGCTGATATGAATGAGACACCTATCACTAATTAGGATGGTTGCTAATAGATCTGGTTATAAGGTGAATATCCAATAATATTTTTTTCCTCTAAACAGCTGCTGGTTGACGGCTAAAGATGGTCTCATTTGGGCTTTTGTTGGACCCGTCATCCTCATTATCACGGTAAGACAAAAGATCACAACTCAGATTATCATAGAATATTTAAACAGTATAGTACTTCTGTTATAATAGCGTGACATGGACTGGATTACATTTTGGACCCGAAGAGGGAATAACCAAGTTCGAACTCGAGTACTATAGGTGTATCCCATCTGAGCCAGCGCATGATTCGGTTTTCATGGGTGCTCAAAAGGCATAATAGTGAAGTGCTTATCTACGTCGTTGAAGGTTGTAAATTGTTTGCATAATCGATGCTTTGTTGTAACATGTTCTAATTGTTATCATCACACACAGAGAAAACACAACGAAAAAGCATTGTTTTTTTTTTCAAGTTCAATTCAATTGCGTTGTAAAATAATGCACGTAATTTGCATAAAAGGAAATGGCTAAGGAGACTAATGAATGATGAGATGGTGAATCGAATAGGAATTGGCTGAAAGTAGATTTCACTCATGTTAAAACTGATTTGGTGCAACAGTGAGTGACGCAGACTTACTGAATTGTGCCAGTTTAGTTTAACACAGGGAACATTCGATGTTTTATTATACAGGTGAACGTGATAGTGCTGGTAATGGTGGTAAAAGTTGTTACCCGCGCTGCCGCTCTCAAGTGCCAAACCAACAAAGAACGGATCAGGTAAATTCATACCAAAATGACCACAGAGCTGTCTTTCGCAACGTCACAGCCGAAGTTTTTGCCAACCAGGACAGCACAAACCGAGACCCATCGGAGCTGCAGTTCAGAAGCAGAAAATTACAATATATATGCACAGACTATTTCATAAATTTGTGTACTATGTACGTAGCATGCACCTTCCTTAATAGAGGTATTCACTATGTACGTAGCACCTTCCTTAGTGGTATGCCCTATGTACGTAGCACCTTCCTTGGAGGTGCTATGTTTATGAAACATTATGTACAGATTGTTCATTAAAACTTGAAATGGAGTTATCTGTCGCATTATCTTGATATCTTTGGGATCTTATTCAAGTTACAGAGGGTACATATGAAACAATTCAAAATCCACAAAGTGCACATAAGCCTTTTTACAATAATATTTGATGTGGTGTGACCTGCCTTTACCAAGTACATGTAAGTCATTGGATTGTCTTCATATTTCATCAACTCGTGCAGCTCCTGTGACGCAAAATTGTAGGCACTGAACCTTCTACAATCTTATGAATTTTCCATTTGTCCTCTTTAGACAGAGCAAAATATCTACCAGGGTTAAGATATATCATTATACCCTTTATCGGTGGAAATATGTACAAAATTTAGACCTTTATTATAATGGACTTGTCATGATTTGGTAACAAGTCATTGATAAAACGTTTCACGACTACCACAGTGAAGTTATTTTGTTCTTTCGCAAAGGGCCGCTTCTAAGAGCGCTTTGATGCTGGTTCCACTTCTTGGTATCTCCTGGATCATCGGGCTGTTTACTCAATACAGCTTAGCACTGGAATATGCATTCGTCATTTTGAACGGCTTACAGGTAATGAAAAAGAGAGAACCGTTTAAGAATGTCGCCCGACTGCGAATAGAAAGTGCCTTCAGTGCTTTGTAAAAGACGGCTCCCTCGGTTAGTTGTGAATTGGGTCAAATGATATATGGATGAATGCTTAAAAAAGGCATTACCATTGGAATTTTTCTTATATGGAGACAGTGATTAAAATATCCTTTACGACCATGCAAATCGTAATGGTTTATTATTCGAATACTTCCATGTAAGAATGTATGAAGTAAAAACAAAATAATGTTAAAGGTAGTTTCATACTTTGGTAAGAAACCAAAACAGAAATGTTCACAGATTTACGTAAAACGTAAAGGGTATGAAGATGGTGGTGG
Organism: Astropecten irregularis; assembly: GCA_963971285.1. NCBI lineage: Eukaryota > Metazoa > Echinodermata > Asteroidea > Paxillosida > Astropectinidae > Astropecten > Astropecten irregularis. The sequence goes on along the minus strand of OZ020258.1, from coordinate 12,843,889 downwards.
TAGAAACATACCGTTACAAATTTTCCGCCTGAAATGGTGCATTTATCTAGAAATTAGTAAAACAACGACCAAAAATCTTGTTGATCTTTATAAAAACAAAAAATAAAAGAGAAAATACTTTAGAAATACTGTGAATGTTTTTCACTGTTTTCTCAAAAGTGGGAACCGCATTGGTGGTGAAAGTTGTTACCCGCTGGAATTTTCACAGATGACTGTTACTGTATCTTCCTTGATATTTTTTGCCCATGAATCTGTATTTCTTTGATAAAATCCAAAGTATGATACTACCTTTAAATCAAATGTCCTTATAATGAGTGACAGGAGGAGTCTTACATTTCATTTCTTACTGTTAAAGTGAAAATCCGATAAGTCACTTGGATATTTTCTTTGTTCTTCACTATGCATCCTCGAAGGGATTCTTCATGGCTGTGTTATACTGCTTGCTGAGCAATGAGGTAATTTTGATAAACCTAAAATTTATAGACTTTGGAACACAGAAAATACTCAAAGTGGGACATCAATTGGGAAACTAATGGACATTTATTTGCTTTGAGTTTTGTTGGTTTCGGTTGACGTATTATTCATGTTGTATGTTCATTGTCTGGTTGGCCTTGTCGGGGTCTTTTATTTGTTTTTGTTTAGTTTGTTTGAACATAGTAACTCGCTATTTACTACCTGTAAAACTTGTTCCGTACTTTGTTTTCCAGTTGTAACTTTGGCTTGGCTCAAGATATTTTTAATTCGGCGCCATTTTAAATTTGGTGTTTGTCTGCTATTTCAGTTCATCTCGTCATTTTATAGAATTATCATAAAAATGCTGAAACAGGTGGTCAATTAAAAAATGTGTAGGCCTAAATAAAACATTAAATATCTTGAAATTGCACAAATAGACCGTGCAATAATGGTGGCGTATTCAATGTAAATTTGATTCGCTATTGAAATTGGCATAATCCTGTGCTGGCCAGACACGCTGCACTCGTCTGCAGTGCCAATATGTACTCTCTGGGGGCTCAAATTTTAGTCCGCTTGTTGTCACATATAGTATTTTGATTTTCTTCATCACACAGGTGCGGGCAGCACTGCGTCACGACATGAAGAAACGGGCAGATAGAAGCATGGGCAACACTGACCATGTAAGTACATGTATTGGCTGGATTCACATATTTGAGACTTCTCGCTGGAAACGAATGCCAGCATATTGTGAGGAAAAAATTACCAAAGAGCGAAAGCGAGTTTTAGGGATGGATGTAGTTAGCTAATTTTTGATTTTTTAAACGCACATGCAAAAACGTTTCCTTGTGCAAACGACTTAGGTCGTTTACGAATAAGTACAGGAGGTTTCAAACAATTATGTTTTTAGTATAGCTGCAGCTGCACCGACTTTCAATGATTAATGTTTCCCTGGTTTCCTGCTGCAGTGCCCTATAGTTTAAAACACAAAAAAGTGGCTCATGCATGGTAACCAGGGAGGCTGATATTTCTCTGTTGGTTACATCAGGCGTGTCACATATTCACAAGGTTCGAGCGAATGCAATTCAACACTTGGTCCTAACAGTTACTGCCCAAACTTGTTTCAAGATGAAAATTGTTGTTGGTAAATCTTCTGCCGTTTGCATGTATACGTTTCAGGATCTAACGAAGCCTGTTTCAAACCCTCAGGCGTGCCAGGCCCACCTAACTCCAGGCAGTTTATGTATTTCAGGTCATTTTTGGCTGATGGGTAGTTTGCAGTAGTTTATTACTTGTATTGAAGCATGTTCCAGTTATTCCCCTTTTTGAAATCGCTCTTTTTTCCCAGAGTGTAAAAACCAATGCCTGGACCTTGAGTAGCAACAAGTCTAACCACATCAAATTGGTGAAAGTCAACCCAAGCACCAATAACTCGGATAGCGCTTGAGTCACATACACGGTACACGGACATCAAGAACGCGTTTAAAAGAAAATTGATGATCTTAGTTAAGATTTTTTAAGTGGTATAGTTTAATTATTCAATAAGTTCAGCAAAATAGGCAGTTCTCTGCTTTCTGGGCATATGCATCCCATTTCCATGTTCAGGAAATAAGGACAACCTTACAGAATTTTGTCGCAAAGTTTTAAACACATTCTAGTTGGACCTACGATTTCTCAGATATTGGAAGCTTTTATGAAACAATTATGACCATCTACAGAAAATGAATGATGGATAATTTCTTTTTTAGAGGGAGGAGAAAATGACAAATTATGGTTTTCATTTGATCAAATCTAACGAGGTAAAGAGAAAGCAAAATGAAAGACAAAACAGCTGACCAAGCAACCAATCAATACTAAATCTTCCGGGATATCTGCTGGGAGAAATAAGATACAAGATTAATATCAGACTTAGTATCAATTTCGGTGATTGAGAATCATGCTGGTAAATGTAGTTTTGAGTTTTCTTTTACCGACAGCATTAATAGCAGAGCAATGTGGATACATAAAGTCAAAAAGTTCAGCTCCAATGCATACCAATACAAGCTTTATTAATACTTCTTTACGCACAGCAAATCCATATAATATTATAAGCTATTATAGTAACCAATTAGTTGTCAACTTTATATGTAAGTAGTAAACATTAATGTGTTGAAAACAATGATCTTTACAATGATCCACATGTAACGTAGCAATAAACTGTAAATGGCGACTTTATACACGGAAATAAACGTTTTGTGTATTGTGTAACGGTGTATCTTGCACACTGTTACTCAAAAAAGGTTATGTCTTACGAGGCTATTTCGATGTAATAATTAATACAAAGTTTCAGGAATCAAAGAGTGCATTTTTTAACTTCCATTTACCACTTAACCTGATGGGAACATATCTATACTGTTTCAGTGTAATACCTTTTGAGTACCGGTGTACCAACTGACGGTAAATATACCTCTTTCAACAACAGCAAGCCCTTTATTTATGAAGTAATACATGCACGACTATGTAGGCCTATATCTGTCCACGAACACTGCAACTTTATTTATGTCATTGAAAGGTGAACAAAGAAATTGTCTGGAGCGGGATTCGAACCAGCGACCTCCTGAATACCGTACAGGCGCTCTACTAACTGAGCTATCCGGCCCTACGTTTGGTGGCGTCCTTAATAGTCAATTATCTTTTGTTTGTTTGGCAGTCAGAAGCCATGAAACCAAGCACACACTGCTATATCCCAGGGATCATTTTATCGATACTCGCAGCAGCCAATTTTTCTTTGTTCACCTTCCAATGACTTGAGAAATTCAGTCAGTTTCCCCTTGTGGTTATTTGATTATTATATCAACTTTTTTTAATGATTTATTACGTACGCGGTTATAGGAAAATGCGTACCCGTCCATAGATGTTTTGTGTACCATGTTGCTCGGGGAACAGTTAGGGCATTTCTATAGAACACATGAAGGAACATTCCAGTCTAAATGTATATTTTGGGTGCAGTGTACTTCCTAATATCTCCCAGGTTGGTATTTACTCACATGCAGCCATTATATGGAATAACTCCATTAACTCCAACAATTCGGTAGAGTCAAAAGTTTGGCAAGTGTTCATTTCTCATCCGGAGGTTTACACAAGCACAGACAAAGGAGAAAACATGGCATTTATGTTTCACGTGATGGGTGACTTTCTTTTATAGAAATGTAAAGCGTCAACAAGGGATCTTCTGCTGTCCCCCAATATTACAGAATCAAAGTTGTATTTTATATTCCTCATGTAGTGCATCTTAAAGGATACATGATTGGTATTAAAGGTCATAGAACAGCACTCACACTTTGTCTGATCCAGCATGTACATGAAATGATAAGCCTGTGAAAATTTGAGCTCTATCGGCCATCTGAGTCACTAGAACATAGCGAAAAACCCAACTCATGTTTTCTTATATAAGATAAAGAATGGTTTTGATCGTACCCCGAGATCAAAACTGTTTTCGTTTTTTGCATTATAAAAAGCTGTTAAGCCTTAAGCCAGATAAAATCATACAGAACCATTATTATCTTCATGAACGCGTTATTTTATCTGAGTTATAAGGTTATACAGCAGTTACTGAGTTTTAGTTCTAATATAACCATCCAAATCATCGCATAACAATACACACTATAACACGAAATGCAATCGGCCTAAATAGTATGATTAAAACGTATGCAAATACAGCCTGCGTTACACACAATAGTCTACATGTATGTATAAAACCAACTTAAAATGTTGAGAATCAGCATTTTTCAAACGAAATTTTCATAATCTCCGAATTATACAAACGTGAATTATACAAAGCAAAACAGCGGTTGATTGTAATTGAGCATTATTAACATTTCCTATACTACTCCAATCTGAACTAAAAGAATTCTCAAGACGTTTGTCTGTTTAATAAGCCTCAAGTCAAATCAGAATTAAGCAGTCATGATAATTATCTTCATTAATTCGGTATAAGTTCTGCGTAATGCGGTCATACAGCAATTTCTGACGTTATAGTTTTAATATCAAACCATCCAAATTACCTCATTATCAACAATACAGAGTGCATGTCTACAAAAAAAAAACTATACACTTTTGAAATGGCCACCAAATAATAAATTGTATGATTTTTGGTGGAAAGTTTTATATGTATGGAAAGCTCAGACACTCAACTTTCATATGACATCAAGAAATTCCGTAAATAATCCATGCTTGGGTGAGCATTGCTCACTTATGTAAAGGCTATGGAAACTAGGTTGCGCAGGAATTGTCCTTTCAATTTGTGTTAAAACGTTCAATGGTTAGGGAAGAATTACCCCCTCCCCCTCTCCAATTCCAGCCTCCTAAGATTTGTTGAACATCTCATTGCATAACTTAATATCCAGGTGCAGATTATTGAATCTTCAAATACGGTTTGGTGAAAAAAAAAAGGAAAGTCACAGATGTTGGCTACTAATTCTTCAGTACATGGTGATAGCAACAAGTCCAAATTTGGGAAATGAAAGAATTTGTAATAAGGGAAGCTGGTCTGGATATTTTGCAGTGGAGATCAATGCATAATTTAATCATCAAGATATGCACAATCACACCCAGGAAGGGGGAGAGAGAGTGGAGGGGAGGAGGGGGCAAATGTCCTCTTGAGCCTTATCCCATTCAACCAACAAAGTCCTACCCTATCTCACATCCCATGCATCATGTAGCATAAGCCCATCCTACCTGACTCACACCAACACTGAGTACCATGGAAAGCTACAATGCTACAATAATAAATGCAATTTCTATTCACTCATGCATAAAATGTTAATCCCATAAAACACATTATTTCACTCGGCAGACCCAAGCCCAACACTATTGATCCTAATTTTGTTTAATCATCTACAATTCCCTATGCTCCAAAGGACTTTCCTCTCACAAATTGAAAGGACCATTCATGCGCAACTCAATTTCCATACCCTTGACAAAAGTGAGCGGTGCTCACCCGAGCATGAATCATTTTCGGAATTTTTTTGACGTTATATGAAAATTTAGTGTCTGGGCTTTCCATACATATAAAACTTACCACCAAAAATCATATAATTTGTTATTTGTCAGCCATTTCAAAAGTGTATAGTTTTGTTTTGAGACAGCCTGTATAACACGACGTGCAATAGGCGTATTTTATGAAATGGAATTAATGACAATATATATATTACACAAAAACTCGTCTTAGGGCGTAAAACTCGTAAAAATCAATTACATGCAATAGTCAATATTATCATAAAACGATAACGAAATGTCAAGAATCAGCATTGGCAGAACTTAACTTAAATACACTCTGAGTACTTTACAGATTTTACAAAGCAAAACAAAATGGAGGTTGCTGGTTGTATATTTTGGGCATCGTCACATTTTCAAATAAAACAAAAATCTAAATTTCTGAATGATTTCCAAATCTAGCTTGAAATCATCCGACGATCCAATATCACCTCTTGACAATCTCTTGATTATATTTGATATCCGCAGCTGTATAGAAAGTTAATCACAGCATCACTTTGAAAATATTCGCGACATTACAAGCGAAAAGACACCATCTTTATAGAACATAAAGGTTCAACTTTACAATCGATATAAAAGTTTCCCTTTGGAAAAGTCTTGATTGGAAGAATCACGAATCACGATTTGATTTGGGGTATATTCCCAAGCATGGGAATAGAACCACGTCGACAGTGTTAAGTTATAGAGTTTGTAAGACGTCTTTCTGCATGTTCATGTCTGTTAAGCCTTAAAGGTATAATACATGATCGGTAAAGGTCACAGAACAGCACTCGCACTTGATCTAATCCAACATGTAGGCCTACATAAATAAACACACCTGTGAAAATTTGATCTCAATCGGACATCTGAGTCAAGAGAAAATAGCGAAAACCCGACTCAGATTTTCTTGTTAAATATAAAGAATGGTTTTGGTCTTACCCCGAGATCAAAGCATGTTTTCAGTCTTTGTTTTACTAATTCTGGATAAATACACCATTTCAGGCGGAAATATGTTAACGGTATGTTTATAGTACTACCAGCTTCATACCCTGAAAGTTATACGTAAATCTGTGAACATTTCTGTCTGGGTATGTTACCAATCCTGTACTTACCTTTAAGCCCTATTAACATTACACAATCAGAGTATCCTCATTAATGCGGTATTTCTTCTGCGTAATAAGATTATACAGCATTTACTGATATTTTAGTAGGCCTGTAAAATTAAAACCACTCCAAAAAATCGGAGAGAAAAATTCCCTGTCACCCAGGGGGGGCATTTTCGCCCTCGCGAAGGATGTTCTATTGAGAAAAGTCCCGTTTGACTTGTTATAATGGGGAGTTGTTTTATACCACTACCCACCAACTGTTGTGGATTGCAATAATATTATGTCATTCGTCAAGATTAGGGCTTTCGGGAATTGTAACCACAGCAATTATCTGCTGGACGATATTGGTAATATTTATCGCAGTTATCAGACAACTTGCAACATCCAATCCACGGAAGAACGTCATACCACAGATGCCTCAAGAAACTATAATCGGGGCTGTATCTGTCAGCTGTTCCTCCCCCAAGAGGCCAAATCAGAATATGCCTGTCTTTTCCGTAGCAGCACTGCTGGCCCGAACCAGTCGATGATGGCTTGGCTGACCTGTAACAATTCTCAGCACCAGGGTGGTAGTACCAAATTAAATCGTTCGATTTCACAAAATCCAGATCTTTATCCGCTTTGTCAGATCTGCAGGGACATGCACTTAGACCAGACGGGACATTAGCCAATACACCATTAAAAACCGCACATGGCAAGTCAACAACTGTCTTGATGAATACTTTCGCAGCCGAGAAGATGCTTTTCAGAAGACGCTCAAAACTAAATTCCCAGACAATTCTGAAGAAGAAGATACCGTGACCGGAATCTGGGTTAAAGAGTGCCCCTATGTCAAAAGTGAATGATCCTATGTTTAAGACGTTGGACGTCAAAGTCACCGCATCCAAGAAAACCGGATTTCCATCGCTGTTGTTCTTTGCCTCTTGTATCATGACATCCACATGACTTATTCCGTCATCCAAGGTACTGGGATCCCAGGATAAAGTTATAAGACCGTCAGAATTTAGATCAATGATGCCGCTACCATCGGATTGCTCCTGTTGTACTGTGACGAGTGGTGCCAATTCTAACTGAGAGGCGACGTGCACAGTACCACAAAATGGAAATGTGATGCCATCATCAAGTGACACAGCAACCGACGTGAGACCAATTCGGTAGAATGTAGGGGTGATGCAGTCCACAGAGAATTCGTTATTTCGATAACCAGACACAATAAGATCCTCATAACCTGTAGAGAATCTACACTTTGCATCCTGAAGTGTAGTTGAATTTGTTTCCAAACAGGGGACAGTTATTGATAATAGTTCGCCACCAAGTTCTCGCAAATAGTATGGCGTCAAACTCAGCAGCTGGCCAGTGTTGGGAAGACCCAATCCAGCTGCATAACCGTATGATTCGTCATGTTCATATCCATACACCATAACAGACAAGGGTGAACCACTAGGGTCAGTCTGGTTAACGTAGTAGACACCTTCTCCTTTAGGAAGTTGAACAGTGAGTGAAACATAGTCAGTGTTTGGAACATTACTTTCATTTACGTTTGTAGCATTGATGGGATAGCCGTTAAGGTACACTGTCTGACGAGACCTTTGATTTACAATGATGTTGATGAAATTGAAAAAGTCACCAAAGTTTTCCCCTGAATGTGAAGGAGTCGTAAACCCGAAGACAAAGTCAAACTGTTCTACAGAGGGAACTTGTATCAGAGACGGGTCCACTACCTCACCATCAATACTTGCCAGTTGCTGCATCATCAGAGTTGGTTTGCTGGAGGACACGAGGCCGGAACCAGACAGACTCCCTTCCCAGAACTCCCCTGGATCAAGAGTCTGATTTGCAAGTCCTGGTATGGCTACGACAGTTGCACTGAAATAGGCAACGATACGGTAGATGTTGCTGTCTGTGCTTCGGGCTGCTGTATAGATGTGTTTCTGTCCCCAACTTTTGACGGGTATCAACTGTTCAGTCAATGTGTCACATGCTGACTCCGGATTATTGCCACATAAATTGCCACTGAATACAGCGACTGGTTTGTCAGATTGAATGATACTTCCTGTTAAGTCCTGTGACCCCAGACCTTGGATCTGAACTGCTTCTGCTTCATTGACCGTGAATCTCAACACGTCGCCAGCATAATAGGTCCGATCTTCAAATGTAACAGCACCGCGTAAAGTAACAAGGACAGTGGTGGAACCGTTAGTCCCTATTACAGAAAATTGTGTCTGCGGCCTATTTGGCATGGACGTCATGACCACATACTGTTCACCAAGACTGGTAGTCGGTATCCCAAGAAAGCCATCTGTTTTGTAATTCTGATACCTCAACCCAAAAGCCGATACATCACTGGATGCTGAGATATCAATTGATTTGAAGCTTCTTTCATTGCCTTCCATCATCAGCTCATTAGGTACAATGGTCTTCCTGAATCCTCCGGCTTCTACCACAAAGGTCTTCTTGAAAGGCTCCCCTTGTGTTTGATGCTTGCTGCTGATAGTGACGGTCGTCTCCTGGTCACTGAAGGCCACCACCAAAATGGAAAGCTCTCTGGTATCTGCTCCAGGACCTAGATTTTCAGAAAACCCAAGAATGAAGTGTTTACCTCTTGATGTTCCAGAGCACCCGGGCTGACTGCTGGGCGATAGCTGAGCAGACACTCGCATACCATTAAGAAGAAGAGTCATCAAGACTGTCAACCAAATACGACTCATCTTTAGATTCAGCATGCTAGAAAAACAACGAATTAAAACAAGATTAGATTCTAATTATAAAGTCCATGTTGTAACTAAATTCCACTGATATTTACCCATTGACCATGGAATTCCTTTTTACGGTGGCAATGTTATTTACTGATGCCACTTTTGACGATAGTGACTTTATAAAATTCAGAAATTCAGAAAATTTCCACCGATGAGAATGTTACTACTAATCTTACCTTTCCGGTATAATCGATCATTACTTTTTTATCAGGCCATGTTATTATGTGAATCTGTGAACATTGCTCTTGTCAATCTGAGCGAGTATGATTAAAGGATTACTGTAATCAAAACGTATATGAAATTAAATACATCTGTATTGTTATAAAACTCAACATGTCTATATCATTGTTCGTGCTAAAAAGGAGGTATTTTAGCCCCATAATTTAGCACCCCACATTTCGCGACGAAAAACCTTGCTTACGTCACTTGCAGAACGCAAGCACTTGCATAAACTTATAAATTATGTGTTAAGCAATAATTTTAAAGCACTTTCACCCCTTTCTCAATTTTGACAACAGTAAACTTTAATTCCCAAAGTTTTTCAATTGAGTTGTTTTATACAGTTACACATAGATAATGGATAATCTCTGAAATAAAATCATAGTGATAATTATGAATTAATATGTTGGCAATGAGACTCCCTTCTATTTTTTACTACAATAATTTTGAGGTAAAGTTGATCCCTTTTGTATAGAGTATGCTTGGGTTTGGAGGAAGTGACCGACTTTAGTCACCCATAACGTACGCTTCATCAGCCTGACTTAGATAAAAATGTTATCGTCTATAAAATAAATTAGCATGATAATCAAAATTTATCATGAAAACCCTGGGATCGAACAATCGGTATGTCTCCTGCAGCGCAGTAGTCCCTACGGCGTTTTCTCTAAATGATTGTGGCGTAAAATGAAAGCTGTAATCCTGGGACTGCACAATGCGTTGTTTGTGTGTGTGTTTCATAACAAATAAGGCAAATGAAATGTACCAGGGTGCCTGTGTATAGTTGAACGATGTGGGAAAACGTTTTGGGGCCTATTTCACAGCCCTGCTTAGCACAGAAATTTGCTAAGCATGACATTTCTGTCTTACTTAAAACCGGATTACCAACCAAATTTCCATGTGTTGTGTATCGCTTGTGATTGTTCTTTGGCTGTTGTTCACTGACCATGAATATCAAATGAAATTTGTAACGGTGGTTTGTTTTATTGGACAAGACATTTTTGTGCTAAGCAAATTTTTTGTGCTTAGCAGCTCCATGAAATTGGCCTTAGAGCATTATGCTACATCGTGCTGTACTAGTCCCTGCATCTAGAAGCCATAATTACACACGGGCAGTTTACATCAGCAAAGAAGTCACTTGCAATTTGTAATTTAAGCACACATCACATTTTGCTACTTGCTATTTTAACTGTTGGTCCGGAATTTGCTTTTAGAATTTGTCCTGTGAAACTGTAAATTACTAGAAATTACAGGAGATGTTAGTTAATAGGCTACCCTTGGTACGCCTAATCGTTCTTTGCTGAGCCACTTTGAACAATAAGCACTATTTGAAAATACATTCTAATCATGACGAACTTTGGGGAGGTTTGTTTTCTTTGTTGTCATTCATTTATAAAAATCAAAATCATGCCTTTTTGTTTTAATTCAATAGTACTAAAACAATAGTACAATAAGAATGAATTCATCAATTCAGATAAATATTCTTTAAAAGCGCTAAAATTGGGCCCCTAATTCCAACTTCTGATGCCAATGAAAAAAGAAAATCAGACAATTGACAGTTTTTCTTTCTTTGTTCAAACTTCATCTGATTAGACTTCCAATAACTTCAACAGAACAGCTCAAATTTTTGCCGTTTCGTTTTTGTTTTTTGGGGTTTTTTTTGCGACCCCTAAAAGTGGCGCCCGGGGCACATGCCCCTATTGCCCCATCCTAGTTACGACACTGCAAGGAACGGTACTTAGGCCTAAATAAAATATCTCTCGACTCTCGTTAGTGCATAGAGTGACATATTGGGTGTTCAAGAAAGGATAGGAAGAAAAGAAGATATTTCATCCCCAAATGATAATTTTCAGCTCAATTTGTACTCACCTGTTAAAGTGTAATGATAATCCTTGCGGTTGAACTAAACACGTACAGGCAGGTTAATGTAGTGATACTCTTTTCTCGTACCAATGAGCGCGTTACCTCAACTACACGGTTTATATACACACTTCTGAGTTGCTTAAACATTGAAATTACGATCATTTATGCCTACGTCTACTCTCACACATATCCTTTTATAGCAATCCAACACCGTCATTATATACATAATATGCTGTGATACATTATATCTATTCAAGACTCAGATCATAGACAACTTTCTTACAAAAACCCTAACTTGTTATTGCATGGTCATGCTTCGTTGCACATCACATTGAATGATGCTATTAACCTGTATAATAACACGCGAGCAGGTAAACATATATGTTCTGTTCCGTCTTTCTTTACACTTCAACGAACTAGACTGTAAAAGTAATTTGAGCCCTACTTTTCTTCAGAGCATGCCTTCAGGCAGGCACCGACCGAAGCTATTTTGTAATTTACCATGAGCCTAGCTTCAAAAATGTCATCATCTATACATTAAATTAGCATGATAATTAAAGTGCCCTTCTTCATTTCCAGGTACGTTAGCCTGGGGGAAGCATTTGAAATGTCCCATGCGGTGCAATGAATCTTGTAGTTTCTCTTTCCCTGGGACTGCACAATGCGTGGTTTTGGACAATTGAGACATATAAGGCAAATAAAAATGGGTGACAGTTAGGGTAAACTGTGTGAGAAAACGTTATGAACATTATGGTACATTATAGTACATTGTAATGTCTATCCCCGCTTCCAAAAGCCAAATCACACACGGGCAGTTTACAGCAGCGACGAGGACACAATTTGCAAGAAACACGAAAAACAGAAAGAACAAGCAAAACTAGAAAAAGAAGAAGAAGAACAACAACAACACAAACAGCAGCAGCAGCAGCAGCAGCAACAACAACAATAGCTTTATCATAATTGTGCAATATAGGGCCCATATTGACCGCATGCACGTCCCCCCCCCCCAAAAAAAAAAAATAAATAAATAAATAAATACAAAATTATATACAGTATTCACAAAAGTTGTTTGTAAATTTTGTAATATTTAGTTGTGTATACTGCCTAATTTCAGAGGAGAGCACCACTGCCAATTATATCTGGCTGCGACCGCAAATGACACACAAGTCTGTGGAAACGGCTGCAGTCACTGGTTAGTGGCTGTCATAGGTACATGCGTCATTTGCAGCCCCAGCCAGAGAATTGAGACACGGCCCACGGACGTCATATAAAAAAATCTGGACCTGCATCGCTTTTGTATCTACTGAAGCCACCGGCGGCCATCTTACCGTGCCAGATACAATGCGTTAATTATTGTTGCCAGACGGATTTAACTAACAATGGTGAGCGCGTCTTTGTATTACCTTTGTATTTGGCCCTCCGAGATGGATACTTGTGGCTTCATTGACCTACGTGAGCTTATAGAAAGTATTGCTAGTCCAGATTTTTTCATATACGTCCGTGACACGGCCTTATACTGCCACCAGTTTCTAAACGCCAGTCGCCCTCTAACGTTTTCTGGCGTTTAGTTTATTTCGACTTTTGATGATTGATTCTCAACCGACTATCAGTCTTTCCGAAAAGAAAGCTATACGCCCTCTTACATTCTCTTGTGTTTTGGTGGTTCAGATTTGTGCGCATACATTCACATAATGTTTCATTCTACATCAAAAATAGTTTGTCGCCCTTTAAGGTTTTAATCTTTTAAGAATTGATTCTGCATATTTGGTTATTTTTGTCTTTAGATTTTGCGATTACTATTGTCTACAACTTCAAATGAACTTTATTTAAATTGTAGAAGTTTTTTTATTTTTTTATCTTTTCCTACAATATCTTTTCTGTTATTTGGTAAACTTATGTTAAACTTGATTGTTCTTTTTTTTTTTTTGCACATTCAATTCATTTTGGTTGTATGTTATTTGGAGTAAATTGCCATTTTGTTGTTGGAGTTGTTCTTTGTTAATCATAATTTTGCAATTGTTTTCGGATGAATTTGTTATCCCTTACTGATCAATGTTGGCCTTTTGGCAGCCCAAGTTTTGTTATCTTTAGCCGTGAAGGAAAACAAGATAACGAGAAGACAAATAGAAAGAGTATAACTGACCAAGCAACCAATCAACCCCTAAAGTTGGAATAGCAGTTGGGAAGTTCGCAATAAAATAATAGCACATTTTATATACGTTATAGCGGTTAGTTAATACAATACTGGTAATATTTTCAGTTTATGTGGCCTTTTGGTTGTCAGATCGAAATGATTTCTCTATTTTTCATATTTTTTTTCTATTCGATTATTTTTTCTTACAGAAAGCATTAACTCCAGAGAAAAATTGATACAAAAGTCAAAAAGATCAGCTTCAATGCAAACCCATACAATATTTTATTAATATTTGTTTCCATAGTTACAGTGTACGCTTTATCTGTAATTCGTATGCATTGTGTAGAATATCATTAACGCTGGGAAATGATTCTAATATCAAGTAAAGTGTCTTTAGTGAAATCATTATAATATAACAATAATAATAATAAGCATTTACAAATCGCCCTCTATTTATAAAATCTATTCCGATGCAGAAAAGAAATAAAGACAACAACTAGGCTGAAGTGATAACAATTGGGGCTAATAATAATGAATTTGCAAACTTAAAGGGATGGTACAGAACTGGTTTTTGCGACAAAACCGTTGCTGCCAGTGAAAGCACGTTATATAACCCATTATATACCTTTACTGACAAACCTGTAGAAGTTTGAGGTCAATCAGCCATCTGGGTCACGAGAAAATAGTGAAAACCCGTGTACAAAGAACTGTACACATTTCAACGAATGAATAAAACGCTTCGAAGCGATTTATTCAAATCGGAAAATAGTTTCATTTATTTCTCAATGAATATGGCATTTCAGTCAAAAACATTTCATGGGATGTTTTCTCCTATCATCACCATTATACTGTGTAAGTTTTATGTGAATCTGTGATCATGAAGTGTATTTTGTCTTACCAATTCTGTACCATCCTTTTAAGATTCTGAGAAAGATCCTGCTATAATTATACTGTATATGGTTCGAAACGTCACGCCCTCCTTACTCTACGAATTTGCAAACTGTGAAAATTAATGTTAAGAGACCAAAAGACCCGGGCCAACTTTTCATCAAGGAAAGACACTTATGTGATAATCGCATGCTGCATTGAGGAACATATTGAGGGGTTCATTTAGATAATTAAGGTTACAAACCATTTACTGTTTTGCAAGTAGGAAGTGATATAATTAATTTCATTGAAAGGTGAACAAAGAAAAACTGACTGGAACAGGATTCAAATCGGCGACCTCCTGAAGGGCAGAAACATACCTTTAAAATATTTCCGCCTAAAATACTGTATTAATCAAGAAATTAGGCAAAGCAACGACGGAAAATATTTTTGATCTTTAAAAGATCAAAGATAACGGTGACAAGATTAAAGAAATTCCATTTTTTTTAAACTACTTCTCAAAAAGTTGCCAACATATGGAACTTGGAATTCAGATGACAGTAACTGTATCTTTCTTGGTATTTTTGCCCACGAATCTGCATTTCTTTGACAAAAAGCAATACATGTATATGCTATTACCTTTAAGCTAAATAAAATTGAACGCTTATAATATCCTCATTAATGCGGTATTTTTTTCTGCGTCATAAATGTATACAGTAGTCACTGATATTTCATCACTTATACTAGTATTAAAACCACCCAAATGATTGCAAACCTACACATGTATTATATGCAGTATATAAAGCACTAAGTATACAATTGGCCCACACTACATAATAATGATCAAAAATTAATATAGGCTACTACATAAAAATGCGCCTTAGTGGGTAAAACGTATAACACACATCGTATTACATTACAATAGTCAATAATGGACCATTTCGGCTTTGCCGTTAAGCCCCGCCCACGTGTGTTTTACATACCACACGTGACCGAGATTGAGCTACGGGTTTTCGTGGTCACCTGATTAAAAGGCGTCCTCCAATTGGTCAACGCGCACAGTTTGATTGACAGGCCAGAAGGGTCCATTATTGTCAAACTTCGAAATTCTGCTTCGATAGAACTAAACTTACATAAACTCTGAGTAATAAACTTTTCAAAATAAGAGCATTATTTACAGAGCAAAACAAAGTGGCGGTTGCTGGTATTATACTTTGGGCCTACTCACATTACCTATAGGCTGGATTTCACAAAATACTAGGATCAGTCTTAAGATGAGTCATCACTCGTCATGCAATATCACCATGGTGATTTGTGTTGTGACGTCACACATTGCTAACAAATTAAGATCGATTCAAGTTGACTGCTACTTCCACGTGGACAGACTAAAGTTATGGAGTTTTCAAAATGTCTTTCTCAATTCATATCTGCGTCAAAAGTACACAATCATGCATACCATTAATGCGGTAATTGCTCTGTGTAATAGGAATAATACAGCAGTTACTGATAATTAAGTACTCATATTAAAAACATCCAAATAAGCGCGTAACTATTATACAGTATAACACGAAGTACTATCGGCACTAAACTACAGTATGATCTGGAATTAATATATTGCATAAAATAAACCTTAGCGGGCAAAACGTATACAACAAGCAACATAGTACAAGCAAAAACGAACTTCAAACGAAACTCGAGAATAAGTATTGATACAACTAAACTTACATAAACTCTAAGTACTGTTCAGATTAAGAGCGTTTTAAAAAGCCAAACAAAGTGACGGTTGTCTAACCTCTTCACATTTTGAAATGAAAAAATCTTCCAATTTCGAAATGTTGGCGAAACTAAACTTGCGACCCACGCGGGTCCACCTCAGTTAAAGTCTATTATTCTCAATTATCCGCACATATTCTGAATAAAACTGAATTTTTTTGCGGATTTTACAAAGCGAAAATACACCATTCTCAGAGAACCCAAATTAAGGTCAACTTCATTTGCTCTCTCGATTGGAATCTTTCATAGTGATCTTGTCAAAATTTCACCGAATAAAAGCCACGGAAAGAGGCAAGGTGGTTGATGGAACGAAAACCATTGGAATTGTTTTAAAGATTGTCATGCTTTGTGTGTAAGTGTTTGATGGTTTATTGGTGCTATATATTTTGATTATTTGCTTGTTTACTGTGGAGTATTTTAGTTCTTGTGTAATTTTACTGTTGTGCTTTTTGTAATAATCTTTTTAAAATTATATGTTATTTTTTGTGTATTTTGCTGTAATTTAGCCTGCGGGCTACAATGCAATTTTAATAAACCTGAAATGAATGAATGAATGAATGAATGAATGAATGAATACGGGTTGTCAAATGTTTACAAATGTATACTTTCCAGCCTGGCTATTTCGTTGCGATGTGGTTTTTGTTTTGTTTTTCTTTGTTTGTTTTGTTTAGTATTCTGAATGGTTCATTACCAGTGAAACAGATTACGAGGCATGATTATCTTAGAAGATGTAAGCATGTCCAAACGCAACCACCATGACAGCCAACCAGCTCGAGAAAGCACATGATGATTTAGATGCACTGCTCTTCGAGCTGTCGACACACAGAGGAAGGTTGGATGACCACTGGCCATTCTCCTGACAGGTCAATTGGGAGGCGCCCTTCAGTGTGAAGCCATTCTCGCATGTGGCACTTACTGTGGCATTGACTAGATATACAGACCCGGAAGTAGCCCCGTTTTCAATCTCTCCAGGAAACCCACAACTGACGACACACAGAGGAAGGTTGGATGACCACTGGCCATTCTCCTGACAGGTCAATTGGGAGGCGCCTTTCAGTGTGAAGCCATTCTCGCATGTGGCACTTACTGTGGCATTGACTAGATATACAGACCCGGAAGTAGCCCCGTTTTCAATCTCTCCAGGAAACCCACAACTGACAATTTTGACAGCCGCCTTCTGGATGGTCTTGAGAGTGCCTGACACTATCTGGGTCTTGTTCGCGAATGAAAGGCTTCCGGTAACTACGGCGTCAAACAAGCAGTCGATGGACTCACCGCACAAGTCTTTGATCTCCTGGCTGACTGCATTCTTGTCCGGAACATTGAAAGTGGCAGCAAAATTCGGGAAGTGGTATGAGCTGAAGTCGTACGGTGAAATGTACGTGAATATGGAGCTGCCTTTGGTCACCAGCCACTCCAAACCAAGCTTATGGATATCTTGCAGGGACGATCCAGTTTTCAAAATAGTCCCGTTGGGAAACTGCAAGTCGTCATCCGGGTCTCCATTCAGGTTACCCAGCAAGCCCCTGACTTGGTCCTGGAACTTGCTGTCTAGCTGAGCAATGAAAGACATCACCTCTGGATCAATGTACACGATGACAGCAACGCCTGCACTGAATGCAAGCCTGACTTCAGACATGTCGGTGTTGAAGGTAATTCGGACACCTTTAAGATGATGAACTAGAATGGGACTAGACTCAATACGTAACTGCTTACCATCAACAAGAATCATGGTCTTTTTCTCGTTGGACATCTGGACCTGGACTCTAGCAGATTCGTTGGTTTGAATAACAAATGAGGTGTACACAGAGGCATTGGTTCTGCGGAACCTCTCCATGCGAGCTTGGAATGTCAGGTTATGCAGTTCTGAAGATGCCATAAGGAATTCACCAGCTCCATTGAAGGTAAATTTGTTCCCGTCTAAACTTGTTATGTGGGGATCCCCTGTTCCACCAGCTGGTCGGGGTGGTTCGTACTCAGAGCAATCATCTGATGGTCTGTACGTGTAGTAGGTGTCACAGTTATCGGACAACTTGCAACATCCAATCCACGGAAGAACGTCATACCACTGATGCTTCCAGAAATGATCACCAGGGCTGTATCTATCAGCTGTTCCTCCCCCAGGTGGACCAATCAGGATATTTCCATCTACTCCGTAGCAACACTGCTGGC
The DNA here is from genome assembly GCA_963971285.1 of Astropecten irregularis. NCBI lineage: Eukaryota > Metazoa > Echinodermata > Asteroidea > Paxillosida > Astropectinidae > Astropecten > Astropecten irregularis. The sequence goes on along the minus strand of OZ020258.1, from coordinate 12,825,539 downwards.
CTGAACCAGTTGATGATGACGTGGTTGACCTGTAACAGCTCTCAGCACCAGGATGATAGAAAGAAAGACCAAAGTTCGATTCCACAAAGTTCAGAGAATCAACACCAGCTTGTTGAGACGTGCAGGGACAGGGGTTTAATCCAGTGTCAGTGTTTGGAACATCACATTCCACCACGTCGGTAGCATTGATGGGATAGCCGTTAAGATACACAGTCTGACGTGAATTTTGCTTCACAATGATGCTTACGAAGTTGAAAAAGCCACCAGAGTCTCCCCCTGAATGCGAAGGAGTCGTGAAACCAAAGACAAAGTCAAACTGTTCTTCAGAGGGAATTTGTATCAGAGACGGGTCCACCGTGATGCCGTTTATCTCTGCCAGTTGCTGCATCATCAGAGTTGGCTTGCTGGAGGAAACGAGGCCGGAACCATTCAGATTCCCTTCCCAGAACTCCCCTGGATCAAGAGTCTGGTTTGCAAGTCCTGGTATGGCTACGACAGTTGCACTGAAATAGGCAACGATACGGTAGATGTTGCTGTCTGTGCTTCGGGCTGCTGTATAGATGTGTTTCTGTCCCCAACTTTTGACGGGTATCAATTGTTCAGTCAATGTGTCACATGCTGACCCCGGATTTTCTCCACATATAATGCCACTAAATACAGCCACTGGTTTGTCAGATTGAATGATACTTCCTGTCAAATCTAGTTCTTCCGGACTTTGAATGTGAATTGCCTCGAATTCATTGACCATGAAACTCAACACGTCACCTGCATTGTAGGTCTGACCTTCAAATGTAACAGCACCACGTAAAGTAACAAGGACAGAGGTGGAATCTTTAGTCCCTATTACTGAAAACTGAGATGACAGAGTGCTTTGTTGTGTTATGACAACATATTGTTCACCAAGATTGTTCGTCGGTATCCCAAGAAAGCCGTCTGTTGTGTGATCCTGGTACATTAGCCCATAAACCGACACATCACTGGATGCTGAGATATCAATTGATTTGAAGCTTCTTTCATTGCCTTCCATCATCAGCTCATCAGGTACAATGGTGTTTCTGAATCCTCCGGCCTCTACCACAAAAGTCTCCTGGAAAGGCTCCCCTTGTGTTTGGTGCTTGCTGCTGATAGTGACGGTCGTCTCCTGGTCACTGAAGGCCACCACCAAAATGGAAAGCTCTCTGGTATGTGCATTTTGATAAGTATTTTCCGTGAAGCCAACTATGAAGTGTTTACCTCTTGATATTCCTGAGCACCTGGGCTGATCGCTGGGTGGTAACATCTGAATCTGAGCAGACGCTTGCATCCCAGTCGAAGCAAGTGCCATCAAGACGGTCAACCAAACACGACCCATCTTAAGATTCAGAATACTGTAAGGCAATAAAGTAAAAACAAAAAAATAACATTATACTGGCATTCACTGTGCGGGCATGTAACTTTGATGTTTCTTTACAGTTACATACAGTCCGACATCTTTTCATTGGGGTAGAAGTTGATCAATTACATTATTTATTCGAAAATAAAATAGGCTTTGCTTCAATTTTATACTGCGCCAAGTTTGAACGTGTATTTTTGATGCTTCATTAGAATGTTATATTCGGTATGATTTGAAGCTTTGCATGGTGAAGCGAGACGTCAGTGGGTTATAAAGGAAACAGGATGCGATGGAGCGTGGAGTTGGGATTCTGGATGTGTGTGCGGTCAGCTGTGGATGGCGGGAAGTTGGTTTGGGTATAGGAGACCCTAGCCAAGATGGGGATGGGGACCTGGGGGAGGGGGCTTTCGGGTATAGATGACACTACTTCCCAGGGGTGGTGGTGTTCAGGAGTGGGCGCCAGATGTCACTCAGTTTGAAGCCCACGTCCTGGGTGACGGTGTTGTGGTTGAAGATTTCGAAGGCCTCTCTGATCCTTCGGGGAAACCAGTTCTTGATGGGGGTGATAAGTTCTGTGTTGTCCCATATGATGTTGTGATCCGAGGAGTATGCATGGTTGACGATGGCGGACTTGTCGTATTCACGCCGTCGTCCGTGGGCTCGATGTTCCTTGATTCTAGTTTGAAGGAGTTACGTCCCTTTTCCCCGATGTAGACTTTACCGCATTCGCATGGAATGCGGTAAAGTCTTGGAAAGCGGTTGACTGTTGGGTGGTCGCTTGTCATTGTGGATGTGGAGCATGGCTTGAAGTTTGTTGGGTGCTGAGTGGAGGATCCGGATGTTGATTGACTGGAGGATCCTGGGAAGCTGGTTGGAGGTGGGACTTAGGAAGGGGAGGCACACAGTGGCGATAGGTGGGTTGGCTTCGGGTATAGGGGACCCTAACACCTTGGGGCGGGGGTCTTGGAGGTCGATGCTCTTGTGGTGATAGCCGTTGAGGATGAGGGCGCTCTTGATGTGATGAAGTTCTTGTGGCAGATGGTCTTCATGGCAGGTGTGGTAGGCCCGTCTGACGAAGGTCCGGTTGACCGAAGATTTGATGGCCGGATAATGGAACGATCGCTAGTTGAGGTACCGGTCTGTGTGGGTGGGCGTCAAGGAAGGAGAGTTGGCTTGCCTGTTCCTGTTCCATGGTGAACTTGATGGTTGGATGCTGCTGGTTCAGGTAAACAAGGAACTCCTGCAGTCGGTCTTGTCCGTGGGGCCAAACGACGAAAGTGTCGTCAACATAGCGTAGCCATAGGGAGGGTTTGAAGTTGGCGGTGAGGATGGATGATGATTCAAATTCTTCCTTGAAGATGTTCGCGAAGGCTGGGGATGTAGGAGATCCCATGACCGTACCCGAATTTTATATTCCTTCGTGCATGGTTTGATTTCGGGTTTACAATAATATTGGGAGCCCACAACAACATTTTTGTTTGTTCTGACAGGAGCATTTCCCGGGAATCTTATAGTCGCAAAATTGAACATAAATGGTTAAGGGTGGGGCTGCAATGCTAGTTACAATAACGAGCAAGATCTAGAACACTTCCATGTGAGACCAGATGACTCACAAGATGTTGAAATAGAGGGCAAAAGACCGAGAGGAAGACAGAAGAAGAGATGGAAGGACAATGTCAAACAAGATCTAGAACACTTTCCATGTGAGACCAGCTGACTCGCAAGATGTTGAGATAGAGGGAAGAAGACCGAGAGGTAGACCCAAGAAGAGATGGAAGGACAATGTCAAACAAGATCTAGAATACTGCCATGTGAGACCAGATGACTCACAAGATAGGCAGGTCTGGAAAAGGAAGACAAAGGCGCCGATCCCTACTATAAGCAAGAAAGCTAGCGTTAAGGAGAAGCAGCATAATTAGAATAAGTACCCGACTTACCTTGCAAGACATTCCTAATAACACGATATTAATTTGATAATTCACTATCTGCAGGCCCTACACTTTTATGTTTATCTTTGAACCTACGCTTTTAGGCCTGATCGGTTATGCTCGTTCTTTCAAGCCTAGTTTACAAATCTTATCAAGTTTAATGAAAACGCTGTTATTAATGATAGGTCTACATGTAGTAACATTATAAGATTGTTAACAATATTGTGTTTTATAAGTAATGATTATTTTCTCAAATGGGTATTGGAATCTGGTAGGCGTGTCTTACTTATTTCTGAACATACCCTTATCATTAATACAAGGTATTCATTAATTGATTAATTAACATTGATTGTGCATGACGAATAAAGTTAAACGGCACACCTTTAAACCGCTCTGTTTTATGTTTATCCCTTATCATTTTTTTTTTCTGTATACATAGTCACCTACCAAGTATGCGCCGTCAGCCTTGCGTTAAAATGTTATCGGCCATGAAGTAAATTAGCATGATAATCAAAGTACACTCATTTCATTCCATGTAACGTTTTTTTGTGGTGCGGCGTGATGAATTTGCAAATTTTATATTATTGTCTGTACATGCGGGGTTTTGGAGGATTGTTATAAATAAGGCAAAGTTCAAGGAGTGCCCTTATAGTCAAAGTGCCTGGGTACCTATCTCGGCATGCGCTATATTGTGCTTTGCATGACCTGTCTCTACATGCAGCTGCAAGGCTAGGAGGGCACAATAATTTTCAAAGCAGACATCAAGCTTTGCTTGTGGCATTTGATTGCTGGCAACGGTAGAAGCAGCAACAGCAACAGCAACATCTACATCAGTAGCAACAACAGCAGCAGCACGTCAGCAGCAACAACAACAACATGTGCAACAGCAACAGTAGCAGTACAGAAAAATAACAGGAACTATTTTATACAGTTGTGTTGCCTCACCAAGTATTGATAGTAATACTAATGTACTGATCGTAACATATCTTAAAATAAATGAATAATATTTGTAAGTATGAATTAAAAGTAATAATCATAAACAAAGAAGTGTGTACTGGAATTTGACACACGTGTTTGTTTTCCTTGTTTTCTTCGAAAAAAAAAATTGTATCATTGATGTCCTAATTTTGTACAAGCACTATTAAATATTCCCACTCGGCCAGTGGCGTATCCAGGGGGTGTTTGGGGGTGGGGGGGGGGGGGAGTGGGGGAGTGTTGGCACGTGCCCCGGGCGCCACTTTTAAGGGGAGCCAAAAACGCAAAGGCAAAAAGATAGCTGTATTGTTGAAGGTATTGAACAATCTAATCCAATGAACAAACAAAGCAAAATTCGAATTTCAAATACAATGTAATATGATATTTTGTTTTCATTTCACCAAAAGTTGAAATTGAGGGGCGAAATTTTAGCGCTTGCCCCGGGCTCCGTTTTCCCAAGATACGCTGCTGCCAACGGCACACCTTAAAACCGTGCTGTTTTGCAAAATCGAAGGGAAACATTCACCCTTAGAATATTTACATAATATGATCGGGGCTTAAGGCAGTTTATCACGTAGTCACCCCAAAAGTCTGCGCGCCATTAGCCTAGCGTAAAAAAAAGGGTTATTATCCACGAAGTAAATTAGCATGATAATCAAAGTACACTCTTTGAATTCCAGATAACATTATTGTCAAACGGATTATCAACATCTTGGGGTACGCTTGGGACTTTTTCGGTGTTGCAATAATATATTTTCTTTCATTTTTTTTTTTTTTTTGGTGTCTTGATGAAAAAGCAAATTATTAATGGACTGCGCACGCAGTCCGCGCCTTCACTTTGTAATATAACCCTCTGGTCAAGTCTCCATTTGGAGCCATTTGCCTACGTTACGAAGATTTCTGTTGTATAAAGTGGTGTAAGACGGTTCGGAATCATGAGAGCAAGTGAAAGAAACTTATCTGAAAAGGGCAACAATTCTTTGTTGGAGAGTTGCAATGCCAGGTGGAGAGGTAATAAACACTTTGCCAAAGAAAAAAGTCACAAGTCAGATCCGGAAATGGATACTTACAGATTTTAAATGAACATGTGATTCCTGAATTAATGGGAAACTTTCCAACGCAAAAACGGGGTGTGTTCAGACGCCTATGGAGGGCACAGGATGGCGCATCAGCCCATCGACACTGTTGCAGTAAGGAACAGATTAGCTGAGGCTTTTGGACATCGCCTTGATAGCCTTGTGTCATGGTTTGGTGTGGCCACCGCGATCTCCGGATCCGACTTGTTGTGACTTTCTTTTGCAAAGTGTTTATTACCCCTCGACCTGACATTGCAACTCTCTGACAAAGAATCATTGATGAGTTTGATGCTCTAAGCCGTGTCTAAAACTTGACCCCCCCGTCCACTTTTTGTCCCATTGTGCAAAAAGAAGGATACTGAACTCAGCCACCCAGGACCGCATATGAATAGATAAGATATCATTGAAAAGAGGAGATATGTGGCTTAAACGTGATACTACTCACTTGTGTAAAGGTGTAAAGCTAGCATAATCTTCACAAATGTGAAATTGAATCTTGTTGCGTTTTTGTATATACGCACTGTACAGTGCAGGCCTTTTTAGATGCGGGAAAATCTATATTATGTTTTGGAGGAACCTATAGCACAAGGAACGGTACCTAAATAAATTAGTCCCCATTAGTGCAGAGAGTGACAGGTTAAGTGTCGAAAGGAAGGCGATATTTCATCCCAAAATTGTTATTTTCAGATCAATTTTGTACTCACCTGTACAAGTGTGATGACAATCCTTTTCGGCTGACTAAACACAGGCAGGTTGCTGCAGTGATACTCTATCCTCATAGCAATGAGCGCGCCAGCTCAATTACTCGGTTTTATATACTCGCTTTAGAGATGGTGGGCGTCCTTAAGCATTGAAATTACAATCAGCTAGCTATGCATAATGGAACATTCACAGGTCCTTTCATAGAAATCCAGCACCGTCGTTTCGAAACATTATTTATCCAGCATTCAGACCGAAAAGTTCAAACCTTTGTGACTTACTTACGTTAACCCCCCCCCCCCCCCAATCCCCCCCCCCCCCCCCCAAACACACATCCTTTTTTCTTTTTTTTTTTAAGAAAAATGGGGTTGTGCATGGGATTTTGTGGATTGTTCCATTTCCCACTGGGGCGTGATTTTATACATATTTTCTTCATCGACTTGCATTATACACATTAGTGTTATTAAAAAAGTATGGCAGTAGAGATCAATGGAGAAAAAGTGTTTGTTCACTTCTGTTCTGTTTTTGTTTTGTCCGTATTTCGTTTGTTTGTCTTTCTGTTCTGCATTTCTTTTTTTGGCTGGCTTTTAAGTGTAGTTTTCCAGAGGAGTCAACAGAGCTACAGTCCTCTGTATGTTTAAGAATAAGAGGTTTTTGTTGAGAGACTGAAAACGTGAAAACAAGCGAGCTTTTGTATGGTGGGGAAAACAGATGCGTTTGGCTTTTTTCTTCGTGAATTCAGGGTATAATTTCAAACTTGTATAGAGTGGCAGCAAAATTCGGGAAGTGGTATGAGCTGAAGTCGTACGGTGAAATGTACGTGAATATGGAGCTGCCTTTGGTCACCAGCCACTCCAACCAAGCTTATGGATATCTTGCAGGGACGATCCAGTTTTCAAAATAGTCCCGTTGGGAAACTGCAAGTCGTCATCCGGGTCTCCATTCAGGTTACCCAGCAAGCCCCTGACTTGGTCCTGGAACTTGCTGTCTAGCTGAGCAATGAAAGACATCACCTCTGGATCAATGTACACGATGACAGCAACGCCTGCACTGAATGCAAGCCTGACTTCAGACATGTCGGTGTTGAAGGTAATTCGGACACCTTTAGATGATGAACTAGAATGGGACTAGACTCAATACGTAACTGCTTACCATCAACAAGAATCATGGTCTTTTTCTCGTTGGACATCTGGACCTGGACTCTAGCAGATTCGTTGGTTTGAATAACAAATGAGGTGTACACAGAGGCATTGGTTCTGCGGAACCTCTCCATGCGAGCTTGGAATGTCAGGTTATGCAGTTCTGAAGATGCCATAAGGAATTCACCAGCTCCATTGAAGGTAAATTTGTTCCCGTCTAAACTTGTTATGTGGGGATCCCCTGTTCCACCAGCTGGTCGGGGTGGTTCGTACTCAGAGCAATCATCTGATGGTCTGTACGTGTAGTAGGTGTCACAGTTATCGGACAACTTGCAACATCCAATCCACGGAAGAACGTCATACCACTGATGCTTCCAGAAATGATCACCAGGGCTGTATCTATCAGCTGTTCCTCCCCCAGGTGGACCAATCAGGATATTTCCATCTACTCCGTAGCAACACTGCTGGCCTGAACCAGTTGATGATGACGTGGTTGACCTGTAACAGCTCTCAGCACCAGGATGATAGAAAGAAAGACCAAAGTTCGATTCCACAAAGTTCAGAGAATCAACACCAGCTTGTTGAGACGTGCAGGGACAGGGGTTTAATCCAACCGCGACATCGACCAACTTTTCATATAAACTGAACAAAGTAAAGAAAGTTCTCTTTTGACGACGTGGCTATTTCTTTTAATGGTGTGGTACACAGACGAGTACACCTTGTTCACGTTGCTTCGTATGATTCCAGACTGAAACGGAGTAAGGTAAAATGCCATTAAGGAGATGCCATTACCGGAGAGGGTGTTTAAGTCTCTTGATGAACAGTCAATCTTCCATCGTTTAAATTGGACATCAAGGGCACCCCTTCCACGAAAACGGGATTTCCATCAATGTTGTAATCTGAGTCTTGTATCATCACATTCACAAGACTTATTCCGTCACCCAAGGTACTGGGATCCCAGGATAAAGTGATAAGGCCGTCAGAGGTTAGGTCAATGATGCCGCTACCATCCTCAGAATTCTCCTGTTGCACTGTAACGTGTGGGGTAAAGTCTTCTTCAGAGGCGACGTACACGATGCCAGAATATGGAAATGTGATGCCATCATCACGTGACACAGCAACCGATGTGAGTCCATTTTTGTAGAATGTAGGAGTGATGCAGTCTACAGAGTATTGGCCATTACGAATACCAGGCACAATTACATCTCCATATCCTGTAGAGAATCTACACTTTGCATCTTGAAGTGTAATTAAATTTGTTTCCAAACAGGGGACAGTTATGGAGAATACTTCGCCACCAAGTTCTCGCAAATAGTATGGCGTCAAACTTGGCAGTTGCGCATTGCTTGAAAGAGACAATCCAGCGGCATAACCGAAGGATTCTGATCTCTCGTATCCATACACAATGACAGACAAGGGTGATCCTTTTGGATCGGTCTGCTCGACGAAGTAGACACCTTCTCCTTTAGGAAGTTGAACAGTGAGTGAGACATAGTCAGTGTTTGGAACATCACTTTCCAAGACATCGGTAGCGTTGATGGGATCGCCGTTAAGATACACAGTCTGACGCGAATTTTGTTTCACAATTATGTTGACGAAGTTGAAATAGCCACCAGAGTCTCCCCCTGAATGCGAAGGAGTCGTGAAACCAAAGACAAAGTCAAACTGTTCTTCAGCAGGAACTTGTATCAGAGACGGGTCCACCGTGATGCCGTTTATCTCTGCCAGTTGCTGCATCATCAGAGTTGGGTTGCTTGAGGACACGAGGCCGGAACCATTCAGATTCCCTTCCCAGAACTCCCCAGGATCAAGAGTCTGGTTTGCAAGTCCTGGTATGGCTACGACAGTTGCACTGAAATAGGCAACGAT
>OZ020258.1:12608700-12816281 GCA_963971285.1 Astropecten irregularis | reverse complement strand
TAGGGAACGATACGGTAGATGTTGCTGTCTGTGCTTCGGGCTGCTGTATAGATGTGTTTCTGTCCCCAACTTTTGACGGGTATCAACTGTTCAGTCAATGTGTCACATGTTGACCCCGGATTAATTCCACATATATTGCCACTGAATACAGCCACTGCTTTGTCAGATTGAATGATACTTCCTGTCAAATCTTGTTCATCCGGACTTTGAATGTGAATTGCCTCCAATTCATTGACCATGAAACTCAACACGTCACCTGCATTGTAGGTCTGACCTTCAAATGTAACAGCAGCACGTAAAGTAACAAGGACAGAGGTGGAATCTTTAGTCCCTATTACTGAAAACTGAGATGACAGAGTGCTTTGTTGTGTTATAACAACATATTGTTCACCAAGATTGTTCGTCGGAATCCCAAGAAAGCCGTCTGTTGTGTGATCCTGGTACATTAGCCCATAAGCCGATACATCACTGGATGCTGAGATATCAATTGATTTGAAGCTTCTTTCATTGCCTTCCATCATCAGCGCATCGGGTACAATGGTCTTTCTGAATCCTCTGGCTTCTACCACAAAGGTCTTCTGGAAAGGCTCCCCTTGTGTTTGATGTTTGCTGCTGATAGTTACGGTCGTCTCCTGGTCACTGAAGGCCACCACCAAAATGGAAAGCTCTCTGGTATATGCCTTACTTTCATGATTTTCAGAGAACCCAACTATGAAGTGTTTACCTCTTGATATTCCGGAGCACCTGGGCTGATCGCTGGTTGGTAAAACCTGAATCTGAGCAGACGCTTGCATCTCAGTCAAAGCAAGTGCCATCAAGACGGTCACCCAAACGTGGCCCATCTTAAGATTCAGCATACTGTAAGGCAACGAAGTAAAAACAAAAGTTGAACATTCTACTGGCATTCACTGTGCGTTCATGTTGCTATTGTTTCTTTACAGTTACACTTCGACAATTTCTCATAGGGGAGGAAGTTGATCAATGATATTATTTATTCAGAAATAAGATTTGCTTCATTTTATACTGCTCCAAGTTTGAGCTTGTGTTTGATGCTTCAATAACAATTTTATTTTCCTTTGTGCGTGGTTTGATTTCGGGTTTACAATATTATTGCGACCCCACAACAAAATGTTTGTTTTGACAGGAGCATTTTTCGGGAGGCTTAGTCGTAACATTGAACCTAAAATGGTTAAGGCTGAAGCTGCAATGAGATCTAGTTACAATGTCAAACAAGATCTATAACACTTCCATGTGAGACCAGAAAACGGAAGATGTTGAGATAGAGGGAAGAAGACCGAGAGGAAGACCCGGGAAGAGATGGAAGGACAATATCTAACAAGATCTCGAAAACTTCCATGTGAGACTGAATGACTCGCAAGATGTTGAGATAGAGGGAGGAAGACCGCGAGGAAGACCCAAAAAGAGATGGAAGGACAAGGGCAAAGACTAAGAGCACTTCCGTGTGAGAGCAAATGACTCACAAGATGTTGAGATAGAGGGAAGAAGACCGAGAGGAAGACCCAAGAAGAGATGGAAGGACAATGTCAAACAAGATCTAGAATATTTCCATGTCAGACCAGATGACACACAAGATAGACAGCTATGGAAAGGAAAGACAAAGGCGCCGGACCCTGCTTAGCAAGAAACCTGGCATTAAAGAAAAGCAGAGTAATTAGAATAAGTACCTGACTTTACCCTGCAAGACATTCCTAAATAACACGATATTAATTTGATAATTCATTATCTGCAGGCCCTACATTTTAATGTTTATCTGTGAACCTAAGCATTTAGGCCTGATCGATAATGCTCCTTTGTTAGGCATAATATATCAAGCCTTATTAACCATCTTATCAAGTTTAATAATAATGATGTTATTGATGATAGACCTACATGTAGTAACATTATAAGATTGTTAACAATATTTGTATTTTGAAAGTAATGATTATTTTGTTGAAATGGGTATAGGGATCTGGTAGGCGTGTCTTATTTATTTCTTAACATACCCTTATCATTATTACAAAATATGTATTAATTGATAAATGAATAATTGTGAGGGGTTTGGGGCACGTGTGCCGGGCGCCAGTTTTTAGGGAGAGCAAAAAACGGAAAGGCAAAAAGATAGCTGTATTGTTGAAGGTATTGAAAAATCGAATCCAATGAAAAAACAAAGAAAGATTCCATTTTTTTTTCATTGCACCAGAAGTTGGAATTGAGGGGCGAAATTTTAGCGTTTGTCCCGGGCGCCGTTTTCCCTAGATACGCCGCTGCCAACGGCACCTTAAAACCGTGCTGTTTTGTACATCAACTTAATCGAAGGTAAAAGTTCACCCTTGGCATATTTATATAATATGATCGGGGTTTGGGGCAGTTTATCACGAAGTCATTCCAAAAGGTTACGCGCCATTAGCCTAGCATATAAAAAAACCGATTATTATCCATAAAGTAAATTAGCATAATAATCAAAGCATTTTTTTTTTGGCGTGGCGTGATGAAAAACAAATTATTCATGGACTATGTGTGGTTTGGAGGATTGGAGGATCGTTTCCAATATGACAAAAGGCAGGAGTGTACATGTAGTCGAAGTGCGTGTGCGCCGGTATCAACAACCGATGTGCTGTCATTATGAGCCTTTCTCTAAAAGACAAGTCACACAGGCAGTTTACATGCAGCTGCAAAGGGCACAATTTTCAAACCAGACATCAAGCTTTGCTTATGGCTCTTGGTTGTGGCTGTTGTTGTTGTTGTTGTTGTTGTTTGTAGCAGCAGCAACATGCAGAACACCATAAGCAACAGCGACCAATTTGTTTTCAGATTAACGAAGTCTTGCTGTTTTACTACCACTGCTTGAACCGCATAAAGTTATAAAAGTCTTTGCTACATGAACTTCTAAAATAATACATCAAATTGGTACAGTACAAGAGATGTTACTACTTTACCTATTTTTGCTACGCCGATTCTTTCTTTGAATATTAAAGGTACAGTAACAAGATTGGTAACATACCCAAACAGAAATTTTCATGGATTTATGTGTAACTTTCAGGGTATAAAGATGGTGATGGTAGAAACATACCGTGAACATATTTCTCTACCAATGGTGTATTTATCCAGAAAGTGTAAAACCAAAAACCATCAACATTGGCTTGGCAAGATCCAAAATCATTCTTTATGATGTTTTATAAGTATTTCAGTATTTCTATAATGAATCAATATAGGCCTATATAAGTCATTATTTTAGGCAAAATCACAATATGTATACTATTTTGTGATGAGCCTATAGCACAAGGAATTGTATCTAAATAAATTAGCCCCCATTAGTGAAGACAGTGACAGATGAGGTGTTCGAAGAGGGATTTGATAGAAAGGAAGGCGATATTTCAATCCATAATTGTAATTTTCAGCTCAATTTGTACTCACCTGTAAAGGTGTGATGATAATACTTTCGGCTGGACTGAACACAGGTAGGTTGCTGCTGTGATACTCTTTTCTCGTAGCAATGGACGTGTTGCCATAATTGGACGGTTTATAATACTGGCTTCACGGATGGTGGATGTCCTTTAGAATTGAAATTACAATCGGGTGTGCATAATGGACACGTACAGGTCATTTCATGGTTATCCATCACCGCCATTTCAAAGGACTATATGCATCCAGCAATCAGACCAAAAAGTACAAACCTTTGTGACCTTTGCAACCTTGAAACCAACCCCACCACCACCACCACCATTTTTGGGGGGAAATGGTATTGTGGGCTTTTTTGGATTGTCCCATTTCCCACTGAAGTGTGATTTTTATACCCCATTTTATGCATTGACTTGCATTATACACATTGCTATAATGCTGTTTAGTGTTATTAAAGTATGGCAGTAGAGATCAATGAAGAAAAAGTAGGCCTATTTGTTAAATTGTGTTCTGTTTAGTCCGTATTTCGTTTGTTTGTCGTTTTCATCTGCAATTTTCTGCAGCTCTGTGACTGGCTTTTATGTGTTTTCCAGAGGAGTCACGAGAGCCACAGTCCTCTTTATGTTTACGAATAAGAGGTTTTTGTTGAGAAACTGATAAACGTGAAAATAAGTGAGCGTTTGCACGTTTGGGAAAAACAGATGCGTTTTGCGGTACCAATGCTTAAATCGGGGCGATTTAGTCTATAAAGATCATCACTAGCTCCATCTGAACAGTGCCAGAGAAAACTGTAAGCAAGTCATGTCTAGCTTATACATACAGGGCTCCTATTCAGATAAAAGCCCACACAACTCAAAGTTTGCGTCCACTTACCTTCAAACGTAGCCTATCTCTTTGGTATTTACTGATAATAATCGAACTTCATAACCACTTGGCCAAAAACAAACATACGTCTAGTCGGGAAATGCTGAGGGGAAGTCCCTATACTTTTAGAAGTCCCAAGTTTTGTTTGCATACAGATTATCATGCAGCACAAACACCAGTGACGCAAATGAGAACGGTTTCGAAGTGCCCAAAGTGTCGCTACGTTGTTGTTGTTGTTGTTGTTGTTGTTGTTGTTTTTTTTTTTTTTTTCTCCTCTTCGACTTGCTTATCATGAAAAACTTATAGGATGCATGTTTGTACCTAGCTGCTTCATCAGGCGTTTGTAGCGTATGTGCACGCGAAGTATTACTGATCTTTATGATCTGGTTTTGATTCCTGGTTAAATCCCTGAGTTTAAAACTCCATCACTGATAAGAACAATAAAACGAATAATGAAGAATTATGTGTTTACTCGTGATAGGTATTAGATGTTACGGTACCTACCATAGGTGTTGATGATTGGGGGGGGGGTGATTGGTGATTTGGTGTCCTATGCGAGGGGCGAAGCTACCGAGTGGGGGAGTTTGTGGGAAGTGGGATAACCCCCCCCCCCCCCCTCCCCATCATACCAGGAAGTCGAAAAGTCGCAATTTAAAGCATTTATAAACGATATTCAGAAGAATTTAACATAAAACAAATGTATTGTCTTTCTACATTCCAAGCATGCTATTTTTTTCCATTATTTTGTTGAAATTGTTATATATATTTCAGATATATTTTGTCGGTATTAAAGAACATTCAACCTCGAAATATTGGGTAGATGATAATACACGCCACCCCACCTCAAATATTGGCGGGGGAATATATCCCCCATCCCCCCGGGGGATCGACACCCATGGTTCCTACGGTTCAATACAGGGGATGAAGTCTGGCGCTCTCATGAGCTACCAAGGGTCGATTTCACGAAGCCCTACGATCGATCGTAACTACATAGGCCTGCAATGCATCATAAGTCCTACGATTGATAGTAAGTTAAGATGAGTTTGGTGAAATCCATGCCGAGACCCTTGACGTGAATTGTGCGCATTGGAACAAAAGCATGATATAAGTCTCCACTATGTTTCCTATTACGTTTCCATCTTATCCACCTTTCCACTTATTATTAGCAAAGCTCCGTTGAGAACAAACTCTATGTGAAAATTCTACTCATGAGAAATCGGGCGAAAAGTGTTCTTACTGTATTTTATTACCGTACATATAAAAATAAAGGGAGGTCCTTTCCTCATAAGAAAATATTGGAAATGAAAAACGCACAAATTAATCTGCCTATACATGTAATTCATGGGTTAACTTTATGTACGCAACTCCAGACACACGGAAATGAATTTGTGTAAAATGTTTACAATATTATGAAAAATTATTGTGAAAGATAACGATGGGATCCAAAGTTCAAAACGTTTGTCAATTCCAGCGAAACATCCCTAAATATATATACTTAACCCCAATACTGCGTCATGCGAAGTAACAACGTGAAGATGATACAAATACTAGTGCTTTACAATACCCAGTTCAGTTCATCTTTGCACCTATCACGCTACACAGTCTCAATTTGCAATTTTGATCTGTAAGGACATCATCGTTTCCCAGTCATACGGTTCGGCTCTGTGTAAAGGCAAAAACTATGACCAGGTGAGTGTTTTTTTTTTTTTTTTTTTTTTTTTTTATCTCGTATTTTTTGTCCATATACACGATGCCGGTGTAGTTCCACTTCATTTTAATCCGAGGCAAACAAATCGTCGGAGTTTTTACGATGCGGCAAAATAAGGGCCCTTTTTCAACATGGACGTTCACCACAATTGCGCGTAACAATATGGAAGTTTCCAAAGGGTAAATTTATTGGTCTAAAATCCAAAGGTGAAGCAGATGTTTGATAAACGGGTTGTTAATGGGTTTGTTTTAAATATCATACTTGAAAGAATTGTTGAATTCTTAATCGAAATTATGACAATGAAATGAAAAATAAGTTTGTCATTTCTTAAAGTCATATTTTTCCAGAATCAAGTAGGCCAACTTTTGGATTTTGAATTTTTACTTAATTTTCATAATTAAGATTCGTTGTTAATCAAACTGATACGTCGATTATTTATTACAAACTCACAGACAAGCCATTTACCAAATGCTTTCCCAAAATGTTGAATGTTAGATCAATAAATTTACGTTTGAACACTCCAATATTGTTACGCGTATCTTTGGTGTCCATGTTCACGTCTATGTTGAAAAAGGCCCTTATTTTGCCGGATAGTAAAAACGGAGACGAACATGTTCAGAAAGCATGGACATGAATTGCCGAGGCTGATTCCTTTCATGAATTTTGTTCTCGGTGGCACCAATACATTGATATAATTGTTAAGCATAACACATCAAAAAGCGAAATGGAGATTTCATTCTTTCTTATTCAAATTAAAAGTGGGTATTCCACCCTCATTGATCTTGACAGGAATATGGTATCTAGCCACCCTCTGATCGTTACCTCCCCCCCCCCCCCCTCCCCACAAGCAAACATTGTGTATTGTATTTTGTATTTTCTTTCATTAAGCGAAAATATCATTTAGAATGTTTGACAAAAGCAAATTTGACAGGCCATAGCAGAACATCACGCACCAGCCTCTTAAATTCAAACAAAACAGGGGTCAAAATAATGCCCCCCTTAAAAAAAAAAATAATCGTGCATCCGCCCTTGTAATTATTTTTTTCTTGTGATTTGTCAATGCAAACTTAATTAGTGTGGAAGACTCCGACATGATTTTGGACTATTTGATCTCCCATCATTAACAGTATACAAATGGCTTGGTTTGTTATGCACTTTAGGCTTGGGATTTTCCATAAAAAAATTACGATTTCAATGACATTTGCAAGTTCGGAGACAGAACCGCGTCCTCGGATGAGACTCAAAGAAAAATATAAGGATCAATGTTAAACATAAGTGTGGTTTCGTACCCAGGGCGAGATGTGGTAGTCGCCATGACACATGACACTTTGGGGCGTGAATTAATTACATTATTCACCGCGTGAAATTAACTGAGCATATCATACACAAGACAGCAACGAATAGTGGCGGGGAGGGACATCAAACATCACAAATATCTGGCCACATAATTATGTTTGATACATCGTACATCACAAATTCACGAAATATCTGCGCAGTTTTGTGATTTGCGATGTTTGCGCATTATCCGTGAAATCCATCGAACATCACAAACCTGCGCACATTTTCTTTGTATGTTTTGTATAATGTGGCATGATTTTTAAAAAATAATGTTTGTTTGCTTAGTTATGGAACAAAGAACCAAGTGCAATGTAAACGAAAAGTTATTATAACAGCGGTCAACTATTATGACATGCACAATAAAGGTGTACAGTTTAGTGGTTGTAATTCGCCCATAGTGTCATAATCATGGCGGCCACAAAAATGCGTGGTGACACTCGTCATCTATGCTTACAGCAAGGCACGATTTTCACCGATGTGCCCCGCCCATAAAACAAAATAGATAAGAAATTTCATTCTACATACGCGTTACAACGGTACCATAAAATGCGTGGATAGGCAAAAAAATTTATGATATCATCAATATTTTCTTCCGCAGAATGATGAATCTGGAGCATAGCTCTGCATGGTTGACCATCTTGATGGCACTTGTTTTCACTGGGATACAAGCAACAGCAGAGAACCCAAAAGCAGATCAGCCCAAGTGTTCCGGAATATCGAGAGGTAAACACTTCATAGTTGGGTTCACGGAAAATACTAATCAATATGCACATACCAGAGAGCTTTCCATTTTGGTGGTGGCCTTCAGTGACCAGGAGACGACCGTCACTATCAGCAGCAAGCATCAAACACAAGGGGAGCCTTTCCAGGAGACCTTTGTAATCGAGGCCGGAGAATTCAGGAAGACCATTGTACCTAATGAGCTGATGATGGAAGGCAACGAAAGAAGCTTCAAATCAATTGATATCTCAGCATCAAGTGATGTATCGGCTTATGGGCTAATGTACCAGGATTATACAACAGATGGCTTTCTTGGTATACCGACGAACAATCTTGGTGAACAGTATGTTGTCATAACACAACAAAGCACTCGGCAATCGCAGTTTTCTGTAATAGGGACTAAAGATTCCACCTCTGTCCTTGTTACTTTACGCGGTGCTGTTACATTTGAAGGTCAGACCTACAATCCAGGTGACGTGTTGAGTTTCCTGGTCAATAAATTAGAAGCAGTTCACATTCAAGGTGAAGGGTCACAGGGCTTAACAGGAAGTATCATTCAATCTGACAAAGCAGTCGCTGTATTCAGTGGCAATATATGTGTAAATAATCCGGGGTCAGCATGTGACACATTGACTGAACAGTTAATACCCGTCAAAAGTTGGGGACAGACACACATCTATACAGCAGCCCGAAGCACAGACAGCAACATGTACCGTATCGTTGCGTATTTCAGTGCAACTGTCGTAGCCATACCGGGACTTGCAAACCAGACTCTTGATCCAGGGGAGTTCTGGGAAGGGAGTCTGTCTGGTTCCGGCCTCGTGTCCTCAAGCAAGCCAAGTCTGATGATGCAGCAACTGGCAGAGATCAACGGCATCACGGTGGACCCGTCTCTGATACAAGTTCCTGCTGAAGAACAGTTTGACTTTGTCTTTGGTTTCACGACTCCTCCGCATTCAGGGGGAGACTCTGGTGGCTATTTCAACTTCGTAAGCATCATTGTGAAGCAAAGTTCGCGTGAGACTGTATATCTTAGTGACAATCCCATCAATGCTACCGATGTGGAGGATGTTCCAAACACAGACTATGTCTCACTCACTGTTGAACTTCCTAAAGGAGAAGGTGTCTACTTCATTGAGCAGACCGATCCACAAGGTTCACCCTTGTCTGTCATTGTGTATGGATACGAGAGTGCAGAGTCCTACGGTTATGCTGCGGGATTGTCTCTTTCAAGCAATGAACAGCTGCTGAGTTTGACGCCATACTATTTGAGAGAACTTGGTGGCGAGGTATTCTCCATAACTGTCCCCTGTTTGGAAACAAATTCAATTACACTTCCGGATGCAAAGTGTAGATTTTCTACAGGTTATGGAGATGTAATTGTGCCTGGTATCCGTAATGGCCAATACTCCTTGGACTGCATCACTCCTACATTCTACAAGAATGGACTCACGTCGGTTGATGTGTCACTTGATGATGGCAAAACATTTCCATATTCTGGCACTGTATACGTAGCCTCTGAACGGGACTATCCACCAATTGTTACGGTTCGACAGGATCTCGAGGATGAAAGTGCCATTGTTGACGTGACTTCAGATGAACTTATTACACTATCCTGGGATCCTAACAGCTTAGGAGATGGCATCACACGTGTAAATGTATTGATACAAGATGGAAATTATAACAGCGATGGATTTCCCGTTCTAATGGATGGGATAACTTTGAGGGTCAACGTTTTAAATAATGGGTATTTGACGATACACCCAGATGTCATCCTTGAATCTCTCCCGAGCAATGGTAGACCCATCTCTGTAGTAGCATTTTACCTTACTCCGTCTGGTTTGAAAATTGGAGAAGACCTCAGTGGTGTGTTCGCAAACGAAGCAGGACGTCTCAAAAGAGTTTATTCGTCCGTGAACTACAACATCAAGAAAGATGTTTCTTCACCTTGTTCAGTTTTCAAGGAGCAGTTGGTCGATGTCGCAGGTGGATTAAACCCGTGTCCATGCACTTCTCAACAAGCTGCTGTTGATTCTCTGAATTTTGTGGAATCGAACTTTGGACTTTCTTTCTACCATCCTGGTTCTGAGAGCTGTTACAGGTCAACCACGTCATCATCAACTGGTTCAGGCCAGCAGTGTTGCTACGGAGCAGATGGAAATATCCTGCTTGGTCCACCTGGGGGAGGAACAGCTGACAGATACAGCCCTAGTGACCATTTCTGGAAGCATCAGTGGTATGACGTTCTTCCGTGGATTGGATGTTGCAAGTTGTCCGATGACTGCGACTTCTACTACAAGTACCGACCATCGGATGATTGCTCTGACTACGAACCACCTAGACCAGGAGGTGGCAATGGAGATCCCCACATCACAACTCTTGATGGACACAAGTATACATTCAATGGAGCTGGTGAGTTCCTGATGGCATCATCGATACTATTTAACTTGACCTTCCAAGCTCGCATGCAGAAATACCAAAACACAAATGCCTCTGTGTACACCTCATTTGTTATTCAAACCAACGAATCTGCTAGTGTCCAGGTTCAGATGTCCAACGAGAACAAGACCATGATTCTTGTTGATGGTGAGCAGTTACGTATTGAGTCTAGTCCCATTCGAGTTCATCATCTTAAAGGTGTCCGAATTAGCTTCAACACCGACTTATCTGAAGGAAGGCTTGCATTCAGTGCTGGCGTTGCAGTCATCGTCTACATTGATCCAGAGGTGATGTCTTTCATTGCTCAGCTAGACAGCAAGTTCCAGGACAAAGTCAGCGGCTTGCTGGGTAACCTGAATGGAGACCCGGATGACGACTTGCAGTTTCCCAACGGAACTATTTTGGAAACTGGATCGTCTCTGCAAGATATTCATAAGCTTGGTATGGAGTGGCTTGTGACAAAAGACAGCTCCATATTCAAGTACATTTCACCATACGACTACAGCTCATACCACTTTCCGAATTTTTCACCGACCTTTAATGTTCCCGACAAGAATGCTGTCAGCCAGGAGATCAAAGACTTGTGCGGTGAGTCCATTGACTGCTTGTTCGATGCCGTCACAACAGGCAGCCTCTCCTTCGCAAACAAGACCAAAGAAGCGACAGACGTCATCAGTAATATACAGAAAGCCTCGGTCAAAGTCATCAGCTGTGGGTTCCCTGGTGCAGTAGAGAATGGGATGATGTCTGGGTCAGTGTATCTCGTGAATTCAACCGTGGAAGTGACCTGCGATACTGGGTTCACAGTGCAGGGCGTCTCCAGTCTAACGTGTCAGGGGGATGGTCGGTGGTCGTCAGACCTTCCGGAATGTAGACCTTCTCCTACCACGGAAGACGGTCTTCCTGCATATGCCATTGCGATCATAGTCGTTGGTTCATCGGTAACCCTTGTTATTCTTATCCTCTTATTTGTTTGGTTTTTGAAGGGTAAAAACAAAGTCTCCCATGATGAATAGCGTTTGTGAATGACCTTAAACTAAGTAGCCACATGCTTGACAATGTAGACAGGGGTGGTTCTCACGAAGCCCAACGAACGATCATATCTCGCATTACGAAAGATAACCACTCGTAGGGGAGCTATCCTATGCAGAACTTCTATGCATCATTAGTCTTAAGATTTATCGTAAGTTACGATGAATTCGACCCCAGTTTTGTTTTGTCCTCACCTGATACTGATAATGAACATTAAATTGTCCGTCGTAAAACTGTTCTTATAGCTTCTCATTTTTTTTCTACCGCAGTAAACTAAGTGTATTTCACTGCTATTTTGTTCGAAATGTAAATTATCCGAATCAATGCGTCTTTTGTAAGATAATTAAAATCGGAACATACTATGTAGATGGTCAACATGAATGCGTGAAAATGAAATTGGCCGCTCATTTACCGAATTTTACCGGGAAAACCTATATTATAACTTTGATTTTTTTTCTTTTCACTTGTCAGATAATTAATTAAACTTATACTTTTCAGCAATTTTTAGCATTGTACTCGCAGCTGAAGATGTGTTTACTCGATCATAAACCAAAGAAAATGGATTATGCATTGTCAATCGTTCCAGACAATGACTAGTTTTCTTTAATTTCCACTAAAATATTTGTACTCCGACATTTTAATGTCATTGTAAGAAATCTAACTAAATCGATTAAGAGCACATAAACTAAAAGGTAAAAAAAAACTTTAACGTCAATCCTAGTAGTTTGTAAAGTTTACATTTTCTTTTAAATTTAGTATCATTTTTGTTTGAAACTTTTACTTGCTATCTTTATTTAGAATACTCAGTAACCGTTTTATCTGAATAGACATTTGTACTTTTTTAGATCAGATTTTGAATTTAGTATTAAAGTATAAATTTATAGCAACTCTTCAGCATAGTAAATCGGATATGAAGGTGATATTGCTCAATTATTATAACAAAATTCAAGATTTAATCGGTTACAGACGATAGCTAATGTTGTTTGTGTGTTGATAAACATGTTATATGTGTATGTGGAAAACATATTGAGATATTTAACATCAAGGAGACCAGTTTTCATAAAGTCAGTGAAGGGTTTGGCGACATTTGGAGGTCGCCTTTACGTCCTAGCTACCTTTTAAAGACCGTATTTTTACTTTCCAAATTTTGTTATAAGACAGAGAATTATGCTGTAATTATGAACATATTTCAATTTCAAGTTCATCGGTTTGGAGGATGTTAAAGTTTGGTACACAACCCTATACAAATGTCGCCCTCTTACGGAAAAAAGTAGTCATTTTACTTGAACTGACAGCAACATGAATGTAGGATGGTTCTTTGCTGTCGCCTGATGGCGCTATGTGGAAACAATTCAGATCGGGTTTGCTGTAGATATGCGACAGTGGTAATTTTACTATTTTTATGTCTTAACTCTCTCATTTTCATTTAGGGTGTGCAGCCTATAACCTTATTCAAAACCATAAAAAAAATTGACATTTTTAGATTTTCAACTAGTCAATTTACCTGCTTATTATTTTTGCACAGTGTAAGAATTATAATACTGTAGGTTCTACGTGATTATTTTATCGAAGAAAAGTTGCGTGTGCTGAAAAACAAATGTATTTCTTAGCGATAATAAAAATCAATGTTTACAACAGTATGTTTCCGTCTTAAATGTTGGTATACATCTGCTAATGACCTTGTATGGTGTTCATTCCTTTCAATTAATGTAACACAACAAGTTAACCGGACTCAAGTTATTCGGGTACCCTGCAAAACCCTTGAAACATTAAGAAATGGGGGGGGGGGTGGGGGGGCTATTGCACACCCGTACATGTACCATACGCGGGTTATGAACGTACATGTACATTGTATGCACGGGAAAATAATGAAAAGGATATTCATCCGTACTCTAACGGATTAAGATTTATGCATAATTATAATTTCTTTAAGAAAATGCTTAGGTTTTGTATCAGTTGACAGGAGAAATTAGCTGCAAAGAAATGAAGCTGCTTTGGGTGATTTTTCTTCTTTTTTGTGGAGGGAGCTTTAATGGTATTTTAAAGAATTATATTGAAACAAAAGGTAAATTATATCAGATCAGATTACTAATCTGTGTACTGGAGAGACTAATTGCAAATATATAGTGGTGAGAATAAAAACCCCACGAAGTTGTCGCGGACATTAGTCGCTTGCTGTACTAATTATAACGTCTTGGATATTGTAACCTAGGGCCTATATTCTTATCATGCTTAAGAGTCTTCCGCAGAGCCAGAATAAAATAATAATAATAATAATATGGGACATTTATATTGCGCAGCTACTATATCAATATACTCTACTGCGCATTACAACTTTATTATTATCCCTGGTCATCGGGCCATAATTAACATTCCTGAAACCATCTCAACTCCCTGGGAAGTATACAGCCCCAGCTACCGTATTCAGTGCACAGAGGCTAATCAAACCACAAAGCCATCACTACCCTCGCAGGTACCCATTTACACCTGGGTGAAGAGGAGCAATATGTGACAGAGCGTCTTGCCCAAGGACGCAAGCACCATTAACCCATGGCTGGATTCGAACCCACAATCCATAGATTGACCTCAAGACTTTGAGTTCAACACGCCAGACCACTAGGCCACAGTACTCCACGTACTGCAGTATAAAAATGCAGTGCATATGGAAATATCAGCTGTTTTGAAGTCATGCTCGGAAGGTCGACATCCTCTCACGTCAAAACATCATTACTTCAACCCACAGAATCACCATGGGAACATGGGTCAAAGGCGCATATTGCTGCATCCGGATATAATAGCTCACAGTGTATGCACAACATGATTAGTCGGTAATAAATTCAGGAATGAAGCTAAAAGGAGACGATTAGGGCCTAACCTTTAACAACCTCCACAGAGTAAGCACGGGAAGTATCGAATAGATTTAACTGCTGCTGTACGTCGAAAAGGACCTTTTTCACACAACACTCATTCGTGTTTTGATGTATGATTATCATCAGCTAAGAAGGTAAAGCATTATTTTACTCTGATTGCATGCAGAAATCTCTACGTGGGCTCAGTTTTACTGTATGCCAACCATTCATAACCTTAACTTAATGAACCTATATTGGAAGACCTCGTGGTGATCCAAACCATTCCTGGTTCAGCCAGGTCATTTGTTTGTTTTTTTCACAATTAATGTGGAAATAAATTCATGCGATGTTAAAGGTATAATACATGATTGGTACACAAAACAAAACAGCACTTCTCTAATTCAGCATGTACATTAAATGATAAACCTGTGGAAATTTGAGCTCAACCGGACATCTGAGTCACGTGAAAATAGCGAAAACCCGACTCAATTTTTCTTATAAAACATGAAGAATGGTTTGATCTTACCCCGAGATCAAAACTGTTTTCGGTCTTTGTTTGATTAATTTCTGGATAAATACACCATTTCAGACAGAAATATTTGAACGGAATGTTTCTTACAGCACTATCTTCTTAGGCCTGAAAGTTATTAGAAAATGTGTTCGTTTCTGTGTGGGTATGTTACCAATCCTGTGGTCGATTTCACGAAGCCATGCGATCGATCGTAACTCGAGTTACGAAGGATAACCCATCGCAGTAGCCCTGTACTATATCTTTAATCAACGACAAAACTTGGATAACAATGTTCACACAGAGTAGAAGTATTGACATAGGCCGACAGAAGTGGTTTGGCAACTTTCGAGTCACTATAAGGCATATAAATATGTAAAAGAGGAAATTAAAATGTGCTAAGTTCGTATAGCAACTTTCGTGTACAGTCACATCGGGATATTACTGTTATGTTTTGAGATCACGTCGTGTCCTGCTATGAATGTGGAGATAGTCGTCTGTGATTTGCAAACATTCCAAGTTTATTTTTCTTCAATTTGAATTTGTGGATCTAGCTATTCATTTCCTATTTTAATTATTCACACGAAAGAGGTGTTTGGTCATTATCGAGGCCGTTGTATCCTTGCTAGACTTGACTTGATCCTTTCATTGTCATTGTGAATTGCATAGCCAGGTATAACCGCATCTTTAAGTTGGTAACGGGCAAGCGAAACACATTTTCATTACATTTCTACCTTGTTCTGTTGATTTTATGACAATGTTGGTGTTTTTTATGATAATGCTTGGAGTTATGAGGGTCTGACGCGTTTCGATCCTAGCCTCCGATAAAGATCCTGCAAGCATCGACACGCATCAGACCCTCCTAACTCAGAACATTTGTTTTTAAGTTCAGGTCATTATTTTGGCTGATGAGTAGTTTGCAGCAGTTAATTACTTTTAATTGTATTATACTATTTATTTTTGATTGCAGTATGAAGACGCAATCTGTTTGGCCAGCTCGGGTGGTCACCTTCTTGACCTTCCTAACAGCTGTGGTCTCGTCGGTGTCGACTTTGGACGAATTCCCACTCCCGGCTCAATCCAGATGCCATGGAATGTCAAGAGGTAGACACTTCATTCTCGGCTTCATTGCAAATTACCCGGGCAACACCCTTCATACCAGGGAGCTTTTTATCTCAGTGGTAGCCTTTAGCGACCAGGAGACCAAGGTCACTGTCAGCAGCAAATACCAGGTTGGCGGCCAACCCTTCCAGGAGACCTTCGTGGTGGATCCCGGTGGATTCAGGCGAATATCAGTTCCTCCAGAGCTGACAATGGCCGGCCACGAGAGAAGCTTCAAAGGAATTGACGTCCAGGCCTCCAGTGACGTATCTGCGTATGGTTTGATGTACCAGGATTACACGACAGATGGATTCCTGGGAATACCCACAGAGAGTCTCGGTAGGATGTACGTGGTGGTTACATCCCAGCCTAGCGGGACATGGCCAACGCAGTTTGCAGTGATAGGCACCGAGGATCGCACATTAGTTCGAGTGACGGTACGCGGCTCGGTTGCATTCCAAGGAAAGCGTTACAATGCCGGTGATACATTAAGCTTCACAGTGGATGCCTTGGAGACGGTCCACATTCAAGCGCAGGCAACTCAAGATTTGACTGGTAGTAACATTCACTCAGACAAACCGGTTTCCGTGTTCAGCGGCAACGAATGTGCAAACAGCCCGGGCTCGACTTGCGACACTCTGGCCGAGCAGTTGGTACCAGTTGAGAGCTGGGGACACAGGCACATCTACACTGCATCCGACACCACCGACGACAATGTCTATCGACTCGTTGCGTACTTCAGCGACACCATCGTCACCATCCCGGGATTTGGAATGCAGCCTTTGAACTCCGGTGATTTCTGGGAAGGGGGTCTGTCTGGTTCCGGCCTCGTGTCCTCCAGCAAGCCGACTCTGATGATGCAGCAACTGGCAAAGATAAACGGCATCACGGTGGACCCGTCTCTGATACAGGTTCCCTCTGAGAAGCATTTCGGTTTCATCTTTGGTTTTACGACGCCACCGCATTCCGCTGGAGACTTTAAAGGCTACGTGAATTTCATCAATATCGTGGTGAACGCAGAATCTCGGAAGACCCTGCTTCTAAATGGTACTCTCATTAACGGCACCCACGTGCATGAAACTGACATACCAAACACTGACTACGTATCTCTCGTCGTACAGCTTCCTAGAGGGGAAGGCGTCATGTACGTCGAGCAGTCTGACCCTTTCTCATTGCCTATGTCTGTTATTGTGTATGGTTATGAACTCGATGAATCCTACGGATACGCTGCTGGGTTGTCTCTTACAAGAAACAACCATTTACTGATGTTTAAGCCGTACTACTTGAGGGAACTCGGAGGTGAAACGGTCGCGTTTACAGTCCCCTGCTTAGAAACCAACTCAATAGGCCTCCAAGATGTCAAATGTAGATTCTCTACAGGGTATGGCGATACTATTGTGTCTGGTACTCGTATTAACCAATACTCTGTGCACTGCATCACTCCAACATTCTACAAGAATGGACTCACGTCGGTTGAAGTGTCACTTAATGATGGCAAAACATTTCAATATTCTGGCACTGTATACGTCGCATCTGAACGGGACTATCCATCAATTGTTACGGTTCGACAGGATCCCGAGAATGGAAGTGCCGTTGTTGACCTGACTTCAGATGAGCTTATCACCTTATCCTGGGATCCAAACAGCTTAGGAGACGGCATCACACATGTAGATGTACTGATACAAGACGGAAATTATAACAGCGATGGACATCCTGTTCTAATGGATGGGATAACTTTGATGATCAACGTTTCGAACAACGGGTTCTTGACAATACACCCAAATGCCATCCTGGAATCGCTCCCCAGTAATGGTAGACCTATCTCTGTAATGGTAGTCTACCTTACACCATCTGACATGGAAAGAGAAGATCTTACCGGTGTGTACACGGACGACGCAGAACGTCTCAAAAGAGTTTATTCGTCTGTGAACTACGCCATCAAGGAAGATGTTTCTTCACCTTGTTCAGTTTTCAAGAAGCAATTGGTTGATGTCGCGTCTGGATCAAACCGGCCGTGTCCATGTACTTCTCAACAAGCTGCTGTTGATTCTCTGAATTTTGTAGAATCGAACCTTGGACTTTCTTTCTACCACCCTGGAGCTGGGAGCTGTTACAGGTCAACCACGTCATCACCAACTGGTTCAGGCCAGCAGTGTTGCTACGGAGCAGATGGAAATATCCTGGTTGGTGAACCTAGGGGAGGAACAACTGACAGATACAGCCCCGGTGATCATTTCTGGAAGCATCAGTGGTATGATGTTCTTCCGTGGATTGGATGTTGCAAGTTGTCCGATAACTGCGACTTCTACTACAAGTACCGACCATCGGATGATTGCTCTGACTACGAACCGCCTAGACCAGGAGGTGGCAATGGGGATCCTCACATCACAACTCTTGACGGACACAAGTATACATTCAATGGAGCTGGTGAGTTCCTGATGGCGTCATCGATACTATATAACCTGACCTTCCAAGCTCGCATGGAGAGGTTCCGCAGAACCAATGCCTCTGTGTACACCTCATTTGTTATTCAAACCAACGAATCTGCTAGAGTCCAGGTCCAGATGTCCAACACGAACGAGACAATGATTCTTGTTGATGGTGAGCAGTTACGTATTGAGTCTAGTCCCATTCGAGTTCATCATATTAATGGCGTCCGAATTAGCTTCAACAGAGACGTGTCTGAAGTCAGGCTTGCATTCAGTGCAGGCGTTGCTGTCATCGTGTACATTGATCCAGAGGTGATGTCTTTCATTGCTCAGCTAGACAGCAAGTTCCAGGACCAAGTCAGGGGCTTGTTGGGTAACCTGAATGGAGACCCGGATGACGACTTGCAGTTTCCCAACGGGACTATTTTGAAAACTGGATCGCCACTGCAAGAAATTCACATGTTTGGATCAGAATGGATGCTGAACAAACAAGACTCCATATTCACCTACATACCACCTTACGATCATAGCTCGTACCACTCTCCGGATTTTCATCCAGCATTTGATGTCCCAAAATCTGATGCAGTCAGTCAGGAAATCAAGGACTTGTGCCATGAGTCCACTGACTGCGTCTTCGACGCCCTGACAACCGGCAGCCTCTCATTCGCGAACAAGACCAAGGTGGTGTCAGAGAAGCTGCAGAACATCCAAAAGGCTTCCATCAAAGTCATCAGCTGTGGCATTCCCGGTGCGGTAAGAGACGGGGCGACGTCTGGATCAGTGTATCTAGTGAATGCATCTGTGCAGGTGGCGTGTGATGATGGCTTCGTCCTGGAGGGCTCCTCATCCTGGACCTGCCAAGCAAATGGCGAATGGTCATCAACCAATCCCAGTGTCTGCAAAGCCATGCAACATGAAGGCTGTAGTCTTAGCTACATCCTATCGGCTGCGTTTATTACAATTAGTATCTTCCTCTTCATCTGTTCCATCATATTTATCCCTTTTAAAATATGTCCCAAACGTTACCAAAACAAGACAATGTTAAACTTGCAATGGTGTTTCTGAGTATAATGCAGGACAGGCCATCAGTCCCAGCGGACTATTATGCTGGTGATTGAGACCAGGGCGAAATGACATTGCACTGATTTCGTGAAAAGGGTATTGCAGACGTACGTACGTAATTCACACTGGGCCAAAACCGGCAAAGTGCCAGAAACAAACAAAATGGTGTCCACTAAAATGCAGCATGAAACTGTCCTTGTTTTTCACACGAGAAGCTTTTTAAGTGTTGAAGATCTGAGCATGCACACAAACGGATGGTGAGGGTAGTGTATTGGACCACCTACCTAAACTCTCCAATGGCATTCCAGCAAACTTGTCTCACACCCTCTTCCCGTAGCAAAGTCATTTTAGGATTTAGCAAAACATATCTAAAAATCTACGGTGATTTGAATGAAAACTAACAACAATATGGTCCATCATGAAAGACTTCAAGAGAGATTGAATATCACCTTGATAGAGGAACCTAACTCAGCCCAGACTGTACTTTTGTCAAATTCTTAATGGTTTCAATACAGTATGTATGTATGTATAAATAAAGGGTGCACAAAAAGAAACTTCCGTTTATTTTGACGCCCGACTTCTCTAATGTTAATCGGTTTGGGGTGATATGAGTTGTATGAGTGTTTAGAGCACATCTTAAGCTACATTTTGATGCCCTACTTGATGCCAAGGACTCAACATTGTTCAATGTACACAGCATTGATTGTCTAAAGGCACAAAACCAAAAGTTGCACTTTTAGGTATAAAATGTCAGCAGCTGTGCGTAACCCATTGTCGACCCAAACAATATCGCCCATGCAATGTAGCGCATTGTAAGATCAACCTGTATTCCTAAAAGTGCAACTTTTGGTTTGTACCTTTTGACAAAGAATGCTGTGTGCATTAAACAGTGTTGAGTCCTTGGCATCAAGTAGGGCATCAAAATGCAGCTTAAGATGTGCTCTAAACACTCATACTACTCATATCACCCCAAACCGATTAGATTTAAAGGAGTGGGGCATAAAATTTAACGGAAGTTACTTTTGGTGCACCCTTTATTATGTTATGTATATTATGATAAGGAGGCAAAGTCATAATTGACATTAAAAATAGATAAACGAATTGAAATGACACAAATTATATATACCTTAGATATGAATCATCGGCAGCAATATATGCATCACAATTTTTCCCCTTTAAATTGAAAGTGTCTGTGTAATAAATTGAATTGAATTAAATTGAATTTAGAGCAAAATTGCATGACTAGATTGAATAAAGCAATCTAAAGAAAAACACTGGAAATTCACTAAAGCACGATATGAACACGTTACATTAGAAAAACCATGCCATGCTGTGCTATACCAAAATACATGATTTCCCCAATCCTATGTTGACTGAGTTCAAAAACTGCCATCAATCACTTCTGTTCGTTTTGAAGTCACAAAGAAACTCTGCTTAGTTTGGGTAAGGTGCATGTTGCCTGCATTGCAATGACTCCTGTGGAATACATGTACTTGTATCGATGCCGTACAAGAGCTTTTTAGTGTGGCATGGGGTCACGATGAGCATATGTCTAAGCTCAAGATCTCAAGATAATATCTTTCTTTCTGTTTTATGTTTGACATCCACCAGCAAAAAATAGAAAATGTTGCATATTAATAAAAGCACTTTATTATATTAAACACTGTTACCTTGTAGCACATAATAAAATTCCCTTTAAAGGTTTACTGTAATCAAAATTGGGAAGGGGGTGAAAGTGCTTTAAAATTATTGCTTAATACATAATTAATGACTATATAAATCTATATGTTTGAGTAAGTGCTTACTTTTGACCAAATGATTACAAAATCAGTACATGTATGCGCAACCCAACCCCCCCCCCCCCCCCCTCCCTCCAAAAAGTCCATGGGGTCACGATGAGGATATGTCTAAGCTCAAGATCTCAAGATAATATATTTCTTTCTGTTTTATGTTTGACATCCACCAGCGAAAAATAGAAAATGTTGCATATTAATAAAAGCACTTTATTATATTAAACACTGTTACCTTGTAGCACATAATATAATTCCCTTTAAAGGTTTACTGTAATCAAAATTGGGAAGGGGGTGAAAGTGCCTTAAAATTATTGCTTAATACATAATAAATGACTATATAAATCTATATGTTTGGGTAAGTGCTTACTTTTGACCAAATGGTTACAAAATCAGTACATGTATGCGCACCCCCCCCCCCCCCCTCCAAAAAGTCCCCCTTGGAACCGATCCGCACAACAATAGCGACAATGAATCACCTACATAACTAGTATATAGCTCGCACCACAGTATACTGCATGGTGTTCTGCATGTGACGTAAGCAAGGTTTTTTGTCGCGGAAAGTGGGGTGCTATGGGTCTAAAACACCTCCCTTTTCTATATACAATATTCTTTAGCAAAAACAATGATAGCCAGGTTGAGTTTTATAACAATACAGATGTATTTTACTTAATATGTGTTTTGATAAAGTACATGTACACATTTAAGGTGTTTACTTAAAAGATCGAAAATCGTAGAATCCCTGTACGAAAACGGGAAAATAAAACAATGCTTATCTAATGCCAAGGATTGAGAGAATTAAAACCACTGATGTATTTTCAGTAAAAATCCAGACTGAAATATTGGACATCGTTTGTGATGATCACGTTCTCTGTTCAAAGCTCGTGAGAATTATTTTAGAATACTAGGCCTGCCAATGGGCAATTCAACTCGAAAAAAATTGGTATTTAAAAGGGAAGCGAAACCCATAGCTAATAGTCCACCATTTCCAACTTTCCTTCCCTCTGAATGTTGGAAAATTATAGGCCTTGAACACAACATTCTTGAAACATTTAAGTACAAAGACAATGCATTGCCCATACCACATTTCTGCCCTCAATTGTGCCATTTTAGAACGATAGGCCTACACCCATTGGTGTCAATTTCTTTTCATGATTGGGGGTGATTGGTTATTTTGTGTCCTACATGTATGCGAGGAGTGAAGCAACCAGGGGAAGGGTTGGAGGGGGATAGCCCCTTCCCACACCAAAAGTCGCATTAAAGAGCATTTAAAACGATATTCAGAAGAAAAAATAATATAAATTCACTGGGAAGACACAAAAATGCTACATTTATTGTCTTTGTACATTCAAAGCATGCTATTTTTCATTATTTTGTTGGTACTTCAGATGTTTTGTCATTCAACCTCGAGATATTGGGGGATGATAATACACGCCATCCCCCACCTCAAATATTGGGGGATATATCCCCCCCCCCCTCCGGATCGACACCCATTGCTTACAACAATAAAATCTACCGCACTTTATACAGGCCTGCATTCATCAGTTAGTATATCTTTTTAAAGTATTATGCTGAAAAAACTGATTACATTGGAGTGAACATAGTGTTTCAACATACTCTACTTCCTTGTACACGACTTATGGTGGCCTCAAACGGGAAGTACATGTACAAAGAGGAAACACAAGGGAAGAAAATTGGCCACTTATACAGATGGTCTAACAATCAGCTCGTGTTGAAGCTGTATGCTGTAGGATTCCAAATGTGTTCCCCGTTCATGGTGATATTGCTGGCCTTGAGTGAAGACACAAATATGTTGGTTTTGTTAAGCCTTGAACTAGTTATTCTCTTGCCGAAAACAATTCATTTGTTGTGGTATAAACGGTTGTATTCAGCATAACTGCAGTGCAGTTTAACTGAGTGTTTCGCGTGGCAAATAATCCTGCATATGAAAATCGAGTCGAGTCTTAAAAATGGCTCCAACATTTTATGGCGTACAACTTGGGAGGGGCTTGTCATCCCACACTGAATGCCTAAGCTCCACCTCTCCCTGGGGTGACCCCACCCCTGAACTTCTGGATTTGGAAAATAAAATATGCTTCAGCTTGCCTGTTACATGTAGGTCTTTTATTGCCAGGTTTAAACCCAAATTGGAAACCAACAAAAGCCAGCAGACAGTCTATTGTGTGACATCAATCGAGGCTGTTTTATGTGACTATTATTATTTTTCGTATAGACACATATTCTGCATTGGTTTTTATATGCAGTGTTAAAATGGGTTGGGTTTACACGGTGTTAGAACTGTCTCGGGCAATCACACGAGGCACTGCGTCATTGGAAAATGAATGGGGCTCATCCTGAGGCACACACTCATGAAGCTAGGCAGCATTGCTGGGGAATGTTCATTATCTGCAGTAAAATTTCGTACATTCAGTGCCGTATACTGATGAGGTGAACAAGTAGTCTTAAATCGGGCTCAAGCGAATGGAGATCGAATCCAAGGATTTGTATTGGGTTTTTTACACTTTTCTGGAACAAATTTGAATTAATAATTATAAGCATGGAGGAATCAAGGACATTTTACAAGAATGGAGAAATCCTTTTTCTCCGTGATATACGTAAGGATGGACACCTCAGCCATGGAAGAAGTCTCTTCCTTCCTCCATGCCTCAGCCAATGGGAAATAAGCTAAATGGTGGAAAATCGAAAACCTATAAGGGTAGGCACGTGTGCAAAATTACCTTATTCAACAGGTTTGCTACCAAATAAGGAGAGAAAGTAGCGTGAGATACAATGATTGATGACTGGGAATGTGGGGCGTGTTCTTGGAACAAGTTCCGTTTAAATGTTCTCTGTATGATCTGTGTGTAAATACAAGGCTACATGTAGATATGCAGTTTTGCATGGATGTTGTAGTAGCAGCACGAATAATCTACAGGGGTGCACTTAGCGGGCCAGACACGGTGACTGTTGGCGGTCGCTTGTCGAAGCCTACTCGGTGTAGCACTTCGGGAGCGAAGTGGTGGACTCCGAGAGAAATGTGAGCAAAGTTTCGACATACAATTTTCGCCGTGGAGTGAGGAGGAGGAGGAGCTCTGCATGATCGCTCACTGTGGCACTGAATTATGCATGACCAGCATCAGGTTCTACGACTATTGTATGCAAAACCTTGACGTGATTCCGGATGGTCGGGTCACACAAAGTGGACTTGGTGGGGAAAACCCCTACGTACCCTGGCAATTACAGTTGATCCGTACTTGGTCAATACATGGTAGATATTTGTTTACAGATAATCGAAAAATAAGCCGCATGTACAGCGAGGACACTGATATAGAGGGCGCTAGTGCTTTGACATTCAGTAGCCAAATCAGGGTTGACAACAATGCGCGCATGCTCACAATTGCGTGCGCGTGCGCTGTTGACTTGAAGACCGCCATTATGGATGATTCTTGTTCCTTTTCCTGATCGTTTACTCCACTTGCGTGCACAGTTGTCAAAAGCTGAATCGCCTCATCAAGGTTAAGCACAGTGTACAGTACACTGTTAACATATTCGGTAACATGCTGCCCGGGGCCCAATTTCATGGAATCCGTTACCGTTAGCAAAAAATCTTCGCTTACGGTAGCAGAATTTTTTTGGTTACGGTTAGCCGGTATTTCACGGAAGAGTTTCCTTTTTGGTAACGGTAAGCAAGGAATTTGTGCAGGATGCATACGAAGCGCGTTAGCAGAAAATTATCACGGTTACACTAGAAATTCTTCGCTAACCAAAAGGTTTTGCTTACGGATTCCATGAAATAGATTTCACGCGAAGCAGTGCCCGTAAGCACAAAAATAGGCCGTAACGGATTCCATGAAATTGGGCCCAAATACTGTGTTGCTGAAAATGTCAGTGTACACAGAGCAAAACGAGTTGGGTAACATGTCGTATCAACGTCTCGGTAACATGTTGGCCAAATGTTGCTATAGTGTACAGGGTGCATCCATGTAAATAGTGCCAAAATCCGTCCGCCGAGCTCATTAATAAAAGTTAAGCACTCAATATATTTTAAATAAGAGAGTTGTGAGAGCTATGAAAATGAAGGATTGAAGAAATATGGCACTGGACCTCCTGCCTTGACTCTGGGCTTCCATTTGTGACCGTTTTTGATGCAATTGGGTGAGAAAGTGGGTCTATTTCAGCCGCTTTGCAGAGGAATTTTTTTTTGAAAATGGCTTCTTTGACTGGAGTGATCCATACCTTGTTTTAGGGGTGGTCAGCTGAGAATGAGTATAACTCAAAAATTCAATGGTCACCCTACCATAAAATGAAAGGAAAATGAAAGGTGACATGTTCATCATCATTTTTCTGTGCAACTTGAACAGCTGTGAGAGTTCTGTATATTTTTTAATGATTTTTGAAGTTTGAGGATTTATCACTGTTGTCTATGGGAGTTTATTTACTTGGGTGCAACCTACACAGGGCCCAAAAGTCGTGTTGCCCAAGTGGGTGCCCTTACTGGGCAACATGTTACCGAAAATGTTACCAAAATTGTTGGCAATGTACACTGCTTTACGCTCACAAACACACTGGCCACAATAGCTGACATTTTGGGCATTATGCCAACTGAATCCCCGCACTTTCAAATGGGTCAAATATAACGCAATAAAAAGTGTGTGACTAAACACGTGTGAATCATGTTGTGTTAGGTAAATTGCATATTAGGGAGACACTTTAGAGTCCAAAAGTGAACATTTGGGAGACATTTGGAAATAGGGAAACATTTCGGTGTCTCCCTGTTATACCAACTACCTTTTAAAGACATATTTTTACTGTGCATATTTCAATAGAAGACAGAGAATGCACTCAATACGAACATAAGTCAATTTGAAGTTCATTGGTTTGGAGGATGTTTAGAAATAGTTAAGTTAAGTTTGTGCACGACCCAATGAGAAAATCCCCCAATGACCCATCCCCGGTAATATTAATAAGTTTCCTTATTATGGCACGTACGCTACTGTGCTGCTATGTCGACATTTTGACTGCATTATTTTCAAATCTTCATACTGCATAGTCAGCAACTTATTTAAAGGCATTGCATACGTTTGGTAATGACTCTGAAAATTTATGGCAATAAAAACTTACTTGGTGAGAAGTACAGCTGCTTTGGATAGTATAATGCATATTGAGAAACGTTCAATTCGAAGTACCGCGGTTATGGAAAAATATGTCACTTTTTATCTCCAAAAATTGGAAGCGTTATGGCCGTAACGCTTCTCAGCTATTGACTTACTGTTCTCTGGCGTGAAATAACCGCTCTAGTTTGTCGCCAAAATCTCAAAAACGCTACCACCTTTTGAATTGAAACTTTCACAGGTTAGTTTTATGGTATATATATACAATTATATTGGTTTGAAACAAACATTAGGCTCAAATTACCAAACGTATGCAATCCCTTTAAAGCGCATAGCTTCACGTTTGTTATACCACCGCGCACATCCGGGTGAAGTCTGGTCTTGGTCCAAGACTGTAAAGCTCGATAACGGACCCCATCGTGCCATTGCGCCCTCTCTTGACTTCATTTGACCCAGCTGCTCGCATTACAGTCTTGGGAATTTGCTATGAATTGTTTAACTTTTTCTTTATTTTTCCTTCGGATTTCCGGAGGAACCAATCAGCGCCCGCAAAAATCCAGTTGAATCGGTATCTAATGAATATGGATGACCTGTAACGAATGACCTCTGTGTACCATGCTAATGCAGTATCGTACATGACTAGTACTGTACTATGCTTCGGTGTCGATCATGGGATCGGGAATAGTCATG
The DNA here is from genome assembly GCA_963971285.1 of Astropecten irregularis. Classification (NCBI taxonomy): domain Eukaryota; kingdom Metazoa; phylum Echinodermata; class Asteroidea; order Paxillosida; family Astropectinidae; genus Astropecten; species Astropecten irregularis. The sequence goes on along the minus strand of OZ020258.1, from coordinate 12,789,241 downwards.
GTGCGCGGTGGTACTGTCATGGGGAATTCAAATAATGTCTGCGTTGCCTACTTCTTGCTATAGTTGCCATGGTAGTATACTATTCATCGCGTAGCCACATGCCTGATGCATGAGGGCATTGAACACTGTTACTATACACATGATCTATTTCTATTATGGTAAATACAACATGAAAGGTGATGGTATTAAATTAACACACACATTAATTGTGGGTGCGTAATTAACTCTAGCTTTCCACTAATGAGACACTATCGCATGGATTTGAATGTAGCAGCCATGTTGTGTCTGCGATTCAACAAGCACGGAACCAGCTTCAGACTGTTAAACCACGCGCGCGCCGAGACAATAGATATTTAAGTTTTTTTATAATGTCTAAAGCCGAGACTGTCTGGACGCGGACTACCTGTCTCGCGTTTGTTTACATTTCAGCAGCTCCAACCGTGACGCTCCCACGGCCGGCTTGGCATCCTATTTTGCATTTCGACGTAAATCATGAATATTCATTATAAGGTACCTAATTGGCATACAAAGGCCACGCCCCGGTTTATAGCAAATGCCCAAGACTGTAATGCGAGCAGCTGGGTCAAATGAAGTCACGAGAGGGCGCAATGGCACGATGGGGTCCGTTATCGAGCTTTACAGTCTTGGACCAAGACTAGGTGAAGTGAGAAATCTGACTCTGTTTACGCCAATAAAGGTTGAGACGGTCATCAGTAAAAGTATTATACTCGAGAAGAAAGAACTCTAATGTAAAAAATAAAATCTTTGGATTCTTTCCAAGAAATTTTCCTCCAATCCATTGGTCCTGTCTCAGTTTGACATTGATTTATTAATTTGTTTTGCAGCACAGCCGCTACGGAGCGGCCTATAAAATAGCGCTCGGAGCATTAAGCCCAAAGCAGTTATTTGAAGAGTTGTTTACTCTAATAAAGGTTAAGACGGTCATGAGTACAACTATTATACTCGAGAAGAAAGAACTCTAATGTAAAAAAAATAAATCTTTGGATTCTTACCAAACTCGGAAATTTTCCTCCAATCCATTGGTCCTGTCTCAGTTTGACATTGATTTATAAATTTGTTTTGCAGCACAGCCGCTACGGAGCGGCCTATAAAATAGCGCTCGGAGCATTAACCCCAGAGCAGTTATTTGAAGAGTTGTTTACGCCAATAAAGGTTGAGACGGTCATGAGTACAACTATTATACTCGAGAAGAAAGAACTCTAATGTAAAAAAAAATAAATCTTTGGATTCTTACCAAACTCGGAAATTTTCCTCCAATCCATTGGTCCTGTCTCAGTTTGACATTGATTTATAAATTTGTTTTGCAGCACAGCCGCTACGGAGCGGCCTATATAATAGCGCTCGGAGCATTAAGCCCAAAGCAGTTATTTGAAGAGTTGTTTACTCCAATAAAGGTTAAGACGGTCATGAGTACAACTATTATACTCGAGAAGAAAGAACTCTAATGTAAAAAACATAAATCTTTGGATTCTTACCAAACTCGGAAATTTTCCTCCAATCCATTGGTCCTGTCTCAGTTTGACATTGATTTATAAATTTGTTTTGCAGCACAGCCGCTACGGAGCGGCCTATAAAATAGCGCTCGGAGCATTAACCCCAGAGCAGTTATTTGAAGAGTTGTTTACGCCAATAAAGGTTGAGACGGTCATGAGTACAACTATTATACTCGAGAAGAAAGAACTCTAATGTAAAACTAGAGGTTGTGTCTGTTGAAAACAGAACACATGGCTTTTCCGCATATGATATAAAATATTTCTCAAATTAAATACACATCGCTGATTTTGTTTGATTAAGACATATTTATGGTTTCATTTTAAGTATTAACCATTTACTTGCGAGGTTTATGGAGCCCCTGATTGAAGACATTGTCATTGCAATGGACATACGATGACATCCTGATGCAAATATTAAACCAATTGCGAATACAAAATCATTAGCGAATACAAAATAAATTTCTGTATTCGCAAATTAATGATATCGTCTTCGCAAATGATTTCTTGAAGATGATATCATTTGAAAATATAAAATCGGTTGGGAATATAAAATCATTTGCGAATATGAAATTATTTTGTGAATACTGAATATCAGTCTTATTGCCACGTATAGAACAAGACTAGTCCAGGGGAAAGGACGTGACTTTAATTTGTTCATATGTAAAACGTCAAATTGCCACTTGAAAAAAAGACAGTCTATGGATCATTGCAGTTTTTCCATATATAACTATTCCCAAGTATTAAGTTGCACATGTATAAGCTTAATACGACCCATAAAATGATGTACAATACTCCGCAACCTACATCGATAGTATTCCTTTTAAGATGGCGGTGCTGGTATTTAATACAAAAGACTTTCCGTCTTCCCAGATTTCAATAAAAGATGATAAGCGGTGTACAAAATCATATACTGACACCACCGCAGAATCTCGTTTTAATCAAAAGAGGGCGCCATTCAAAACCGTGCTCGGAACAATAAATCAGCCATTACTGAAATTGAAAACGGTATAAGTAGATTGCTGCGCGTGCGTATTTGTCTTGTCAAAATCAGCATTTACGCTGCTAACTTAACTATGATAAGGAAGTAAATGAAAAAACGGCATATATAATCCAGGCAATCAACCATCCTAGAGCGCCTTGTATATATGTTGTTTAAATCGTATGTTTCACGTACTCAGAGCAGCCTACATGATACATCAATAGCATTTCGATAAAGATTTGGTGCTGGTATTCATATAAAAAGACTAACGTGAAAATGTGTACGACAAGATGTAAACGAGTCACGCACTCGAACATATAAGTACATGTACATGTACATGTGGATGTGGATGTACATGTACATGTACACGTACATGTATATGTACACGTACACGTACACCCACATGTACACGTACACGTACACGTACAGCTTTTTTTTTTACTATACAAAATTGGGTATGTAACTTTCTGTTAAATCGCTAGTTTTTTTTTACCAAAGCTAACCAGCTTAAGCTTAACAGTTCGACCTGAGTATTTCCTTTTTAAAATTAAGAATTTCCAACGCGATAAAGTAACATTTACATGCCAAATTTGGAATTTTGTAAAAGACCAGTAAATGCGGGTGCCCTACCACCTCTGGAGACACAGCACGTGGGGGCCTGCGACGCATTCAGCCCGAGGCGTAGGCCCGTGATAACCAGTGCGGTCCACGCACCCCGTACGTGTAGCATTTTTGATGCCAGACCTCGCGGCCTTCAAGTTGGGTCACCCACCCGGTCCCCGTTGCATTTTCGAGCCAAGGAGCGGGAAAGCCTCGAGATAAATTCTTGCACGTCATACATGAACATCATTTTCTGCCATCAAAATCTTTTTGTGTTATTCTCGAAGTTATGTTTTGTGTATTCATGTGGAAATCGTTTTGGTCCCTCTAAAATAGTTTCATCGATCATGCCCTCAAAATCCTTTTGTCGAAAACATTACGTCAACTCACAAACATTGCGTCAACTCGCAAACATTGCGTCAACTCGCAAACATTACGTCAACTCGCAAACATTGCGTCAACTCGCAAACATTACGTCAACTCGCAAACATTACATCAACTCGCAAACATTGCATCAACTCGCAAACATTGCGTCAACTCGCAAACATTGCGTCAACTCGCAAACATTGCATCAATTCGCAAACATTAAGTCAACTCGCAAACATTACGTCAACTTGCAAACATTACGTCAACTTGCAAACATTACGTCAACTCGCAAACATTTTGTGAATAATTCTGAAAAGTCAACAGACATATGGATTCGACAATGAACATGTAAGTTGTACATACTGTAAACAATGTTTTACACATGTTTTGGGAAATTGAGTCAATCGAGCATTACATAGTATGTTTTACTATGATCATTATTTTCATGTCAATCGGGTAGCGTGGGAATGATTGAAAAATTTATAAAAAATTAAGTGATGAAGTTGTCATGACTTCATTATTACAATCGCCAACCTCTATTTCCCAAACCTACCAATTTTCGAGGCGATCGGCCGTTCCTTCTATGTGTTATTAAAATTATTTGAAAATGATATAAAAAAGACGTACGTGCATTGTCTATGAGGGAAATATAGTTTTGAGTCAACGGTCGTCCCGGCCCAGTGCGCAAGTCACCGTCGGGCCGCCGGCGGTTCAGCAGCTGCTAAGCGGCATCGGCATGCCGCCCATCCACCGACCGTGGTCCGCCGGTGCACGGTGGTTGCCACTATGAAACGGCCGTGTAAATACCACCGTGTACTAACAATGGTCGTCCAGCCGAGGTCGGACCGAGGGGGACCGACGCTGACTGTATTTGGCATATAAATAGGCCTATACAAAATTATATCAAGAACATGAAATCACTCTGATTACACTAATTGGGGAAATGGCGTGACATATTGAATTTATCATGTGTAAAAGTAACTGATCATATTGCCACGTACAAAAAAAAACAAATTATGGATCATTGCACTTTTCCATACAACTCTTCCCAAGTATTAAGTTGTACATGTATAGCTAAAATTAACGCGACCAATAAAATGAGGTACAATTCGGCAACCTACATCGATAGCATTTCGATATTTGGTGCTGGTATTTAACGATATATAAAAGTCTTACATGAAAATGTCTATGGCAAGACTATAAACGAAGTTTTGATCGAGTCACGCAATCCGCGGACATTATTATGAATGCCATACACACACACACAGTGCAGTGAAATACGTACGTACAGTGCAGTATGTACATGTATGGGGAGAGTTGAGTCATTCGAGCATCATATGTTTTGTACATGACCATATTGTCACGTAATCTGTGTACAAAGACAACGGGGTGTGAGAAATATTTAAAAATTCATATAAAATCAAGTCATGACGTCATGATGTCGAAAAGTTTCGGGAGACAACTACCCTATATGGACTTCCTTCAGACCAAGGTTTGGATAAAATCGGCTGTTTAAAAGTGACCAAAGTGGGGTCTAGAATGCCCCCGTGCTTTGTCTATGGGAATTTTGGCGACAAGAAGAGGAAGAGGAAGAAGAGGCAGAAAAAAAAAAAAAAACAGAACAGAAATAAAGGCTTTTCGCTTGCGCGAAAAAGCCAAAAAAAAATTCTTTGGATTCTTTCCAAAAGAAATTTTCCTCCAATCCATTGGTCCTGTCTCAGTTTGACATTGATTTATAAATTTGTTTTGCAGCACAGCCGCTACGGAGCGGCCTATAAAATAGCGCTCGGAGCATTAAGCCCAAAGCAGTTATTTGAAGAGTTGTTTACTCTAATAAAGGTTAAGACGGTCATGAGTACAACTATTATACTCGAGAAGAAAGAACTCTAATGTAAAAAAAATAAATCTTTGGATTCTTACCAAACTCGGAAATTTTCCTCCAATCCATTGGTCCTGTCTCAGTTTGACATTGATTTATAAATTTGTTTTGCAGCACAGCCGCTACGGAGCGGCCTATAAAATAGCACTCGGAGCATTAAGCCCAAAGCAGTTATTTGAAGAGTTGTTTACTCTAATAAAGGTTAAGACGGTCATGAGTACAACTATTATACTCGAGAAGAAAGAACTCTAATGTAAAAAAAAATAAATCTTTGGATTCTTACCAAACTCGGAAATTTTCCTCCAATCCATTGGTCCTGTCTCAGTTTGACATTGATTTATAAATTTGTTTTGCAGCACAGCCGCTACGGAGCGGCCTATATAATAGCGCTCGGAGCATTAACCCCAGAGCAGTTATTTGAAGAGTTGTTTACGCCAATAAAGGTTGAGACGGTCATGAGTACAACTATTATACTCGAGAAGAAAGAACTCTAATGTAAAAAAAAATCTTTGGATTCTTTCCAAAAGAAATTTTCCTCCAATCCATTGGTCCTGTCTCAGTTTGACATTGATTTATTCATTTGTTTTGCAGCACAGCCGCTACGGAGCGGCCTATAAAATAGCGCTCGTAGCAGAAGCCCAGCGCAGTTATTTGAAGAGTTCTCCAGTCAGAAAGCATCGATTTTCATCATTTTTCAGTAGTGTGACGCAGCAACTTGAAAATCAGGTAATTCGTGTAATTCAAATTCTTCTGAGTTTTAATAAGTTTGCTCTCTGTTGTTTACTTGTTGAAGTACCTTTAGTTACGATGTTTTGTTGGTTTTGTCGAGTTGTTTTTCTGGTGATTGTTAATTTTATATCCCCAGACCCTAATTTATGGAATAATTTCCCATTAGGCATTCATTCAGAAATCACCATCTTTACCTGTATTTGAATCTAAACTAAAAGCACATCTTTTCATGTAGTTTGTTTTAGTTTAATATTATAGGAGCTATAGACAAAGTTTATATTCCATTAAATATAATTACTTTAGGTTGTCACAGCCGATTGTGCATTTTCTCCACCCAACTTTGGTAAAACGTAATTCGATTTCGTGTGGGTTTCCAACAACAGGGTAAATTAAGTGGTGCTTCTTTTCGCTATTGTTACAATTCGATTCCATTTTTGCACTTTCAAATTCTTCATTGTTCACGCGAATTTGCTCATTTTCGAGAGTTTTAATTTTGAAAACAGTAGGCAAACTATTTCACGCAAGAGTTCGGGAACAGCTTGACACATGAAGTTCCAATTTTCAAATTCGTTTATATGCAAACATTTTCAAACATTCAATTAAATAAATTCAGCTGACAGAAGGAATAAAAGAATATAAAACTTTCATGGATTATTCCATGGGCTCTTGTAAGTTGTTTTACATTGTACTTTCTGATATTCGCGATGTGTCCCTGTTCGGAATCTGGCAAAATGTATCGAAATTCAACAGTTTGATCACTGAGAACTTGTTACTTGTTTTGGACGTAATAACCTTTTTTTCATCAGTTTTTGCAATAAATGTACATGTTTAGGCTTCAAAAACGTGCATTGATATTTTCTGGTATAGAATCCACACCTACTTATAATATCGTTTAAATTATTTCGTCACTTTCCACAAAAAAATAATACTCGAGATTTATATTTGTATGGCAGAGAATTAATTGAATTCCCAACGACATGCCAAATTCTGTCGTCGGTGAATTTGAATGAATAGCAACAACAAGTTGCTCGCCATTTTATGATATCAGACGCTCCGTTTTTAGAAATGAATGCCGGACAAAATACAAAAAAATCGTGACGTAAACTATGTGCACCTGTTCCAAAAATCAAAATGCACGTTCCACCGTCCATATTCAATTTAGTGTGAATTTGAATGATCAGAACATCTATTTAAACGGTAAACAAACAATAAATAAAAATCGGCGGTGCTGAATACCTATACCTGATTTTGATTTTTCCTAATGGGAGACTTCGGAGAATCGGTCTTCTAGTCAACAGCGCACGCGCACGCACGCGCAAAACAACGCGCGCATGCTTGAAGACCGGTCTAAATATAACTCTATGGGCCTTTACGAAATGGGGCTTGAGGCTACGCTTCGCATTTGTTTTTCTTCTGCCATTTTGTGTGCTAAATAAAATGAAGGACTTGAGATACATGGCGAGGCAGGAGCCTTCTCCTAGCTTCATCATGTGGCGGCAGTGAATTAAGTTCAAAGCCTAGCCTCAAGCCTAGTTTCGTAAAGGCCCTATGGTTCTCCAAAGTCTCCCATAGGCTGGCTCCCCTCAAGCCGGTTACCTCCATGGTTGCTATTTGGTGGGTATAGACCAGCCAGCAGCCAATGGGTATTGAGCAGTAATACTTCCAAACAAAAAATATTGAGTTACGCTGAAAAACCTTCATTTGTCATCAAACGAATGGCTGACTATAATCATAATGTTCACAGATTGCATTTGCTTTTTTCGTACAAACTATGTCCTATATGAAGATAGTCAGAGCAGAAATCTCCCACTCGAAAACGTCTTCCTCTTTTTTCTAGGGACGAGTGAAACGATCTTTTTTTTTCGTCACAGCCAGGAGACTCGATGATTTTTTTATGGGTTATGTGTAACAACTCTCACTCTTGTTATCTTTCCTCTGACGGTAATATGATTTGTAATATAATCATGTAAATGGTAGCCATGTGCTGGATGTTATTTGCAATGTATATACGACCACATTTCTCGTCACTATGTTGTTTTTGTTGTTGTTTTGTTTTCTTCTTCTTCTTTTCCCCCTCTCTCTCTTTTACTGTGTTTTGTGTGTTGTGTTTTGCAGGCGCGGTTCTAGGGCCAAAATTTTGGGGGGGCTAGAAGAGCCATTATTTTTTGGGGGGGCTAGAAGACCCAATATTTTGGGTTCTTCTAACACTCGCTTCTGCTATGTCTTATTAGGGGTCGAAAAACGTGCACATTATAGCCCACACAACGCGTTTTCACTGAAAAAATGTGGTATTTTCAAGAATTTTTTTTTCACTTGCATTTTTTTTGGGGGGCTAGACAAATTTTTTGGGGGGCTACAGCCCCCCCTAGCCCCCCCGTAGAACCGCGCCTGGTGTTTTGTGAAATTTGTTGATGATTTTTGATGGTTTGATTTTTGTGACTTTTGTTTATATCAGCCTGCTTGTTCTTTGTTGATTTTGCCTACATCAGAATGAAGAGCTTGGGCATTCAATGCTTCTTTGTGATCGTCCTCGTGATCTTCGCCATTCCGGCTTCAGTGAGGTCCGCTTGCTCAGACTCCGACACAATGGTCAAGTTGCGTGACGAGCCCAGTGATTTAAGTCCCTGCCCATGCTACAAAGTGCAAGCAGATGGTAACGACGAGTTTGAAAGAGAGATCTTCTTCTTCTTTACCAACGGTTATCACCCCGGTGCCGCGTCTTGCTACCGATCAGCCACCTATACTGCATCTGGATCTGGCCAGCAGTGTTGTTACGATTCGGACGGCATCATCATAGTTGATCCACCTGGTGCCGGATCTGCGGACAGATACAGCCCTCAATACTCTTACTCGTTGCACCAGGAATACGACGTTGCTCCATGGAATGAGTGTTGCGACGGCAAATTAGATTCATACGACTGCACTGGAATCTACTATAGATACCGCAAGCCAGGGCGCTGTTCAGGATACATCGATCCTAATAATTGTAATCCATTTTATTAAAATGGGCATAATTCATTCAAAAAAGCTGCGAAGATACATACTGGCTTTATCGCTGTTGTATTCATTTAATAACTGCCCGATTTCAACCGCTCTTCAAAACCAAACAAAATTCAATGCCAGGTCCTCACAATAAAACCAATGCACCATGCATACCTTGCAATTATACCTTGCGCGGAAATTAATTAATGAATAAATCCATAAATGCTGTAAACAATGTCGAACACACTGGTTGAATATGCTTTTGGGTAAAGTATTCATTATACATGTATTTAAGGCGAGTGCAGTAGATCCACGAAATTTGTTAGATAAATTGTTTGTGATTAAAATAAAATAATAATAGAAAATAAAAAGTAAACTGCTGATCAGTGGTAATTATCATATTATTTGATTAATGAAATGTAATTGGCATTTTACGTATCTAACTCCGATTGTAGTTCTTTTTCCTCATCGCAGAGCACGAAGAAAATGAACGTCGGTGTTTCTTACGTTTAAAAAAGACAATAATGTATTGTATAAGGATTAATGATATATTATTTTTATTCTGGTCCTTGTAATAAGCCAAAGCGTGTACACAATTCATTTATTCGCAGTTCAGAGTATCAGCTTTTTAAAAGTACCTTTGGTCGTATTTCATAACGGCGAAATTCTTTTTTAAGTCCACAAGGTTGACACAGTAATGTTAATTACTTCAATATGTCAATAAAAATGACTGAAACTGACTTGTTAAAATAATGTAGTATCATACTATCATACTTTGGTAATATATCAAAACAGAAATCTTCACATATTTATCTAGAACAGAGTATAAAGATTGTGATGATAGAAACATGAAGTTAAAATGTTTCTGCCTGAATTGATGTATTTATCCTGAAAAGTGTTAAAACCAAAGACCCCCAAAAAAACTTCTGTGAGTAGGATTGAAAAAAACCCGTGACCGTTTTTTGTTATTTTCTCAAAAGGTGGACACCGAATGGGACTGCATTTCACAGATGCCTGTTACTGCATCTTTCTTGATATTTTTGCCCATAAATCTGCAAAAACTTAAGTATAGAGTTACCTTTAAGCTCTTTCAGAGTTGTTAGACCCGAATCGTACATGTAGACTTATAGTTATTAAAGTATCTTCCAATTAACTCCATGTAAATATCATCATTTTAAAAAGCATGATTGTTCTTAAGTCGCTATGCAATGTGTTTGATTAATATATCTTATTACAGATTTACTGGCTAACCAAATTAAATCAAATTCAATAAAATTAGAATACCGAGCCATTGGGGAAATTCTTTCTGCCGGAAAAACTCCTGTTTTTATCAATTTGAAAACAAAAGTAATATTTTGAATAATATTATGATATTTTTTAATTTGCATATTAGGGTGACGAGTTAGCTTTGTATGTGAACATTTGGGAGACAAACAATTTTCGAAAACTAGAAGGAATTGAATCGTGGGAAATTGTTGTTGTTGTTGTTGTTGTTGTTGTTGTTGTTGTTGTTGTTGTTTTTATCCTCTTACTCTAAAACTTCTGTCTCTAAAGTTTGGTTCACCTGGGTGTCCTAACGAGGGAAAGTGCACAGGTCTATGGGAATGTCTTCGTAAGTACTCATTTTCGGTAATTATTATCATTATAATAAAAATGTTAACAGCAACGTTAGGGCGAAATTCCCACGGGGTCAAGCACAAACTTTATTTCTAAATAACCTCCAACCCGATCGACTTGAAGCTGATACATTCTACGAATGGGAGCATTCTCCATCTTATATCAGAAAATAGACAGCAAAAATATTTCTTTAAAAGGTACTTGAAACGTTGGGGCCAAGTGAAAATGTCTCCCTAGCAGCCAATTTCTCCATAGCGTTGATTTTCATAGCAAAACGTTTCCCACTAACGTAGGCTTTAAGAGTATAATATCATAATCACATTATGATATAATAATATGTTAAAACATGGTATTCGGTATGTTAACATCATGCCACAAAAATATTCTTAAGGTAATAGCATAATCATATTTCAGATAGCATGAATGATAATTCATAATTTTCAATATCATAAATATTCATATAGGTGTGAAATGCGCTATATACTTGAAGTATTATTATTAAATGCTGATTCATAAACAAATGCCATGCAGAGCAGAAATGATTTCAAATGACTTTTTTTTCTGCAAGATTTCCCCCAGTAGCTAGTTTGGTAAAACATTTATCCCAACTGTCATATTGGCTCGGTATATTTTCTCTCCATTCCTGTAAATGCTCAGTATATTTCATCCCAACTGAAACTTCGAGCTTGTTTGTTTTAGGCACAAGATTAGTGATCTTGCTGATCCGGAACCAACTTTAGTGTATCCTGCATGGAACGTGGATCTGCAAGATCACTGATCGCATGCCTGAAACAAACAGGCCCCTCGTTTCCTTACCATCAATAATCAGCTGCATATTAAACATTTCTGAATGGCTGAGATCACAAAAATTTTGAATGCTGTTGATGAAATGGATTTACTTGTTGAGTGGTTTGATGGTTTCATCGGTTGAAGGGTCCATAAAGTCCTTCCCAGTAAGGTCACGGGTATTGGTGCACTCCACAATGGCCGAGTTTGAGACCTGAATTATAAGTGACCAAATACACGATCTATATACGTGGTTTGGAAATTGCATGTGTTCGTGTTTTACGTATAGACCATAAAGTTAAATAACATTTGTATTTAACTCTATGGTATTATGGCGTTGCATAAGAAATGTCTATACTTAAGACATTTCTTATGCAACGCCATAGCCTGAGTTGTTGCCAACCAAGATGGCGGAAACTATGGCGAGCCATCAAAGCCAGACATAAAAATATGACCACAATTTGTACACGAAGTTAATTTGTACACAACGACATAAATAAGTATTTATGCGAGTTGCCTACAAATTACATGTCGTGACCGAGGGAAATATTAGTGCACTTCGGCCAATGTCACACGAAGTCCACCTTTGTTCACATACTTTTTCTTGGAGATGGTATGACACCGTCATAATGTCTAATGAAGTTAGGTCATTTAATGTCTTTGTTCCAGCAGCTGATTACACGAAATGTTGCGAAACTTACGCAACATACAAAAATGTTGCGTAAGTTTCGTGAAGAGGACATATATTCTGCAAGAAAAGGCAGGAAATGTTGCGTAAGTTACGCAGCAAAAAAATGTTGACTACACAGAATAAGAAGTTTCATAAAATCGGCTGCATTTGGGTTTATTGGGTCGACAGATTCTGCGCATTGTAATTGGCCAACGCGTTGCAAACTTTTGGGTTGCACAATTTGGAATCGCCCGTATTGTTTGAGTAGGTGTAGGCCTAACCATAGGGTTGGCCTTGTCAACATACATGACGAAGAATGACTAATTGTATACACACATTGAAACGTTCTATTGAAGATTGTTATGAATCGTACACGACCATGATATCATCAAAATGATTGACCAGGAACCAGAACCAGTACCCGAACAACAGAAAGGGCCACTAGAAGCATCTGCATTTTGAACCGCCCGTATTGTTTGAGTAGGTGTAGGCCTTACCATAAGGCCTTAACGAAATGGGGCTTGAGGCTAGACTTGGCATTTGATTGTCTACTGCCATTGTGTGTCCTAAATGAAATGAAGGGCTTGAGATACATTGCGAGCTGGAGCCTTTCCCCAGCTTCATCATGCGGCACAATCCCTTCGTTTCATTTTGTGGGCTTCAAATGGCAGTAGTGAAATAAGTCTCAAGCCTTGTTTCGTAAAGGCCCTTAGACTCTCAGTAGAAGGAGTGAACATACCTTATGGAGTGGAGTGTAGCATGGAGGGTGGTGTTTCTTGAATGGATTATTGCTGGCTCGATTGTAAGATATGATTAATATATCTTGTTACAGATTTACTGGCTAACCAAATTATATCAAATTCAATAAAATTAGAATACCGAGCCATGGGGAAATTCTTTCTGCCGTAAGTACTCCTTTTTTTATCAATTTGAAAACAAAAGTGATATTGAATAATATTATGATATTTTTTAATTTGCATATTAGGGTGACGAGTTAGCTTTGTATGTGAACATTTGGGAGACAAACAAATTTCGAAAACTAGAACGAATTGAATCGTGGGAATTTGTTGTTGTTGTTGTTGTTTTTTTTTTAATCCTCGTACTCTAAAACTTCTGTCTCTAAAGTTTGGTTCACTTGGGTTTCCTAACGAGGGAAAGTGCACAGGTCTATGGGAATGTCTTCGTAAGTACTCATTCTCGGTAATTATTATCATTATAATAATAATGTTAACAGCAACGTTAGGGCGAATTTCCCATGGGCTCAAGCACAAACTTTATTTACTTATTTCTAAATAACCTCCAACCCGATCGACTTGAAGCTGATACATTCTACGAATGGGAGCATTCTCCATCTTATATCAGAAAATAGACAGCAAAAATATTTCTTTAAAAGGTACTTGAAACGTTGGGGCCAAGTGAAAATGTCTCCCTAGCAGCCAATTTCTCCATAGCGTTGATTTTTATAGCAAAACGTTTCCCCCTAACGTAGGCTTTAAGAGTATAATATCATATTATCACATTATGATATAATAATATGTTAAAACACGGTATTCGGTTGTTAACATCATGCCACAAAAATATTCTTAAGATAATAGCATAATCATATTCCAGATAGCATGAATGATAATTCAACATTTTCAATATCATTAATATTCATATAGGTGTGAAATGCACTATATACTTGAAGTATTTTAATTAAATGCTGATTCATAAACAAATGTGATGCAAAGCAGAAATGATTTGAAATGACTATTTTTTCTGCAAGATTTCCCCCAGTAGCTAGTTTGGTAAAACATTTATCCCAACTGTCATATTGGTTTGGTATATTTTCTCTCCATTCCTGTAAATGCTCAGTATATTTCATCCAAACTGAAACTTCGGGCTTGTTTGTTTTAGACACAAGATCAGTGATCCTGCTGATCCGGATCCCATTTTAGCGTATCCTGCATGGAACGTGGATCTGCAAGATCACTGATCGCATGCCTGAAACAAACAGGCCCCTCGTTTCCTTACAATTAATAATCAGCTGCATATTAAACATTTCTGAATGGCTGAGATCAAGAGAGTTTTGAATGCTGTAATGAAAATGGATTTACTTGTTGAGTGGTTTGATGGTTTCGGCTGTAAAAGGGTCCATAAAGTCCTTCCCTGTAGTGTCACGGGTATTGGTGCACTCCAGAATGGCCGAGTTTGAGACCTGAATTATAAGTAACCAAATACACGATCTATATACGTGGTTTGGAAATTGCATGTGTTCGCGTTTTACGTATAGACCATAGAGTTAAATAACATTCGTATTTAACTCTATGGTATTATGGCGTTGCATAAGAAATGTCTATACTAAAGACATTTCTTATGCAACGCCATAGCCTGAGTTGTTGCCAACCAAGATGGCGGAAACTATGGCGAGCCATCAAATCCAAACATAAAAATATGACCACAATTTGTACACGAAGCTAATTTGTAGACGACGACATAAATAAGTATTTATGTCAGCATGCCTACAAAACGCATTTCGTGACCGAGAAAAATATTAATGCACTTCGGCCAATGTCACACGAAGTCCACTTTTGTTCACATACTTTTTCTAGGAGATAGTAAGACACCGTCATATTAATAAAAACTGTCTACTGAAGTCATTTATGTTTGTGTTCCTGCAGCCAATTTCACGAAATGTTGCGAAACTTACGCAACGTACAAAATGTTGCGTAAGTTTTTTTAATCGGGCAAAAGGCAGGAAACGTTGCGCAAGTTACGCAACAAAATGCTGCCCACGCAACATTTGAAGTCTCGGGGGTTTGTTTCGTTGTTTTGGGTCGACAAATTCCGCGCATTGTGATTGGCCAACGCGTTGCAAACTTTTGGGGATGTTTGAGAAGGTATAGGCCTAACCATAGGGCCTTTACGAAATGGGGCTTGAGGCTAGACTTGGCATTTGAATGTCAACTGCCATTTTGTGTCCTAAATTAAATGAAGGGCTTGAGATACACGGCGAAGGTGTTACCTTTCCCCAGCTTCATCATGTGGCACAATCCCTTCGTTTCATTTTGTGAGCTTAAAATGGCAGTAGTGAAATAAGTCCAAAGCCCTAGTCTCAAGCCTTGTTTCGTAAAGGCCCTTAGACTCAGTAGAAGGATCGAGTGAACATACCTTATGAAGTGGAGTGTAGCATGGATGGTGGTGTTTCTTGAATGGGTTGTTGCTGGCTCGATTGTAAGATATGATAAACACCCAGCGTCTACGATCGCTGTCGTTGCGGTCGCTCTTGTGCAGGACGTTGGCGTGGAAGAACAACGCGTCACCAGGATCCAGTTCAACATGCACAAGCTCCATCACCTTTTCAGTATACCACACCAAGAATAACCATTATATACACAATGTTCTATTGAAGATTGATATGAATCGTACGCGAATTATGATATCATCTAAATGATTGACGAGGAACTAGAACCAGTAGCAGAACCACAACTAGTGGCACTACAAGGATCAGAACCAGAAATATCGAACCGGAACCAGTTTCAGCACACGAACAGATGCAAGAACCAGGACCAGAACCTGTTCCGATGAAAGAACTAAAATCGGAACTTTTAAACCGAAACGAGAACTAAAATCATAGCAAGAACATATGAACCAGAGCAAGAACCCTCAAAGCAAAAAAATATATAGAGCTAGAACATGTTTCAGCAAAAGTACAATTACCGGAACTACAGTATCGAAAGAGCACTGGAATTGGAACTAGACTACAACTGAACCGGAACCTGAGCAAAAACTATAGAACCGGAACCCCCCCCCAAAAAAAAAAGACATAGAGAGCCAAAAATAGTTTCAGCACAATTACAATTACAGAACTACAACCAATCGAAATAGTGCTAGAACAGTAACTATTAAACGGGAACCAAAACAGACCCAGAACCAAAACTAGAGAACTGAAGCAAGAACCTTTAAACCAGAAATAGTGAACCAGTTTCAGAACAAGTAAAAATTCCAGAACTAGAACCAGTGTCTATAGAAGTACTAGAACCGGAACTATTTAACCAGAACCGGAACAAGCACCAAAACTGTAGAACCGGAACCAGATCCAAAACAGTATAAGTAAAAAAAAAAACAGAACAAGAACATGAACCCCGCCCAGAACTAGTTGTGGTGCAAGAACCAGATCCAAAACTTGTACCAGGAAAAAAAACCACCGCAATGCGCGTTCTGTGGAACAGTGTTATGCAACGTTTAATTCAAACTACATGTATGTCAAAACCTTGTATGTCAAAACCATGTATGTCAAAACCATGTATGTCCAAACATGTTGCGACCAATACCTTCTTCGCTTCGGCGACTCTGATGGGGTCTGCGGACGTCTGTCCCCCGACCATGATGTGGTCAACTCGTCCAAGCTTGTGAGATCCACGGATCACCTGTTCATTCAAACAATCAATTAAAGAACAAAACAAAGGCCAATGGCATAAATAACCCACATTTTACAACATAGTTGTTCATAACATATATGCTTAGCAAATTTGTGTGCTAAGCAGCGCTGTGAAATTGGCCCCAGTATCGAAGGCCAAGAATTGGGCATAACTGGAGATTATTCCATTCTGGTTATCTGGTACCCAGCTTCTACAGTTAACCAACTCACTTAAATATGACTCTTCATATGTTGGGTCTGGGTACCAGCTAACCAGAGTGGACCAATCTCTAAAAAGACCAAGAATTGAAAGGTTTACATCTAAAAACAACCTACCTGTAGACATCCATTCTCCTTATCTGTTTTATCGATAGCAATGAACACTGATGCCATGTCGGGGAAGAGGCAGCCATTTTTGTACCAGTACCTGATTGAAAAACAGGGTTATCTCCAACTGAAATATGACCTCAAACGTTTCATTTTCAAACGGCATTCAATACTTTTAAGACAAATACTAGAAACATCCCGTTGAAATATCTCTGCTGAAAGGTTGTATTTATCCAGAAAGGAGTCAAACTAGCGACCGAAATTATTTTTGATCATTTAAAGATAAAAAAAGATAAAATACTTAAGAAATACTGTGGCCGTTTTTCACTGTTTTATCAAAAAGTGGGCACTGTATGGGACTGAAAGTTTCACAGATGACTGTTACTGTATCTTCCTTGATATATCTGCCCATGAATCTGCATTTCTTTGACAAAAACGTATGATATAAACCTTTAAACGAAGCAGTTGACCACAATGATCAGGAACGTTTACAGATGAACGTACATATGTTACAGAAAGTACAGATGTTATTAACAGTTGATGGTTTACCCATAGTCCTGATGCCAGATGTGTGAGCCACCGGTCCTTGCTTCCTTCATCATAAGTTTGGTGTGATAATGATAAACCTCTCCGCCCAATGCCTGAAGATGACATAAAATAAAAACAAATCGTCGTTTCTTTGAAGGCGACACTTGGGCCGTGTCCGAAACGGGCTTCAAGAGCTATTGACTTGGTATCTGCGCGTATTTCCAATGGAGCGAAGACCTAGACCTAACTGTAGACAACAGATTCGGATGCAGCCTAACATTCCATACCGGTATGATTATTTGAGGAATAAAATAAGTTGCAGTTGCTTCAAACGCCGGTTTTCTGTTTACCTTAATGCAAATTCAAACATGGCGGATCAAGAGAGAGTTATGATATTGCTATATTCTTATGTAGAAAGGCGGCGCTCTCTCTTTTTTAAAATGGTACGGGGCGGAACTCCGATTTGGGACGTTTCAATTGAATTAGACACGGCCAAAAATCGACGTTTTAAGCCATGCCGCTCTTCTGCCGTTAAAAGCGGCCAGACCTGTCGATCTTTCGGCAGAAAGCCGGCAGTTGCCTCAAACGTCGAATTTCTGCCGTGTCTAATTCAAACTTGGGCCAATATTAGAATTAGACATGGCAGACGTTCGACGTTTGAAGCGGGCCCAGAGGAAGGACGGGTCATTGCAGTGCTGTTGGACTCGAGTCCGGTCTTCCCCTCGAGACCGGACTCCCCACCGATTTTGCCGATGCTCGGTCTCGGACTGACCGGACTGACCGGACTCGGACACAGCACTGGGTCATTGTTTCTATCATACCTTTTCCATGGTACCAGCCACCTTCTCGCAGCGAGCCAGCATACCAGTCACATCCGACCCAGGGTGACTCCACAGGGACATCTTGCTGCAACGGCCTTCCCCGTCGGGGAGATCAAACGCGTGCTCCCGGATGCCTTTGTCGCTGTCAATGGCTGTCCGTAGAGCGGTCATTTCATCCGAGCTGATGAGTGACCTATACACAATGATGTTCGTGATAATTATCTTGAATAACGCATCTTCTGATGTTTAGAACATTCATGTGAAATCCATGTAGGCCTACATTTGACAGCATTTCTTTGGAGTCAATTATTTTACCCACAACATCATTTTGTGGCAGGCCCTATTATCACATCAATTATTACCTTATTAATGCTTCGTCAAATTCCATGGTAATGATGACAAAAGGGGAAAAAACAATTTGATAATGTTGACTTGTCTTTATTTGCAAAACAATTCTGTGAAATTTATTATTTTTCCAGATAATTGTCCATACTTCATTTTTGTTTTTCTTAAAGATATCAATGCCGTACAATTATTTTATTGACTTTGACCGCCCAACACTGTGGATCATCTTTTCAGCTTTACAAGTCATATTTATTCCAATGATAATCATTTAATTACCAGGGAATTCAGAATTAAGTCACGGCTCGTAAAAAAACGAGTAATATTGTAGGTTGGCATTATTACCTAACAATAAAGTAGCCCTCCTCATCAAACGCCCTCTGCATCTCATCAGTCATTTCAAACTCTCCAGTGAACGTAAAATCTATCACGGGAACAAAATATCAAGAACAAGAGGTTTGTTGGGGTGTTTGAACCATGGTGTATTATGGGCTTTTTGGCCTTCTGAACATCGAACATGTCCATCCTTAAAGAGAAAGGCAACTTGTCGACATAAATACATCATAGCCAATGAAATGCATATAACCCATTGAAAATTTTGAACGTGTATTTTGTGGAGTATCCGTAATTCGTGATGAGTATCTTCTTGAAGAGTTAATTCCTTAGGAGCTGATCCCGGGGGTGCGGGGATATAAGCCTTTTCTCTTAGCAAAAACAACAAACAACAGACAACAAACAACAGACAACAGACAACAGACAACAGACAACAGACAACAAACAACAAACAACAAACAACAAACAACAAACAACAGACAACAGACAACAGACAACAAACAACAAACAACAAACAACAGACAACAGACAACAGACACCAGACAACAGACAACAAACAACAAACAACAAACAACAAACAACAGACAACAAACAACAAACAACAGACAACAGACAACAAACAACAGACAACAAATAACAAACAACAAACAACAGACAACAGACAACAAACAACAAACAACAGACAACAGACAACAGACAACAGACAACAAACAACAAACAACAAACAACAGACAACAGACAACAGACAACAAACAACAAACAACAAACAACAAACAACAGACAACAATCAACAAACAACAAACAACAAACAACAAACAACAGACAACAGACAACAGACAACAAACAACAAACAACAAATAACAAACAACAAACAACAGACAACAGACAACAGACAACAGACAACAAACAACAAACAACAAACAACAGACAACAGACAACAGACAACAAACAACAAACAACAAACAACAGACAACAGACAACAGACAGCAAACAACAAACAACAAACAACAAACAACAGACAACACACAGCAAACAACAAACAACAAACAACAAACAACAAAAAACAAACAACAGACAACAGACAAAAAACAACAAACAACAAACAACAGACAACAGACAACAAAAAACACACAACAAACAACAAACAACAAACATACAGGGAGGGGGACTGACTCAAAAAGAGAAGAATATGGAGGGGCTGGGGAGACTGCTAGCTTTGAAATACATCCGTCGCTATTAAATTGGTGCACCTTATTTCCACGCCCCCTTTTGGAAAACCCTGGATCCACTCCTGAAGAGCAGAAACAGACATTAAGCCAAAATGGCTTAAATGAACTCCATATCTACCTGTTGGTCCCATGTTGGTGGTCCTGTTGAAGGCTAAAGCAAAGCACACAGAGAAGACAAATTTCGTTGCAGAACAAGACGAGTACCTATTATTATTGGGCGTTGCGTGCTGTCGTCTTTCCAGCGCAATAATGACAGTTCTGGGCCTATCCATTTGATGTGACCTCCAATGCGAACATCAAGTAACAATGACAGTATAGATAGGACCTTGAACCTTATTTTGATATGGATGTTTGTGCCTGCGACCTTTGCCCTCTAAAATGAGCTCGCGAGATTTTAGGTGCATACATTATAGATTAGGGACGCACGGTGCTCCAAGAGTGCCGTTCCACCTATCCAGATCTAGTTAAGTCGACATTTTTGGTGGTCAAAGTCGTCTTGTTTCAATAATGATCTCAACAAGATGACTTTTAGTAAAAACGTGAAGTCGACATGTCCGTAACTCTCCATATCCGACATAATTTATCTGGCCAAGTCAACGTAATGAATTTAAAAGGGCGTCTTATCCTGAAAATTTATCTCGGTTTAAACAGCCCTCTAAGTCGTCTTTGCCAGATGAACTATCAGGACAAGTCGACTTCCTCCTTTCCGATAAGTCGTCTTGGCGTGATTAGTATAAGAACATGTCAACATCTTTGTTTTTTTTCTGTAAGTCGACTTGGCTTCTTGAAATGTTGACTTATTAGTTTTCACTGAGTCATCTTGCCCGAATATCTCGATAAGTCGACTTTATAGCTATGATTACTTATAAGGTTATGTGGAATGGCACCCATGGAACGCCGTAGTCCCACTTCTCTGTTGTATCTCATGTTTACAAGCATAGACTAGACCACGTGCAAGATTGTTTCGATTCAAGAGGTGCAATGTATCCATGAACGTTCTAAGCAACACCAAACTTGCTTAGCACAGATGGAGTTCGCTTAGCATACACGGGTACCAACCAAGATTCCGCGTTGCGCATTGTGCATTGCGACGAAATGACTGGTTCGCAACTGATATTTGTTTAGCACAAAGTTCCAGTTCGGTAAGCCGAGCAGTCATACAATTCCACCCTGATAAAGACGGGGAGTCTATTATCTAATGTTTATTTGAATTTATTCTTTACAACCTCCGTATGATTATGTTTGATTCCAAAAGCTTTGTCAATTTTTTATCTGTACTTGCTATTTACAAGTCGTTGATACTAGCGTGATCCCAATGCATTACATATACATGTCACAATCGTACACATACAAATCGTGTTCAAGTCAAGTTCAAATTCCATTTGATAAAATAATACAAATAAAAACAAATGATCAATATTCTCTTATAAAACACGGTTAAGTTCAATCCAGGGACCTACCCGTAGTCTTCATTCAAGTCACGTTAATTTGTGATTAACAAATAACAGTGAATTTAAAACATGCAAGTATTGAGGTATTGCAATAAGAGGCTTGAATAGTTATCCAAATATTAATACTCCAAACCCAGCCCCCCTCCCCAATTTAGTAGAAATCATTATTATAATTATAACTGTGATATTCAGTTCTTTGCCAAAACCTGGTCTTGGCCAAAAACAACTTTTATCGATGATGGCTATTTTGTAAGAGTGCATTATTTCTTTTATGTTTACATTGTTCACGGCACCGCCGAATGAGGACGCTGTTTGTACTTAGTGGTAAAACATCCGTGTTGGCATTTCGAAGGGATGGGGACAGGGAAAATAGTCCCACCATTTTATATAGTAGTAAAATAGCATATACTGACAAATCTAGTGTACATTCAATTGTTTTCTTATCTCCACTACAAGTGCACTAATCTTATATAGCATTTGTTTACCAATATTAGGCGAAATTACAAATAATAGTTTGTATATACTTATAAATCACATAACATTTATAATCATGTCGTTTCACTTCTTTTATTAACTATGAATTGTCATTATTTACTGCATGCTTAAAAAAAACACTACAAAACGTATTTACTTTATTCGACATTGATAGCTCTATTGTATACATTCCTTAAACAAATTAATGTTCAAGTGTGATGATGTATACGCCAGATTTTCTCCAGTGTAAGGCCGTGTCCCAGTTTTCTGGCTACGACTACATATTATATGCATGTACCTATGGCAGCCACTAGCCAGTGACTGCAGCCATTTTTCATAGACTTGTGTGTTATTTGCGGTCGCAGCCAGAAAATTGGGACACGGCCTAAATTTCAAGTATTAAGTATTGATTAAAAGTATTAAGTATACGTAAATAGTATAATGTAGTACTGTGTATAATAACACATGTATAGTCTTTAATTTGTGTATTGTGCTTAGTTTGGTCACGGCGATACATGTGATAATGTATGAACTTCCCGCTTCTTCAAATGTCTTGCGTGAGGGTGAATTTTGTCACATTCCTTGTATACCCTCCGGATAGGATAATACCAATTCTAAAAAGAAAACGGGCACCAGACTATTTTGAATTCAAGTTTGATTAGTCTGCTTCCAATGCATCATTATCATTACCAAGCGATAAGATACGATTAATATATGGCACATCTATGAGAAAGCATCCTTGTGTAGGGTTTGTTTAAAACGTTCATCGTCCTAAAGAAACAAAATAGTGGGATGTATATGAGTATCCTTCTCACTGCTTACTTCTCTGGTTACTCTTGTTTCTCTTTTGTTGTCCTTCTGATGAATGTTACTATTCAGTGCTTTGCGTTCTCTGTGCCGCAGTTACTTCAATGCGAAGTGGGGCGACGTTGTTCCCAGTTTTGATGCACGGACAGAACATGGCGACCAGAGCCTTCCGAAACTTGTCATACTTGAACCCGTAGAAGAACGGATTGATGCTGGAGTTTAATACGCCCAAGATGACCACAATTTGCTGCTGCACGACAGGCTGGGGCTCGGTGTAAACCAAGTGTGCGACAGTGGTGATGTAGATGATTCGGCAGGGGAATATAAGTAATATGAAGGCGATGGTGACGAGGATCAGCGTGTTGACCACCTTCTGGTGGGCCCGGTGGAGCTCCTGCGGAGGCCCATCGATTCCCTGGTCCTCCAGGTTCTTCGCGTTCTGCTTCAGGTTCCGTAGGATTTTGGCGTACATGACAATCATTGCGATCGCCGGCACGAGGACTGACAGGGTGCAGGTGATGATTGGTATTGCCGTTATCCAAGGCTCATCTTGAGCATTAGAAGGGTAACAGTTATTGATGATGTACTTGATGATGAACCAGAGTGCGGCCGGTAGTTCCAGAAGGAAAGGGACGGTCCAGGTTAGGACCAGAAACACGAGGATGCGCCGCTGACTGAAGAAGTCCAGGTGATGGAGGGGGTGGACGATGCCAACGAAACGCTCGGTCGTCACTAGGAGCAGGCAGAGCGGGGAGCTGTCGGCCAAGGTCCGCTGGAAGATGGAGTAGATCTGCACCTCCAGGTAACTGTCAACAGCTGACCCTGTGTAGCACGAGGGGAGCTCCTCCGACGCGTACTTCGCCCAAATGAACCAAGGGTTGAGGATGCTTATGAGCGACAAAAGTCCATCGGCAACTGCTAGGTTCAGGATAAGATAGTTGGTCAGGTTGTGGAGAGTACTGCTTCGCCAGATGGTCAGAACCACAAGTGTGTTTCCGATCAATCCCACCACTCCCACGAAAACTTCTAGGCCAATCAGAGGTTTGCTAGGAACTGCTGCAGGAGGGAGGGCCAGGCTTCCATTGGTCAAAAGCCCCAAAGCGGCGAGATCCATAATTCAAACCGTTGGAAATATCTTGCCCTGTTTTGCTTTTGGCAAATTGAAGGCTGGGATGTTTGGCATTGACAGCAACGAAATGTCACTGAATAGCACTGTGGCGTGACACTGTGAATGACTTGGACATTCCTGCAGTTAAGTTACAATAATAAGAAAACAAAAGCAGATTACATATCTGAATTGTATTTACTTTTTGCCTCATCTCATTGTCTAAATACATGTAACTACATGAGTGGCGACAACAGTCCACAACACCCACAATATCTGTTGATGGGAGCACTAATGCCAATTGCTCTCCAAGTACCATATGAGGAATAACGGGGCCAATTTCATGGAGCTGCTAAGCCCAAAACAAGTTGTTATCACAAACATGTCTTGCCCAATAAAACAAACCACCATTAAACATTCCATTTGATATTCATGGTCAGCGAACAACAGCTAAAGAACAACCACAAGTGATACACAACACGTGGAAATTTAGTTATTAATCCTGTTTTTATTAAGACAGAAATTCCATGGTTAGCAAAAATAATGTTTGTGCTAAGCAGGGCCATGAAATTGGCCCAATGCCTTTGCTGTTCTCAATGCAAGTGCTGTGTTTTAATAATATAGATAGATACGATACAACATATGAATTACAGACACGTGAAATTTTGTCTTTCGGTAAGTTCAGGGGCGGATCTAGTGGGGGAGAAAGAGCAAAAACAATATGGGGAAGCAGAATACTAAAAAAAAAAAGGGAAGAAAACTAGGGGGAGACAAAATTAGCTAGCTTTGATCGCCCCAAAATGCATCTGCCGCTATTGAATTGACGCATTTTTTTTCCAGGCCCCTTTTTGGTTTCGGAAAAATCATGGATCCTCTCCTGAAATAATGGGAGACTTTTGAGAACCGGTCTTCAAGTCAACAGCGCACGCGCACGCAATTGTGAGCATGCGCGAGCTGTTGTTCTGCGCCTGCGCTGTTGTGCGTGCACATGCGCTGTTGACTTACAGACTGGTTCTCAAAAGTCTCCCATTATGTGGACCTCATTTGGAGGCGTATGCAGAATCAAGAATCTGTAAAAACAAAATGCCAAAAGCCCACACTGGGGTCCTTTTATAAGATTGCTGTTATAACTGTTACAAATTCATATGACACAATTTAATTCATTTTAATTCCCATTAAAGCCTGAAAATGGCAAATTGATGGACCAAGGCCTTGGTTACATTATTCAACTTGTTTGATAGACACTATGCCTGTAAGTGCAATGCCACGGTCAGGCGACAAATTAAAAAAAAAAGGGGGAATAAAAGGCCATCATTAAATTTATTGAGGTATTATAACACTGAAAACTATTGACATAGAAAGCCCCGATAATGGATTTGGGGTCATAAGCATCTTTATCGCTAATTTTCTTCATCCGTCATTTATGGCACTGAAGACGTGCATGGTGAATTAATAAAGACAATAAGTAGATAGGCCTATAATGGTACGGTTCGCTGAGAACGTGAGAGGTCAGTATTTCATATTGTGGGCATTAACCTTTTTTAGGTCAAGCTTCAGTGGTGCAATTCGCCATGCGTGACCAATGCAGTTGATTGCCTTTCTCCGGTATAGACCACGCAAAATAATTGCTTAAAGGTAGTAACATCCTTTGGTTTTTGTCAAAGAAATACAGATTCATTGGCAAAAATATCAAGACAATAAAGTAACAGTCATCTGTGAACATTTCAGACCCATACGGTGCCCACATTTTGAGAAAACAGTGAAAAACAGCGACAGTATTTCTTCAGTCTTTTTTCTTTTATTTTTGATCTTTTAAAAGATCAAACAGATTTTCGGTCGTTGTTTTACTAATTTCTGGATAAATACACCATTTCAGGCGGAAATATTTTAACGGTATGTTTCTACCACCACCATCTTCATACCCTTTAAGTTATACGTAAATCTGTGAACATTTCTGTTTTGGTGTCTTGCCAAAGTATGATAATTCCTTTAAGCACATTTTGGTGTTCAAGCAGCTCTATGAAATTGGCCCCTGATGTCTATATGTGCGTTTGTTCATTTACTTTTAATGCATAATCCTCAAATTGTGATCCTTTAATGCTTTTCCATTTCCATCGGTTTGTGCGTGTTTCAGTCATTCGAGAAAGATTCTGGCTAAGACCGCAACGTCCTCGGATTCGTGCGCACGCATTCACGAACAAGCAAGAGAAAAATAACATGATTCATGTTTCGCTCTTGTTATGTTCTGCCTCTAGGCACCCAGGGGGTTGATGCTGAACGGATAACATCAACATTCTTGCTTCGTCGCGTTTAATCCATGCAATGGTGGCTCAGCTTCGGCGTACTTCACTTGCTTAAACAACCATGACGGAAATTAATGAAGCTTTTTAAATGACAATTCCGCTGTTTCTAACGATCGCAGATGACAGTGAGAGTGCTAACAGTAGAACATGGATTGGCAACGAAGACGGTACTTCTATGTGTCTTAGTGTTTTAACATGTTTGCATCGCTAACACTCAGCGCTGACACTAAATTGACTTGATGGATCGGGATTGGGAACATAATCAAGAATTTTGTATAAACATGGCAACAGTGAAATAAACATAAGGAGGGATGATACCTATTTCAAAGTTATACAGATAAATGGCGCTACCATTAAAATCACAAAATGTCAACACACACATACGCGCAACGGATGAAACAAACACGCATACGTAAAGGCGGCTTAAAGTTGTATTGGGTTTTTAAGTCCGTATAGGATTTTGCATGCGTTGAGCACGAACAATTCCTCTCTGGCCGAATGTGATGTGGAGTCAGCCAGATTATTATGCCCTGAAAGTTGAGCTAACGCCCAAGGCTTCCTCAGAAGCACTTTATTCCCCACGCACAATTCTTCACAAGTGCACTGTAAACACTGATATGATGGAAAGTCTCCCATTTAATCAACGTATTAATTAGTCGCACAGGCTGCAAATATCGCACGTACATACCTACGGTAAACACTAGCCTGTTAAAGGTAGTATCGTACTTTTTGTCAAAGAAATTCAGATTCATGAGCAGAAATATCAAGACAGATACAGTAACAGTCATCTGTGAAAATTTCAGTCTCATACGGTACTCACTTTTTAGAAAACAGTGCAACGGCCACAGTATTTCTTAGGGTTGTCCTGTTTTATTGTTGATCTTTAAAAGATCAAAAATTATTTTTGGTCACTGGTTTTACTCTTTTCTTGACAGATACAGCATCTCAGGCAGAATAATGTTAACAGTATGTTTCTACCATCACCATCTTTATATCCT
This sequence comes from Astropecten irregularis, assembly GCA_963971285.1. Taxonomy (NCBI): domain Eukaryota; kingdom Metazoa; phylum Echinodermata; class Asteroidea; order Paxillosida; family Astropectinidae; genus Astropecten; species Astropecten irregularis. The sequence continues at coordinate 12,762,002 of OZ020258.1, read as the reverse complement.
GTAAGTTATAGGTGAATCTGTGAAGATTTTTGTTTCGGTATGCTACCAAAGTATGATACTGCCTACCTTTAAGAGGCTGCGGCCGTTTCCATACTTAGCTTTGTGTGTTATTCGCGAAAATAGCCAGAGGATTGGGATACTTTCCGACCATTTTTTGTGGTCGGGTGCAATGTTTATACTAAACAAAAAAACATGTTTGCGGAGGTCATGTATTTCTTTTCTAAAAGTGAGGTTCTAGAACAGAAAAACATGGTGCGGCCCCGCAAACTTTCCTTTCTTATGTTACTTCCACCATGCAAGCTTCAAATCCTACATATATAAATTACATTGTACTGTACTATATTATAGCGACAGTTCCATAGAATCGTGCACTACAATAACCCCTTCTTTGTTTCCCTTGTAAGGAAACCCTCCTTGAAGGTAGTATCATACTTTGTTTTTTGTCAAAGAAATACAGATTCAATGGCAAAAATATCAAGGAAGATACAGTAACAGTCATCTGTGACAGTCCCATGCGGTGCTCACTTTTTGAGAAAACAGTAAAAACGGCGACAGTATTTCTTAAGTCTTTTCTCTTTCATTTTTGTATCTTTAAAGGATCAACAATAATTGTTATCACTGGTTTTACTCTTTTCTGGATAAATACAACATTTCAGGCTGAAAACATTTGACAGTATGTCTCTACCATCACCATCTTTACACCCTGAAAGTTATAGGTAAATCTGTGAATATTTCTATCTCGGTATGTTACCAAAGTATGATATTACGAACTTTAAAGACGACTATGTATACGAAGATAAAACAAAATCTAACGGAAACATTTATTCTAGTTTTCGAGAAAAAAGAGAATCATGTGTCGCCTTAACGTGATCTGTCGCGGCTGTCGACCCAACATGATAGCTTTTTCCGTGCAAAATGTCGACTTAAGGGTAATATCATACTTTGGTAAGAGACCAAAACAGAAATGTTCACAGATTTACGTATAACTTACAGGGTATGAAGATGGTGGTGGTAGAAACATATTGTTAACATTTTTCCGCCTGAAATGGTGTATTTATCCAGAAATTAGTAAAACAACGACCGAAAATCTTTTTGATCTTTTAAAAGATCAAAAATAAAAGAGAAAAGACTTCAGAAATATTGTGGCTGTTTGTCACTGTTTTCTCAAAAAGTGGGCACCATATGGGACTGATATTTTCACAGATGACTATTACTGTATCTTCCTTGACATTTTTGCCCATGAATCTATATTTCTTTGACAAAACCTTAAGTATGATACTACCTTTAATGTAGAATACGGTAAATACTCACGTCGTCTGGTTAAAAATCAAACTCGTGGGCGGCTGAGAAACGATTGCAGACTTTACCCAAGGCGCCCGAAGCTGCATCTGGTGAAGCATCAACACGTTGAGTAACTGATCAGCAGGATCCTTTATATCTGAGCTAAAGAAGCCGCGTGGCAGAAATCCAGCGCATGCGCACCGTAATGGTCTAAAATGACCAAAGTAGGCTCATCCGTTTCCATGTTATTTTATTTATTATAATATGTTCAACTGCGACATGGGAGAGATGGAATATTTCGATCGCTGTTTGTTTGGGGACCTTCCATCATGTAAATTTGTACTTAAATGTTGCCCTCGATTTCAGTGTTCATAATAAATTATGTAGTTCCATGGTCACGTACGGCTTTGTAATACATGTAGTTTAACGGTCACCATTTCAGTCCCTACCCCTCATTAAGAAATAAAAAAAGATCACAGAACTTAGATAAGAAACCATACCAAATAAGAAGTTCAGTAGCGTATAGACACGCCCTCTGAGACCAGGGGTATGATCGTGTAGCTGGGTCGTACTTCCATAATCATACGTTTGTGCATGAATACATTATATAATCAAATGAAAACCTGTACACCCCCCCCCCCCCCCCTCCCCCTGTGATGTAAGCCCAGGACGATGTCTTATCTTTTACATCTAGGTTAGATGAGGTCTCACTAGCCGTGCTTGGCAGAGTTTTTTGTCGTCATTCTGGCTTTTCTCGGTTTTCAGTAATACTTAACCCTGCTGCATTGCTGTATAATTTGTGTATTGCGTTTCGGTGTAATCTGGTATGTCAATCTCCCATATTATCGTGTTAGGATCAAGACTTAATTTTGAAAATAAAGCTGCGTTTAACGGTCCCTAGTTTTTGCAATAATGACAGTATATTGCATGTTTTGGTTGAAAATTATGAATTGCCTTGTTATGGAAGAGGTAGGCCCTATATACCTTCCATTCGCACTCATACCATCAAGTGGCCATCGGTTTGTTTTGGTGTAAGGAACTGGTTTCTCCGCACCGTTATCTCTAATTGCCATGGACTATGTACCCTTTCCAATTCTATTTATCATGTTTGGCAAAGAGACCATTATCGGTCTTTTTTAAGTTTGAGGGAATTGTTTCTCAGAAGTAATGGTGACGTTCATTGCCATGGCTAGAAATAAATACCGTCCCCTACGTCAAGTCATATTTATAAAGTAAATATGGGGCGTTGCTGAGGCTCAGAATCAGCTCGGGCTCCAGTTCTGACATTCATATGATGAAAATATAGGTTGTTTTGCTTCATTGAAGCTGAAGCTCTGTTCTGCTTTTCAAACCACAGAATCTACTTCCGAACCGCAGCCAAAAGCCTCTATTTTGTTATGATCCGTTATTTTAGAATGGAATCACGAAGTGGAGCCGGAGCCTGAGACGGAGCCTGACCTTCCGTTCCGTTTCGTTTCGTCTTGTGTCAATGTTAATGGCTGATTACCTTATTTGCTCTACATGTGTCCATATGGCGTTGTCCCGGTAAGGTTTGCCAAAATATAAAGGAATATAAAAAAGGGCCGTGACTTTAATGAAATTAATATTTTTGTGCACTGTCTATTAATTAAACATAGGACATATAGGATTTAACCTGATGAATGAGGAAATGACAACAAAGACATCACAAATTGGCTTGAAAATCACTCCATCTTTTCTCTGAATGTAAGGGATGAAATACAACATCTTTATTTGTGCTCATGATCATTCCGTGTGATGAAAATCGATGTTGTCCGACGAAAAACCGTGCAGACGATCACTTTGAGTCATTTCGGAGCGTCCGCCATCTTATGGCTCTCCGCCAATTAGAAACAAGCATGTATAGTCACGTGTGGGTGACGGAAAACCACACAAAATTGTCCATCATTGTTTAAATTCCTGTTTCTTCTCAACCTTCCTCTTTTGAATGCACCACATAACACTATACATGTACATGCAGTGCTCCTGTCATTAAAACAAAAGCTTTCAGCCAGACGTAAAGGTTCAGTTAATTTGCATATTTCTCAGACCGCGAGAGGTCGCTGTTCGCCTGATGTGCATTATTATTATACGCGTCAACGATTGAGCTAGGAGCTGCGAACGAATAATGCACGCGATACGACAACGAAAGCCTTGACCAAAGGCTAGAAGATGCCCAAACAACAAAGTTGCACTATGACATATAAAACACCATTCAATTGAATGGAAATCTAATTGTGCAACTTGTTTTTCTCTTGATATCCAAGCCAGAAATAAGGGTATTTGAATACCACAGATAATCAGATAATTTTGTTTTACAAGATCAACCTTAATTTTCTTTTTCTTCATCTCTCTTAAAGAGGATGTTCAACACTCAAGAAACCTCGTCAGAAGAATAATTCTAAAATTACTTGACATGAGAAAAATACTTATCTGACACCGAATATAGAAAGATAATCTTTTTTGATGATTTTTTCTCTCGATCACCCCACAAGCTCCACAAAATTCAGATTTTGTCAAAGGGGGCAGCAGACAAATCTGTGTGATTTCGTGACGTCAGATAATGGAGCCTTTTATTCAATCATAATAAAACTGTCTTTCTGAGTTCAGTGTGAGATAAATATTTTTTTTTCCTCATTTGAAATAATTCAACGATAGTTTTAACAAATAAAGCGAGTTTTCTTGAGTGTTGAACATCCTCTTTAACTGTGCGATTGCATCTCCTTGCTGTATTTTAATAGATAAAAAAAAAATAGAATTAAGTAAGATTAATTATAGGCCATATACGCCTTATCATTATTAGGAAATCAATCATGCTCCGTTGGCATAAGGCATATGTACAACAACAAAAACACCATCGATACACTGACATAAATTACACAAGGCAGACACTGTGCAGATTGCATTTACTCATTGTGCAATTACATGTACATTGTATTTATCTTTCTCTGGGCCATGTTAACTAACACTAACATGGGTGCGTTATTTGATCTGAGTTGCCCAAAGAAAAGTTCTATACAAACATTACACTAACGCCACGTTTGTTTTGGGTTTTGTCACCAAGCCGATGTGTCAAAGACAAATTGCAAATGAAAACCCACAGTCGTATTTTGTGTGCAGCGCATAGGATGCGATGGAAAGGCATCCAGAAACTGGCTTCAGACGCATGGTTCCATCTCAAACAACTTGATACTCAATCATTCAAAACTGAAATCTACACAGATGTACCTACAAACTTAGCCCTTAGTGGTGGGTACGTAGACCCGTTTACAGGTACAGTATTAATATGGAACTAGTATAAACGAATATTTTCCCCGTCTTCTGGTGAAGGTATCCCAACGTTATTACGAGCACCGCAAATTAGTGAACCTTTCTTCAAATCTTTACATGAAGGTTTGGTAACATGTATTTTAATACTGTTTCAGTAATTGACTTTTTAAAGGTACATGTACTATCATACTTTGGTAACATACATGTACACAAACACAAATCTTCACAGATTTGCCTGTAACTTACAGGGTATAAAGATGGTGATGGTAGAAACATACCGTTAAAATGTTCCCGCCCAAAATGCTGTATTTATCCAGAAATGAGTACATGTAAAGTAAAAGACCGAAAACAGTTTTGATCTCCGAGATCAAAACCTCATAATTACAATAACAATTTCAACGGTATTTCACTGTTTTCAATGATCAATGGAGCTGACAATTTCACAGGTTTTTATTTCATGACAAATCAAATTATGAACAGACCGCAGCTGTTCTATCAACTTTACCAAAGTATGATATACATGTAATGTACTACCTTTAACAAACATATGTTGAAGACCAATCAGCACTAGAAAATGTTAAGCCTTTGCACACTTTCCACTTCCATAACCGTATCATTTTTCAAAAGAAAATAAATTATTAACTACATGTACACAAATCTGCACACAGCCAGACTTCAAAGTATACTTTTTGGTAATCAAACAAAATCTTTATTGCATTTTTATTTTTGTGCAAGCAAAACACGATTAAAATCATCGATATTCATTAGAATCCATTTTCTCTTCACACACCGTGATTTCATCACAATCCTTTACTTCTTTGAAAACAAATTACTGTACTAACCTTTTCATCTTGTCAAAGTATGAGAACATAGGCTTGTTTGTTAAAAAATCGAATTGAATTGTTTAAAGTGTCTATGACAAAACAAGTCCTTTTTGCGCACAAACGTACTGGAGCCTTGAACAAAATGGTATTATTCGTCGACATAAAAATGTCCTTTTTCCCAGAAAATTTAAAACGGAATTCATCATTTTGATTCAGAATTCAAACGCTATTGCATTCGACTTGTAAATGACCGTGTAAGTGGTGCGTGAATTATTTAAGCTTGAATTGTCGTAAAACTGCATTGGTATCATTGGTGAAGCACACGGTCGATATTTAAAGGTTCTTGACGGAGTAGGTTACGATATCGTAACTTCAACCTCAGTAACCCGTTTTTATGACCATGGGCCAATTTCATGGAGCTGCTAAGCACACAAAAAAATGCTTAGGACAAAAATGTCTTGCCCAATAAAACAAACCACCATAAAAAATTCCATTTGATATTCATGGTCAGCGAAATACAGCCAATGACCAATCACTAGTGATACACGACATATGCAAATTTGGTTGTTAATCCTGTTTTTTTTATCAGGACAGAGATTTCATGGTTAGCAAATTTGTGTGCTAAGCAGGGTCGTGCAATTGGCCCCATCAGTTTACCAAGGTATGATAGCATCTGACGCTTATCTAAAACCACAGTAAGCTCAGGGCCCGATTTCATGAAATCCGTTTCTATGCTTATACGGGCACTGCTACGCGTAAAATCTATTTCATGGAATCCGTATAAGCAATACTTTTTGGTAAGCGAAGAATTTGTAGGGTATAACCGTGATCATTTTCTTTTAACGCGCTGTCATGTATTCTGCAGAAATGCTTATACCGTTACCAAAAAGAAAACACTCCCATGAAATACGCTAACCGTGTTAAGCAAACCAAATCTGCTACGGTAAGCAAACAATTGTTGTTAACTGTAACAGATTCCATGAAACTGGGACCCTGGTAATAACATTGCAGTCTGTTTTAGTTCATTATGAAACGAGCTAACCAAGATTCAAGACATAAATTAAATTTTAACATGCGAGCACCCAAAATAATGTCACGAAACTTCGGTAGAATTGTCAATAATAATTTAAAGTAATTTGCTTTCGTAACAACATTGCCAAAGTTCTATGAATAATGTGAGGTAATCAGATGTTTACAACAAACAAAACCCCTGAAGCCGTACAGTAATACATCGAGGTGTTTAAAGTTTGTATAAATAGGCCGAATATAAACCTATTCACGCCATCAGATCAAGGGGTTGAAATCATCAAACTTCAGTCAAAATGAGGAAAGCGTTAACTTCAAAACACACCAGAGCCAAAAGTGCTGAAACGTGGCCAATATTGTTATAGACAAGGAGCATGGACCATGAAAAAATAAAAGTTCTCAACCCCGACTACATCTAAGGTCTGACTTAAGAAATTGATGGAGCAGAACTCAGGGAACATTTCTAGGTACTATGTGGCCTCAAATTGTGGTAGCACTTTTGTGTAATATCCCCAACAATTATTGAAATATTTCCCCAAAAATATTTAGAAAAACAAAAGAAAATTCAACAAATGGGTTCAAGCTCTTGCTTTTTGCTTCTAACTTATTTTTTAAAATGTTATTTCTCTGTGAATGGATTATGAATTATATAATCACATAATCATTCACCAAAATACATATCAAGGACTTTGGGGGGGGGGCAGAAAATACGACCACGCCCCTTTTTCAGTTGCATTGTGGGAAAGTAAATCTTTTTTGTTGTTGCTCCTCAAATGATACCACATTTTCTCAAACGTGATACCACAATATTTGAAGCCACATACTACCTAGCAAAGCTGTTAATGGTATAAACTTCCATTTAATGAAGTCAAACCATAGATGAAGTTGGTGTTGAGCTAACTCCTTAATAAGAGGGCTTTCAGAACTTTGCTCCTTGACTATTAAAACTTTCTACAAATGACGGAAGACATTTCTGTGCTAAGCAATTTTTTTGTGCTGAGCAATCGTACACTACATGCCTGAAATTGTCTAATTACGGCAGAGATCACTTTGGAGTTAGGTCAACATGATCGCTTCCATGTACTACAGTAATTTAAATTAGTCTGGGGCCTATCATGAACCAACCGACGGATATGTTTTTAAACATAGAACCAAAGGAACTAGACAAGAGTGATATACAATATATTTGCGGGGATCTGTGCTGGATTTCACCAAATACATACTAAGATTAATCTTAACTTTGAGTTGTCAATATGACCATAGCGATTTGCATTGTGACATCAAACTTTGCTTAGCAATTGAGATGGATGCACATCGAAGATTTTGTGAAATCGACCACAGGGGCAGATTTCACGAGACACGTAAGACTGATCTTAAATGTGAATCGATCTTAACTGCTTAGCAAAATGTGATGTCACAATGCAAATCACTATGGTGACGTTAACAACTCAAGTTAGGATTAAGCTTAAAGTGGATGTTCAACACTCAACAAACCTGGCTTTATTTGTTAGAACTATAATCCTTAAACTACTTGAAATGAGAAAAAAAAATATTCATCTCACACTGAATACAGAAAGAGAGTCTTTTGGGATGATTTTTTCCAGGCTCCCATATCTGACGTCACGAAATCACACAGATTTGTCTGCTGCCCCCATTGACGAAATTCAGATAATCTAAATTTTGGGGAGCTTGCGGGCTGAGAGAAAAAATAAATCATCAAAAAGACTTTCTTTCTGTGTGGTTTGTTGAGTGTTCAACATCCTATTTAAGAGTTTTGTGAAATCTAGCCATGGTGTCACAATATAGGAGGGTTAGCATGACTGGAGGACGAGCAGCTCCGATAGTACAACCATTCCTCTACCATCTGCCTCCGCGTCTTGTATTCAGTTGATGGGCAGAACTCTGGAGGTTCGTCTGCCTCAATAACCACAGGTGCCTGTGGCTCTTCGGGTTCTAGTTCCACGACCGGTTCCACGACAGGTTCCGGAGCCGGGGATTCGGGTTCTTTGGGCGGTTCGACGGGCGGCGGTGCTGGTGCCACTGCCGTTTTCTTCTTGCTGCCTTTTTTGCCACCCTTGCCGCCGCTGCGTTTTCCCTTTGCGCTTCCGGACTTCTTCCGCTTTTCGCCGGGAGTTGGCGAAGAGGACCGGGGATTTATCGACGCGCTCGGCGAGGAGGACGACCCAGGAAATGGCTTCTTGTGCGACCCCTTCCGGGAGGCTACGGGTTTGTTCGATCTGATTGTCCGAGTGCTTACAAGTTTATCCTTGAAAGTAACCCGCTTGGACTGGCCGGCATCGGCACTTCCGTCGTCACTGGGTCGCCTCTCGTCCGATTTGAGGATTGGTTGAGGTGTGTTCCTTCCAGATTTTGAACCGTCCTCCGAGTCAGCCTTTGAGGGAGCAACGGCTGACTTCTTTCTTGGCGATTTTCTCGACGATGCACTTTTGCCCTTCTTGGAGGACTTGTCCTTCTTAGACCCTCTTCCTCCTTTCTTAGAGGATCTTTTCTTGCTGCTTTTACTACTGCCAGAGACAACAGACGACACGTCGTCTATATTGCTTTGATTTTCAGTACTTTGTAGAAGGGCGAGTTCTTTCTCTTTCTCCTTTGCAAGTCTTTCCTCTTCCAGTTTCGCAATTCGCAAACGCTCTGCTTCTTCTTTGGCTTTTCTCTCGTCATTTTCTCGCTTCATTTCTTCCAGAATCACCAGCATTTCTGCTTTCTCTTTTCTCTTTCTCTCCCTCAACTCCTCCTCGAGGATTCGCTCTTCCTGCCTTCTCCTCCAGTACTGCTCACGGTCGGTCTCTGTCGTCCTGTCTGTGAACTCAGCCTTCAGCGAGAAATCGTGAAGATTCTGCTCGGAGGCCGTCTTCATCTTGCGGAGATGTCGGTTGATGCTGGGCTTAGGAGACTCGATGTCCCCTCGCGTCCTTGCAACAGCGAGCTGGTCTATGGAGCCTTTGTTGATGTACGAATCAAAGGACCGGCTGCCTTTGACTAAAGGTGAGGAGCACCGAGTCGGTCTGAGTTTGAGGATAGTCCTGCTGTCCGTTATCATGGGGGAGTTTGCCCCTGAGGACCCGTAGCTACTACCTGCTCGGGAGCTACACAGAGAGTCCCCGCTTCCAGGTCGCGCTGGGGAGCTCCTGTCGAGACATTCCTCCTCAGCAATCTGCACAGCCTTATCGAAGAGGCATTTACCGAGAACGGCCTGGAACTGGGACTCGATGTCTTTCGTCTGGGGTATGACGTGCAAGTGCTCGGCGGAGAAGCTCCGAACCTGCCGCCGTGGCTTGGTCGCATCGTACCCATTGGAAACCCAGGACTCTACGGTCTTGGTTGACACCGATGTCACGTTTAGAGAGTTCAACCCTACAGCAGAGGAAGATACTGAACGGCAATGGTTCTTCCTTTGAGCGAACATAGTTCTTAGCCTAAAAGCTTCCAAGCTTCCAAGAAACACCCTCCTCCACTGACAGAGGGTGAAACAATGACTACTACGAATTCTCCATGACCTTTTCCCTGTATCAAAGGCAAAAGCAGCCTACAAAAATAATTCTGGCTGTTATCGGAGTCTGTGATCCCAGGACGTCATCCGTAACCAGGATCAGTTCATATTGGTTTCCCGGTAATGTACACCAGAGGCGCGCGTCACATACACGAAATCACGCCGCCACATTCATCAACTTCTCTGGGACAACTCGTCAAAGTTCTGCTCTCTGCCCCTCGCTGCTCCGTGTGTGCAGTTCCTATTACTGAATGTTTGCCCAAATTAACAAGTCAGAGAGGCCTTTCCACTTCAAGCTTTCAAGCGAGTGCCCCTTTGGATACGATATGTTTATAGAAAGGAACAAACACGTTTAGATCAACTGGCACACATACCATGGGTATATATTCGTAGTTAATAGTGTACTTTTTCGTGAAAAGCCATTCCTATACGTGCGATGCCACACAAACACATCAAGTATTTTGCTCCTAACGACATATGGTGAGCCGCGTTGCTTGGCATCTGTCAAGTGGGCCCGTAGAAATAAATTAGGTTTGCCAGAAGTGGTACATGACGCGCCGTGCTGATATCAACTTGAGGAGTAGGTCCTGCAGTGCCGTTTGATTTACGATATCACTCCCGATCCACCTGCCACTATATGATCTGGTTAAGATTCCATATCAATGACCATAAATCATGATAATGTATCCAAGTACAAGAATTGTTTTAATCAGTATAATCTCTCATTTGAAGCTCAGCCAGCCTAAGTATTCCATATTACACGGCCATATCTCTGAAGTCAAACATCATCAGTCGGGCATCATCCGTGTTGCTTGTTGCTATGTATTCCCTCATCATTAAGATAAGATATTGTCATGGCAATATGGATGCGGGGAGGTAGAATTCGGGTTTGCTTAAGGCGGGGGATGAAGCTTCATTTCGGCCAAAACTAGAACAGCTTGATGAAATCCTGATCAGTGTCACGTAGTCCACTTTTCAATACTGTGGCAGCGATGATCAATGTGATAACTTCTAATGGAGCCAAGTCGTGTGATCCTTTGATAGTGAAAGCCCGACTGCTTCTGATGATCATGGCGCCATCTTTGTCTGACACAGGCAATCCTTTATCCTTGCTTCCTCTGAAAAGCATCAAGGGTACCAAGGCTGATGACGTATCACTTGCGATAACCTTTGTTGTCCCTCATTGGTAGGCCAATAGTCGACAAGCGTCTACCGTTAATCAGATGATGCCACAATCGGGAAAATGACCTGAAACGATGAAATGAAATACGATTTAGAATAGAGTCGCATCTTGTCACCTATCACATTCTTTATGCTATAGACAGTATGGCCTATATACATGTTAGAAGAAAGCAACCTTTGTACCTACACTTATATGCACTCGAATTGGGATATACATGTATAAGTAGTGCTATGCAAATGTTCATCTCTGTCATTTCAATAGACACGAGAATTCGTGTTGAAAATGTACACGTTTAATAATTCGTTTGTAACGCCATTGCAATTCGTGATTCTTTAATAATGATGACACATTTTTAAATAGCGCACTTCCAGAAAAATCTGCTCGAGGCGCTTCACAAATAAAAGACGTAAAAAAGGTAATTCGCTCTCCAAGTTAGCATAAACAGGTCAGAAGGAGAATAAGTGTGCTTTCACTGATTTTCTTCTTAAATGAATCGAATGTGAGACAGGAACGGATTTTAAGGGGGAAATTATTGCAAATCCTGGGGCCGGCAAAAGTATTATTTAATTTGTTCACATTTTATTTTCAATCCAATACTTGAAATTTTCAAAAGAAGTGGGTCCGTTTGAGATCGTAAAGAATAATTAATTCACGGTACAACGGGTTAGCAAATCTTGGGTTGATGTCCAAATGCGTTTGCAATGTTAAACAATTCTCCAGATTCGTGTACAAAATGTAATAGAGAAGTAGAATCTAAAGTTGTCATTGTGCATAATCATTGGTCACTATATTGCTTCATTGTTAAGGTGTATCAATTTCACTCAAATTGGTATGATTTAAACCATACATATCAAGAATTATGAATTATTAATGAGAGGTTTATGATTCAGTTTTGGGATTTCTTTGTTCAATATTACTGGTGATTAAGACTGGACTGTGGTGAAGCAGCTATCTAAACCTACAACTGAACAAACGGTTCGTCGTGTCCCGATATTTCTCGTTCCTTACAACCAGTTTCTCCCAATGGAATCACAAGAAAACTGGTATTTTCCTTCAACTCCGAAATTTTTACCACGAACATTCCGACTTCCGTTCACCCACACCCGCAAACGACTGATAGTGCAGTGTATTTTAAGCATCGATCGGTTTATTAATTAGCAGAAATCCAATGGGATTTTCGATTTCATGATTCTGTGCACAACATGGGCCGATTTCATAGAAGCTCCAACATTTGGTCATAAGCACCAACAACCTTGGTAAATAAAATCAGTATGCCAGCCAAAACTCCTCGTGAATGTTATGCTCAGCAACGAATGGCTGAATACAAGTCAAAAGCAGTAAACATTACATGAAAAGTTGGTTGGTAATCCCGTTGGATCAAGAAAGACGTAAGCAATTTTTGTGGTAAATACTGTAGGCAGCTTTATTGTAGCATGAAACCTTGCCAGAGCTAGTATATGGCAAAGTGGCAATAAAAATGTCTGTACAAATCAGTATTTCTCCTTGCCACGTGATAAAGCCTTTAGTACTTAATCATGCAGTGGCCCAGCTAACATGTAATCGGGACGCGTGTGGCGAATTATGCGTTTGGCCTTAGATTTGCGAGTGAAAACTGAGTCGATATGGGAATGTACATGTTTAATATGGGGCAGGTTCACTGTTGGGCTTGGGTCTAATTTAACCTTGGGCCCAGGACGTCTGCGTCTAGAGGAGGTGTCTGCTTGAAATGTCTTAGTCTGGGGTACGGTGGAAGTGGCCCATGTCTTTGGTTTTTTTTTTTTACAAGGCCCACCAGTTAGTTTGCCACACTTGTCTTTGAGAGAAAGAGAAAAGACTTAATAAGAAATACTGTGGTCGTAGTTTCACGATTTTCTCAAAAAATGGGCACCGTATGGGATTGCAATTTTCAAAGATGACTGTGACTGTATCTTCCTTGATATTTGTGCCCATGAATCTGTACTTCTTTGACAAAAACCAAATGATTCATTCAGTATAACAAATATGTCTTTTAGAACAGACTTTTTGTAGGGCCTTAATCGAGGGCCTGACTATATAATACAGACATCAAAGAATGGAAATATACCTACAATCAAAAGAAAATTTAAATGATCAGAACTTTGGCCTAAATGGTCTTTAGCAATATCATTTCTAATAAGATCTCACAAAAAAGAATTGATACATGTATAATTGCCTTTTTTCTCCTAGACAATGTGTACAAAATACATTTATTAATAAAATAGTCTCAATTACTTAGCTGGTTCATAAAGTTGTTTGTATGTTTTCCAAAAAACAATAAAATGTTTATCGGGTTCAAATCTATATATTATTGCCATTGGACGTACTGTGATGACTGGCCGTCTTTAATTTGCCTTACAACAGTAAAGCAATTCAGTGGGACACAGCATTCCTTCCCATGCCTGCACCAAACACACAACGTCAATGCCATTTTAACCCAGATAACCTTCATGCACTTACCAGACATCCACCTGTTTGTTTTTGTTTGACTCAATTAAAATATAACATTGCAGGTGCCAACACAATTAATTATAGAAATGTACAAATCTGTACAGAAACTGTACATGCAATATTGCTGCAATGTATTTCCATGTGTTTTTTCTTTCATTGAACTTAGGCCTACACTGGATTCATGTTTATATTGGGTTATTCATAATAAGTGACCAAACGAACCCAAGTTTTAAAGGTATAATACATGATTGGTAAAGGTCACAGAACGGCCCGTCTCTCATACTGTCTGATCCAGCATGTACACGTAATGATAAACCTGTGAAAATTTGAGCTCAATCTGACATCTGAGTGACGAGAAAATAGCAAAAAACCCGACTCCAACTTTTCGTTTGTATACATGTCAAACATAAAGATAGGTCATCTTACCCCGAGATCAAAACTGTAGTCTTTTGGACTTTGTTTGACCAATTTCTGGATAAATACACCATTTCCAGCGGGAATATTTTAACGGTGTGATTCTCACAGCACAATCTTCATATCATGGAAGTTATACGTAATTAAATCTGTGAACCATTTCTATATATCCTGTCATATACCTTTAAAGGTACAATGTAGTATCATACTTTGGTTTTTGTCAAAGAAATACAGAGATTTGGGGTCGTTGTTTTACTAATTTCTGGATAAATACACCATTTCAGGCGGAAACATTTTAACAGCATGTTTCTACCAGCACCATCTTCATACCCTGTAAGTTATACGTAAATCTGTGAACATTTCTGTTTTGGTCTCTTACCAATTAAGGTATGATACTACCTTTAACTGAACCTTGTGCCGCAAATGTGTACACGACGCAATCGTGTAATACGAGGTACTCGTCACCCATAGCTACGAATGCCTACGTATACGTGTACACTGAAACTAATGCCATGACCCAATGCAGCCTGTATATGGTTCATACACAACTTAACATCAAACTGTCACCGTATTTCGTACAAACTTCACTGTCAGTCATACAAGTCCCATTCCCAAACGGTCTGATAAAACAAGGATATGATTATGATTATGAATATTATCATCCAAGTTAGGTTTCTAAGTTATAAAGCAAACGGACTATAGTATAGGCCTACTCACCGTGTTGTGTTTACTTCTGTTGATAAGTTGTTGACAAAGGGTGTTAATTTGGTTCCAGTCGTCAAACTTGAATCCGGGACTGTCCTCAGTTATATATCAGACGTTTTTTTAACATCAGTACACGTATTATTTGAACGGTTGACATGTAATCAACTTGAATCCACGGGAGAAAAAGTTGGTTGTCTAGCGCGGGACCCAGACTGTTATAGTGTTGTCAAGTACTCGTTTGTTGGCGCGGTGTGGTGCCCAGACTTCTACCCGTACTAATGTCAACACTAGGATTATAGTTCAGGGTGCACTGTATGTAATGGATAAGCCATGCAGGGGTCCCATACTTCAGTGGGTCCCATGAACAGGGGTACACGTGAAGGGCACGGGTTTTGTGAATCGACAGCAACCTGCTGTACCGCGTCTGGGTCGGTGAAAGAAGAGGACCGCTTACAACAATCGTTAAGCCGTTGGCAACATGATAAATCGATTATGGATCAATGCGTAATACAAGATCTGAGTATGAGAAGGTTTTTGTGGTTTACAAAACAAACACAAACCACCGAAAACACTTGGGTCCATTCTAGTGCGCATGCCCATAGGAAATAATACAGGCCCCAGGGGGTTTCGGCCTGGGTCTGGTCTATCGGCTTATGCGCTGGTGGTTTTATACAGGTAATAGAATCAAACTGTATTGTAGGTGGGTTTAAGCAATAAATGAGATTGGAAACCAGCTTTAAAGTTGGAGACAGAAAGATTTACAGTGCAGTCGAGAGATTATTATATTTCTAAACGGATTGTGAAACCATGGAGGCTTTCCTTCCTCCATGGTGAAACTCACAACTTTACCAAATTAAGCCTCTACAACTCTCTGCTAATTCGCTAACTAGGCCTACTAAACTGAAGTTAAATGCTAAATAAAATCGAGCAGGCCCACTATGCGATGGAAATTTGTTTTTTCTGTGTGGACGTGGGTGGACTGTATTTCACCATCATAAACAATCATTAAGTTAGAGCCATGAAGGCCAAATGATCCTGCTAGGATGGAAATGACCCTCCTTACTCCAAGCCATTATGAGCAAAGCCTCAAATCTTTCTCGATGATCGGCTTGTAAGCCTAAGGCTGAAAAGTGAAGCAGTGCTTTAGGTTTTAAAACTGGATCATTCCAACATTACTATACACCATGCATGAAATCATGGCACAAAAACGAATTTTTTTTTCACCATTTTTATTTACAGGAATCCCAAGTAACTGCCACAATAAACTAAATATATAGATGTACCTTTTTACCGTACATGCATGTTTGTGAACATGATTAGAAAACTTTGTTTAATATCAAAAAGTAAAGCGGCTGGATTTCACCAAACACTAAGATTCATCTTAAGATGAGTTGTCAGTATCACCATAGTGATTTGTATTGTGACATCACACTTTGCTTAGAAATTAGGATTCGTACTAGTATCATACTTTGGTAGCATACCGAAACAAACATATTCACAGATTTACCCACAATTTACATGGTATAAAGATGATGGTGGTAGAAACATACCGTTAATTTTCTTCTGCCTGAAATACTGTATTTATCCAGGAAAGACTAAAAGCAGTGACCAAAATTATATTTGATCTTTTTCACGGTTTTCCGTCAAAAAGTGGGCACCGTATGGGACTGGAATTTTCACAGATGACTAATAATATATCTGCCTTAATATGTTTGCACATGAATCTGTATTTCTTTGACAAGAACCTTTAAGATCAACTTTGGTGCTCCGTGAAATAGACACGTGACAGAAACGGAACATGAAATCCTACGCTATTTCATACTTTATACAGGTATACGAGCGTTATGCACTGTTATGACGAAGGGATAATAACTTTCCTGCCCTACCTATTGTTCCGCGTAACGAGGATTCCAGTGGGAGACTTTTAGAGAGTCGATCTTGAGTCAACAGCGCACGCGCACGCACGCGCAATACAACGCGCGCATGCTCACAATTGGGCAAGCAGGGTTTGCGCGTGCGCTGTTGACTCAAGACCATAGAGCTACATATTAAAATTTTAATAAAGCTCTATGCTCAAGACCGACTCTTCAAAAGTCTCCCATTCCCATTGCTTTACCTGACGCGTTTCATCTTTATCATCAAAGACTAAATGACCTGATTACTTGTATCAAAATTATACTACCAACACAGTGTATAACCAATGCTTTAGGATACATGTGGCTGACTGCTGATTTCTACTATTTAAAATATAAGGCATTGCACCCGGTCACCTCGTCAAACCAAAAAATTAGATTGGAAAAAAAAATACACTTTACAATTCTATGTTAAAATTAACATTGAAAGACAAATGTTTAATGGAACTTATATGACACTTGGTGACAGCAAACATTTGACACTATGTAGATCGTCACCCTGCGCAGGCGCAAAGGACAAAATAATGGGCACCCATTAGGTTGCACCCAAGTAAATAAACTCCTATAACCAACAGTGATAAATCCTAACACTTCAAAAATCATTTAAAAATACTCAGAACTCTCACAGGTGTTCAAGTTGCACAGAAAAATGATGATGAACATGTCACCTTTCATTTTCTTTTTATTTTATGGTGGGTTGACCATTGAATTTTTGAGATATACTCATTCTCAGCTGACCACCCTTAAAACAAGGTATGGATCACTCCAGTCAAAGAAGTCATTAAAAAAAATCCCTCTGCAAAGCGGCTGAAATAGACACACTTTCACACCCAATTGCATCAAAATTGCATTGTAATTGCATCACTCTCTCATATATAATACAATGAGTGCTTAAATTTTTATTAATGAGCTCAGCGGACGAATTTTGGGACTATTTACTTGGGTGCACCCTTTATGCATGCTTTCTCATTGCTCAATGCTGCTCAACAGTCCGGCCTAGAAACCAGGCGAGATAAACATGATTTTCGGTGGATTTTCTGCTGAAACGGTTCAGTTTAACATCCCAGAATTTTCTACAAAGGTAAGCGCATTAATTATTTACATTTCTTCCAAGATAAAACGAGTAGGCTACTACCCAAAGTATAACCACAAAAACGGTTTCCAACTTGTTTTGTTATCAAAGGCATCATCCTTGATTTGTTTACTTCCTAGTAATTTATTCAAACTAGACTTGCCCTTCACCGACTTGTACTGTATACTCAGTGCGTGTGAGTGCACATAAATAAATCACGTGCTGGCTCAGGTGGGATTCGAACCCACGACCTCCTGCTTACTAGTGCAGATGCCATACCGCTAGGCCACCGCGCTAGCTGGGGTCTGCAGGGTGAATCGAATCCAATATCGCGGCGGGTATCGCAGTGAATCATGAATACTACCGTAAATGATTTTTCAGTCGAAAATCATTTAATATTCATATTATTATATTGTCATTAAATAGCATAACCAGATGTTTGTCTAACTTAACTTAAAAAAAACAAGTTTTCAGTTTTACTTTTAACCATATTGGGAAACCCACACAAAAAATCCTATCAATACACGGGTTTACACCATGGCGGCCATCTTGGATTTTGATCGCAACTTCAAAACGAGGCTTTTCCACGCGTGCGCACTTTTCTAAGTGTAAGCCCGTCCATTGTCGAAGATAATACACGGGTTTACCCTTCGGCAGTTTTGATCGCGACTTCAAAACGAGGCACTATCACGCATGCGCTTTTTTGGAAGTGTAAACCCGTGTATTATGAAGAAGAAATGCACGGTATTTTTTAACGCTTGAGGGCGCTTCGAATTACTTCCGGGGGTCATTTGACAATGCCTTGTTCTTGTGTACCGCTGTGTCAGAATACAACTCGTACATGTCGTAGTAAAAATATACACTTCTATCGTATTCCAAAAGACAAAATTGTCCGTAAATGACCTCTGCTCAATTGACAATTAACCGGACCGTACCCCCGGAAGTAAATAAAGTTGTACACCTAACAGTGCCCTCATGCAATAAAAAATACCGCGCATTACCCAGTGAGTAAAATGAGCCACATACATGTAATTTGAATTATGTTACATGATACTACTCTGTATATTAATATGAAATATAATTGATTGAAAAGAACAGAAAAAAACAAAAACAGAAATATTCCTTTTTTTTTCTACCATCTCATATAAAACTGCAAAATTGCATTGCTCATACTTTTTATAATCTTCATTTAATCAAAAGCACAATTTAAACCCTCTTTTCATTTGTTACAGAAAAATAATTCTACTATGTCAAACGCAACTCATATCTTTTACTGTGTTAAGTTTAAGATACACAGTGAAAAATATGTGTCATACAACTACATGTACTCTACATTTACATTTACATTTACATCAAAACAGTGTTGTATAGAGGGTGTGCAGTCACGTGATCAGGACGCCATTTTGGGCGGCAACGCTGTACACATGTATAATGCACGTACGTACAGTGTATGTAACCCACATGTGTTCGCGTAGGTTGCAAATCAACCGGATGCGTACGCTGAAGTGCGTGCATATAATGATGCTGTCTGGTACGTACGCGCACGCGTATGCGCGGCGCGCATACGCTTGCGTGCGTACGCGTGCCGTCCAAAATGGCCAATAAGCTGTCAAGTGACGTCAAGTGCACGCTCTCTATTGGAACATTCCTTTCAAAACTCAGTTTTCCTGAACTGCAAGAAAATTTGCCATTCTCATTCGAAATGTTAGTCAGAAATTCTGTTCCATTCTCAGCTGCGACTAGACTGCCCGTTCCAACTTGGATACACATTCGAAATGTTAGTCAGAAATTCTGTTCCATTCTCAGCTGCGACTAGACTGCCCGTTCCAACTTGGATACACGTTCCATTTTCATTGGGGAACACTTTTTCAGAACACAAATTTGGAAAAACACTAGATTCTCAAATCTCAAATTAGATTTAATGTACTTGGCTAACCTCATAATGATGACTGCACATGGTGGGAAAAATGGTTTCGGACACTGGTAACCCAGTGTGCCAGGCACCAGTGTACATGGTTAGGCGTACTATTGTTTATGTTATGCCAGGTACCAGTGTGCATGGTAACCTGATAACAATAATCATGCAATCAAATTTCACCTCTTGGCGTGATAAGCCCAACAGTGGACAATCTGTGAAAATGAAGTCGGTATATACATAGTTTTATATGCCGATAAAACATATTATGTTATGTTTAATATGTGATAAGTTTGTGCTATCAAACGTATGACCACCATCCTCACTGGTATCTCAAGTCTCTCCATTTACAATACTATGTGCCTACTACCAGTGAAACTGTCGTTCCAGTGTCTCTTCCTGGTTGGGAATGTAAACAGCGCCCTCAACCATCAATGCACAGAACAGTCTGAGTATAAAAGCAAAGATGACTGCATCATCATCAAGTGAGATGAATATCTACATTCTAGCTGACACCGCCGAATTAAAAAAAAAAAACTACGGCCAAAACTGCGGAGCCATCTTGAATAACGTCACTATTGCTTCTTAGCGTCAACCGCTGGTGTAAGTTTCTGTAAGAACATGTCGTGCTCCCTCAGTGTTGCCAGGAGTCCCCCTTTGTTTTTCGGGTCGGGCATGGCCGGACTCCAACTGTAGTCGATCTTCTCGCCCTTCAGGGTGGTCATGTGACCTCCGGCCTGACGCAGGAGGGCATTGCCGGCGCATATATCCCATTTTTTGATCAAGGTGGTGTGAATGTAGGCGTCTGCTTTTCCCTCGAATAGAGACCACACTTTGTAACCTGCCGGGAAAAAATAATCAGTTCATCAAAGATTATCATACATGTTTAACAAACAAAATATTATGCAAATTAGGCTTGCCCTTCACCGTCGTGGATGAGCACTGTATATTCAGTGCTTGTGAGATCACGTGAAAAAATCACATGCTGGCTCAGGTGGGATTCGAACCCACGAACTCCTGCTTACTAGTGCAGATGCCATGCCGCTAGGCCACCGAGCTAGCTGGGGTCAGCGGGGTGAATCAAGACCAAAATATTATTGCTAATTTCACATTACTCTCATTGTGTACAGCTCAAAAAAAGCAATGGTGGATTTTGAAGGACTCTATCAAAACCTCTCATGTTGCAGATGTAAAATCCGATTGATTTCCATTAGGATTTTATGTGGTAAAGCTCTCAAAAGGGTAGGAGAGCCATATGAAGGTCGCTGGGATAAGGATGTTAAGGTTTTCATCGGGGAGGACATCACTGGATATTGGTCAGAAATGAAAACATCAAGGGCCAATTTCATGGAGCTGTTAAGCACAAAAAAAATTGCTTAGCACAAAATGTCTTGCTCAATAAAACAAACCACCATAAAAAAATTCAATATGATATTCATGGTCAGCAAACAACAGCCAAAGAACACAAGACATGGACATTTGGTTGTTAATCCTGTTTTTATTATTAAGACAGAAAATTCATGGCTAGCAAATTTTTGTGCTAAGCAGGGTGGTGAAATTGGACCCAGGAAGAAGATGACCGTGGGATGAGGTAAGCAGAAAGCTGATGAAAAACAAGACTGTGGTGGCTGGGACACACGAGGAGGAGAGACAAGAGTTACGTGGAGAGAAAATGACCGATCGGGAAGAAAAAGAAAGTGCAAAAGACGGAAACGGAGGCGGGAGGCCTGTATACGGGAAGACGTGCCGGAAAACGGAGGAAGACGCAGCCAACTAGGGAGGGATGAAGCAGAGGGATTCGACCGGCGATCCCATGTAGAGTGGAAATTAAAGCGGCAAGAGAAGAAGACGATGAAGAAGAAGACGAAGAGCTTACCTGCTCCTCCGGCAGGGATGACAACCGTTTCAGGCCCGAAAGAAGTCTTGGCCACCTTTTCCACTTCTCCTTGGTGGGAGCGGGAGACAATGATCTTGGGACTGGTGCCGAGCTCCTCCTTGGGTTTCTGCGGAGGCAGCTTAAGGTTTGCGGACTGGGTCTTGCCAACAAACGCCCACACTGCAAGGCAAAATACAAAAACACTCTGATGTTACACGCAGGTCACTCAACCAGATTGTGGCATGATGTGTTTTTCTGCCCCTTGAATTGTTTCATGGGAATATATCAGGGTTTCCCCATAACTTTTTTACTACAGGGCAACCGGATCAGTTGACTCTTACCAGCTGATATCTTGACTGGTCCTCCAAGGTTTTGACTGGTCCTCTTTTTGTGTGAGTGAATCCAAACATTCCTTTTCTGCAATCATGTATCCCTACTTGGCAAGATAACTTCACTGACCATTTCCTTCAATTTTCAATATCAAATTATTAAGCCACAGTATAATGGAAAGATTGTCAGTTCCCAGTATTATTTTCGACAAAAAACTTTAAGGTTAATTTGTCAGGTTTGCTAAGTTACAAAGTACTAATACAATAGTACTAAAAGAATAAACAACGTGTCGTGCTGGTATCATAACAAGGGTATGACTGGTCCGCAACATCAGGTTGAGTCAGGTTGGTGCAGCGGTTCTTTCCTCGCCTTTCACCTCTGTGGACCGGGTTCAAGTCCGGCTCGGTTCACAAGTGGATTGGGTTTTCAGTCCCTGCCTGATTCTGTGGGTTTTACCCAGAATATTACTCTGGGGTTTTCTTCCCACCTCTAAAACTGTATCTTCTTCTCATCATCTTTCCATAAAAGGTTTCATCAGGCTTGCGAGCTACAGTGCCTTAGTCACTTTTGAGGAATCCTTGGTGTCATTACCAGAAATAAATAATAATAATTTAGACTGGCAGTTGGCCACCGGACCAGTGTTATGTTTGAACCCTTCTGTAAATATCACTTATTCCTCCATTTTGTGGCAGAAGTTGTGTGGTGTCCATTGTGGCATCAGCAAAGTTCTTCAAATTGAACCTACCTGTCTTGTCAACAGCCTTGAAAGGCTTATGAATGATACCGATAGTTGGCTCGCCACGTACAGCAACACACACCATGGTAGTCACATACTCCAGCAGTTTCTCTGTTGATCAAATGTATAAAACTTGCATAAATTAGCTCAGAAATTTTTCCATTTCATTTTTTCCATTAGGCCGAAAAAAAAATTGTTGTGTTGCCCTCAAGTGGAAAAATTAAAATTTTGGGTCGGTCGGTCAATTTTTTTTTTTTTTTTGCCAACTTTCAAACATTTAAGAATAAATACAGGATGTATGGTCACCAGGGCTTTTATACATCAACGGTCTTGGATCTTTATGAGGAGACACGCTTTTTTACTGCTAATTCTTACATTTTTTGTCAAAAATTGTGAGTTTTTATACATTAGGACTCAGAGGAAAAAAAAAAAAATCCTGACCCAAAGTTTTGGCATTTTACGGTCGGTCGCTGAGGGCAACAAAACAACTTTTTTTTAGGCCTTAGTCAGGGCGGAGCTTATGTATTCAGTGTCTATCTCGTCCAACAAAAATGGACACTAGCAGTGTTTCAGCTTCCTAGTAAACCCACCAGCCCAATATTATGGGGGTGTACAAAACGCAGGCTCAGGCTCAGGCTCAAGCTCGGTCTTTGTCTTGCTAAAAAGGTAAGTTTTGGTTTTTCATTGAAGCTGAAGCCCTGTTTTCCTTTTCAAACCAGAGAATCTACTTCCGAACCACAGCTAAAAGCCTCTACCAGTACTTTAATACTACTCTGATACCCGTTATTTCAGAATGGATTCACAAAAAGGAGCCGCAGGCTGAGCCTCCGTTTCATAACCCCCCCCCCACGAGACTCAATAATTAATTGTTTGTGCCTATAATTGCTTTCAAAATTTCACATACAGATAACAGTGATCATGTCTTATTTTCTTTTTGTTTTCATTTATATAGCATTAACAGCAAGGAATGGTAATCTTATATTAATTTTTCCCAATTGTCGGCTTTAGAAGGTTCTGTTTTAAAGGGATTGCATACGTTTGGTAATTTGAGCCTACTGTTTGTTTCAAACCAATATAATTGTGTATATATACCATAAAACTAACCTGTGAAAGTTTCAATTCAAAAGGTGGTAGCGTTTTTGAGATTTTGGCGACAAACTAGAGCGGTTATTTCACGCCAGATAACAGTAAGTCAATAGCTGAGAAGCGTTACGGCCATAACGCTTCTCAGATTCGTAATTTTTGGAGATAAAAAGTGACATATTTTTCCATAACCGCGGTACTTCGAATTGAAAGTTTCTCAATATGCATAATACTATCCAAAGCAGCTGTTGTTCTCACCAAGTAAGTTTTTATTGCCATAAATTTTCAGAGTCATTACCAAACGTATGCAATGCCTTTAATGGCATGGCAATATTTCCTGGAAAAGAGAACTTCTTTGAAATGAAAGAACCTGAAAATATTGGCCACCACGGCAGTAACAAGGGCACCAAGACAATTAGTGCTTACTAAGGTACACCGTGATGCTGATGATCTAGCCTCCCAACATCAATTTTACACAAATGTAACAGCTTGCCCCGAAATCTGTTGTGTGCATACATGTGTACAGAAACAGTGTTTGTCAGTCTGGTACATGTACATGTACAGTAACCCTACATATCTTGTAATCAGTGAAATTGGTGCACATGTTCCGGGGGTACATGTATAAGGTAACACTAAAACTTGTATACTGGGCTTTTATTCCTGTTTATACAGTGGAACGCCACTATAAAAAAACACTGCTATATACATGTACTGAACATTTAGCTATAGGCCTACCGAATATCATCCTTGACTCCCAATTTCTGTGTATAATGTATACAGGTATATGCCTGCTGAAGTAACATTGTTCAGGTATAACGAACAAACACAATAACAAACAATCTCTGTGCATCCTGGCGTGTCCGTTATACATGTACATGTAGCAGTAATGCAGTATAACGGTTTCCACCAAAATGCCCCATGGCATGGTTGGCTTGCCACACCTGTGCATGAAATGGAAGTAATTCTTTGTACATCGTACATGTACCTTCGCCATCTGTTCTGAATCAATGTTAGCATTTCAATTGACAAACAATAGGAATGTACATAATGGTAAGAGCACATGTTTGCATGAACATGTACTGTGTGAATTAACTGCCTTTTCTGCATTCAGCTGATGTGTTAGCCTATAAATACTCTGCTGTCTTTTGATGTAGGCTTAATAAGCTAATCTTTAATTGAATTGAGAACAACAGGTGTTCATATTGTGTACTTGGCAAAAGGTCCTAACTCCTAGGCCTAAAATGTGCACATGCCATTCTGACTGTGTGTGAGAAGCTTGTCATATTCCTGTGTACATGGAGGCCTAAAAGTAATAGGTCACATTGTTCAAAATATAAGCTCTGTAGCTCAATGTAATACAAACTCCAAAAAGGAATGAAGATTCCTGAAGATGTTCTGAATAAAGAACGAAATATAGAATCAAAAATGGCTTCCAGTAGTCTTTTTGGAGTTTGTATAATATTGAGGTATCTGAATATTATCAGTGGATCACCATCTGGTTTTTAAAGGTAGTATCATACTTTGGTAAGACACCAAAACAGAAAAGTTCACAGATTTGCGTTTAACTTACAAGGTATGAAGATAGTGGTGGTAGAAACATACCGTTAAAATTGTTCCGCCTGAAATGGAGTATTGATCCAGAAATTGGTAAAACAACGACCAAAAATCTTTTTGATCTTTTAAAAGATAAAAAATAGAAGAGAAAAGACTTAATAAATACTGTGGCTGTTTTCCACTGTTTTCTCAAAAAGTGGGCACCGTATGGGACTGAAATTTTCACAGATGACTGTTACTGTATCTATCTTGATATTTTTGCCCATGAATCTGTATTTCTTTGATAAAAACCAAAGTATGATATTACCCTTAAGCTCTGTAGGTCCCCAGTTCCCACTTACAGGCGTGGCACCCGGGCTATCGATGCTGATTTCATACATGTAGAGCTGGTTTAACTTTATTACTTAGAAGATCACAAATAATCTCACCGAATTCACGCTTTGATATCATTGCTAAAGCCAATATCCATCCCTAAACGGAAAATCCATCGCTACTTTGCGTAGCAATTTTCCATTAAGCGATGGATTTGAGCTTTAGGGATGATCGCAAAGCATTAGTGAAATCGGCCACAGGCTGGAGACAAAATCAGAATTTCTCAAAATAGCCATTGAGACTGACCAGGGCCCAATTTCATGAAAACCGTTACGGCCTATTTTTGTGCTTACGGGCACTGCTACGCGTGAAATCTATTTCATGGAATCCGTAAGCAAGACTCTCGGTTAGCGAATAATTTCTAGGGTAACTGTGATCATTTTCTGCTAACATGCTGTCGTATGCATGCTGCACAAATTCCTTGTTTACCGTTACCAAAAAGGAAACTCTTCCGTGAAACATGCTAACCGTTACCAAAAAAATCTGCTACCGTAAGCGAAGAATTGTTCCTAACCGTAACGGATTCCGTGAAATTGGGCCCAGCTCTGTAGTGTAACAATACCTGTGTATTCTTGCGTTGCGTCCAGTGGGTCAATCCACACCGTGACATCGTCCAGCGGGACCAACTCGTCTTCTGGTACCATGGCAACCACCTCAGCTCGTCCAGTGTCCAACTTGGTCACTGTACTAACGTCCATGGCTTTACTTTCCTTCTCTTCTGAGACAATCTGGTAACAGAAAGAAACACAGATATCCATGGCAACCTTGTTTGGTATTATACTTCATGTAAATTTAAAAGGAAAGTAAAATATTATTACCTCAACTCAAGTTATCAATTACATTATGTACCAGGTATATTATACCTGGTACATAATGTAATTGATAACTTCAGTACTACACGCGGTACATGGATATGTACTGAGTACCGACAATGCTTAAAGGTATATCATAGTATCATACTTTGGTTTTTATCACAGAAATACAGATTCATGGGCAAAAATATCAAGACCGATACAGTAACAACAGTCATCTGTGAACATTTCAGTCCCATAGGGTGCCTACTTTTTTAGAAAACAGTGAAAAACAGCCACAGTATTTCATATATAGCTTATGGTCGTTTATAACTAATGAACATCCATGGGTTCCTTCACAAAACAAGTACATGTATGTCAGTATGAAGACCCCTGGCTAGTCGTGTTGTATTGGAATCCCCAGTTTGTGGCCTGGCTCTCTACCCTCCGTCACCACAACCCCTCCCAAGATGGAAGATACCACCAGCAGACACGGGAGACCCATCAAAATCAGAGCAAAAAACCAAACTAGTAGTAGGCCTACAGTGTAGGCCTACGTATTCAGCAGTTAACACTGGCTTAGCGTTTCGTCTGTGTAATCATTTATGGAGGTAAGAATATCCCATCTTCATTACCGTGTTAACCCTAATCATGGCCTAATGATTCCCTAAAAAATCATAGCCCTGCCGTCTTTCCTCAAATTTGACATCGCTAAATGCGTACACCATGACCAAAGTATAAGTGAGTTACAAAATCGGTTTTTGAAATCTGTTTATTTCCTTATGATGACCTAACGTTAGTTAGGCCTAAGCCCTAAGTTAAGTAGTTTACAAATACATGTAGGGGGCCTAAGTAAGATGTAGGTGACCTAAACTACACAATCGCCATCAATCAGGGCTGGAAATAAACGGAGGCCATGGCCTTTGTTGCCCTTGTTCTTGGCCTTGGTGCCCCTTCAAATGTTTCCATAGACATTATGATTTTCCAATGGAAGTGCCCCTTGCAATGGAAAATTGGCCCTGCCCCCACCAAACCTTATTTCCATCCCTGCATCAATGCCTGCATATTTTACCTTAAGATGCTCGAAAGTCTTCTTCAGGCTATACACGATGGCAACGTGTGATCGCATATCACCATCAGTCACTGGAATTTTGGCTCCTTCAAGCGTTTCCCCTTTGCTCTTCTCATTCAACTGGCGTTCCTCCATCACTTTCTTGACTTCAACACCACCCCGCTCGGCGGCCTCGATGCCGGCCGACAAGAGCTCCCGCAGGCTGATCTTCTCCCCGGTACCGCTGACGGTCAGCTTTCGGTCGCCGTCTCCTCGCCATGATCTCTGGACGTAGAGGATGATTGCACCGGCTAGGAGAAATATGACGACAAAACCGATGGGAGATATCCGAACATTCGCCATGTTGGCACTCGCCATTTGATGACCTATGACCTCCGTGGCTGAGTTTACTTTCTAGCTGACAAGAGAGGGCGCGAATTTTTGACAAACATGCAAATTAATTTGTAATAATCAAACTTCATACTGACAGTTAATACTAATTTTGCTGAGTTTAGCGTAAATATTAGCCCTACCGAAACTACAGAAGGTAAGTCTGGAGTTAGTGTGCTTTAGTCCACATGGATTGTTTTCAGACATGGCGCTTTTACAGTAAACTAACTCATCTAAATAATTGTTGACCAGATGATGATTGTCCTCTTCAATATTAGCAATTAAACATCACGACACAGGGGTATTTTTGCACATGTGCAAAACAGTCATGAATATTCATGACACAGATAATTATGAATGCAGGCAACGTAAAATAAAAAAGTGCTGAGTTGTTGCGCAACATGAAGAGTAGATGATGTGAGACGCAAATTATGTGTACGTACTCTTCACTGGACAATGGATTTAATTCATTCTCCCTTAAACCACTGGGACTCAACCAATATAAGTAGGCTCTTTGTTAATATGTATTTGAGGGTCGTGGTTTAAATCGGAGAAACCACTCAAAAGATTAAAATATACGTGACGTGGGCAACTAATTTGATGGGTAGAAAATATTTAAGAAATTCGAATGGGCGAGGACTCGAAGCTCTTTTGTGTTTTTTTTCTTAACATACCGGTTAACACACGTTGTGGTTGATGGCTTATTCTTCCTGTACTTCGATCGACCGCCATGCTACACAAACAGATTGAGAGATATTCGTGGGCATGAAATAACCATGGAGTCTGTGCTCTGGCTCCATGAAGACACAAACTGATTTCGAGGGGCACGGTTGGTAAATTTATAAATGTATCATTTCCATTCGCAAGTTGTCTAAGAACCGCAGGTTGCTGTTCTCGAAAATTCTCGAATCCCAACTTTTGTGTTGTAAAATCCAAGGCCTCCGAGTTCAATACGGAGGAAAAAATACGAAGAAGAGACATTTACAAGCTCGCAGCCAAGAATATTCAACTCTCCAACATTCCCAAGGCTAGGAACATCGATTTCATCTTCATTAACCGAGGAGCTGGACATTTAAACGGATTTATAACTACTGACTTATGAAGCCAATTTGTCGAAGGATATTCCGTGGATAGTGCTGGGGAAACTGTCTTTCAGGTTGATTTCTTCTCCGAGGATTTCCAGCCCTTCAAAGTCAAGAAACATTGCATAAACCGAGGAGGGATCTTCAGAAACTTCTGTGAACTGGAAATGTTGTCGCATGATCTGATTGACGATACTGGGACGAAGGTGTAGGCCCTATATTGTGTTTTGTCAAATGATCTGACTGACGCTAAGGATTCAAGATTTTCAAGAAATAAACAATGATTGACACTTTTAGAGAATTAGAGATAGAATTAGAGATGAATGTAGTTTTGCCAACATTTAGTCAACGAAATTGAACTGGGCTTTATGAAATGAACTTAATTAACATGAAAATTTGTCGCATGATCTGATTGACGGTAAGGATTCAAGCAAGATTCGGAAGGTCATGAAACCCTGCTCGCACGGGCGGATTCGTGCCAGAGGTAAGCGATACGCCTTTTTCACTTTATAAGGGGTTTTTGAAAAATTAAAGGTATAAAAACATAAACACGATATTCTTCAGAACATTGAGAAGCCGTGATTTATACAATTCCCCGTGAAGCTGTACATGTGATTTCAATTTCATCTGTTAAAGAAATTGTCGAAATATACACGGGTTTACACTTCCAAAAGTGCGCATGCGTGATAGTGCCTCGTTTTGAAGTCGCGATAAAAACCGCAGAAGTGTAAACCCGTGTATTGTCTTCGACAATGGACGGGCTTACACTTAGAAAAGTGCGAACGCGTGGAAGTGCCTCGTTTCGAAGTTGCGATCAAAATCCAAGATGGCCGCCATGGTGTAAACCCTTGTATTACACGGGTTTACACCTTGGCGGCCATCTTAGATTTTGATCGCAACTTCAAAACGAGGCACTATCACGCATGCGCACTTTTCGAAGTGTTAACCCGTGTAATAATTTGACCTGGCTAAATATTAATGGCTTCCATTTTGTGCACGTATTAATGGAAGACCAAACTGCGTGACATTGAATCCCTTGATCTCGATTTTTTTTTCCACAACTCAATCCTGTAAACACATTCCTGCTCATCCCGCCCAAGCAGCATCGCCTGCCGGTCCAACACCTTAGTATGGCTGTTGAATGGCCCTATTAAGATTTCACCTCTGTCGGGTTCAAAGCTTTTGTTTGATTTCAAGTAAATAAATTGCAATTTATTATCAAAATGATAATAGGCTTACCATGCTTTGTGTTCAAATATTGTTTAGTGACACTGACTTGTGACAGACCTTTTGAAGAAGCAAACATACATTTCACTAGATGTATGTGTTGCTATACTTGCATTTTCGGCCAGGGAGATGTCTTCGAAATGTCACAAATATGCTACCATCCTGTAGGGAACATCTGGGGCTACATTTCATGCAAGTTTCATCTGGATTGGCTCAGTATTGAGGGAGTTATTTTCAACTCTAGCGCAAAAAAGAATCTGAAACGGTCATTTTGCATTGTTTTGATTTCTTAAGGCATGATATCGCTTGATGCATTTGTTGTTATACTTGATTTGTCGGCCATGAAAATTTTTTTGAAATGTAACAAATATGCTACCATCCTGTAGGGAACATATGGGGCTACATTTCATGCAAGTTTCATCTGGATAAGCTCAGTATTGAGGAAGTTATTGTCAACTCTATCGCAAAAAATGTATCTGAAACGGCCATTTTGCAGTGTTTTGATTGCAGCAGGCATGATTTCACTTGATGCATGTGTTGCTATACTTGAACTTTCGGCCATGAAGATGTCTTTTAAATGTAACGAATAAGCTACCATCCTGTAGGGAACATCTGGGGCTACATTTCACGCAAGTTTCATCTTGATTGGCTCAGTATTGAGGGATAAATTGCAAAGTCTAGCTCAAAAATGTATCTGAAACGGCCATTTTGCAGTGTTTTGACTGCTGCTGGCATGATTTCGCTAGATGCAAGTGTTGCTATACTTGAACTTTCGACCATGAAGATCGCTACGTGCCGGGGTAAAAAAAAAAGAATGTTAAATTCAAAATTGCGCACGGCCCAGTTTCAAACTTGCGCAGGCGTCAAACTAATACATTAGTAATGTGAAGTCAGTACTCAGTGTTCCGTCTTATGTTGGTTCCATTTCAGGAGAGTGTGTAGAGGCATATTGTGTTGGAAACGAAGTAAACAAAAACTTGGCAGGAAACAAAAGCCTGTAAATAACATTCAATATTTGTGTTTATTTCAACGGCGGCCTTAGAATACGTTTTACATAATTTTCATAATACATTGACATTTCAAGGGCACTGACTCTTAGTCTTGATTGGTAACATAACCAAACAGAAATGTTCACAGATTCACGTATAACTTACTAAATACCTTTAAAATATTTCAGGCTGAAATGGTGTATTTATCCAGATATTTGTAAAACAAAGACCGAAAACAGTTTTGATCTCAGGGGAAGATCAATACCATTTTTTATGTTTTATGGGTAAAAATGAGGTTTTTTTACTATTTTCTCGTTACGCGGATATCCAAATGAGCTCAAATTTTCACAGGTTTATTATTTCATGTAATGTACATATTGGATTAGACAAAGTGTGAGCGCTGTACTATGACCAATACCAATCATGTATTTTACCTCTAAAGAATAACTGATTGCCAGTTATAATTTCAGAAAATTTCACCTTGTTATTTGGAATACTTAGCTTCAGATACAATTTTCATTCCGACAAATAGCTTTTCCCCCATCAGAAAGGCATTAACTTTTTGTACCTGGCAATTGTTTTGTATACTCTGCATAGCAGCTCCATTTAATAATCCATTGTTTATTTCATCTCTACAATCATGGTTGTCTTGAAAAATTGCAGATTACAGAGCATTGCAAAAATCTTGCTTAAAAAATCTGCTTATAAAATTGCTTATAAAATCTTACTGGTTGACAGGTTATATAAGATTATAAGGAATATTTTTGACAAACATAAAATAGCAAAAATGTATAAGTAGGCCTATACGTGCTCAAGAGCTCATGTTAAAAACAATAGCTAATCTAAGAACCACCTTGTCCTCAAATTCCGAGGTAACAAAGAATGCACCATGATCATGTACAATTATGACCATGGGAATGAACTTCAAAAAATCGTGCGCAAACTTAATTACAGAATACTTTCAAGTAAAATTTGATTGCAAGTTGACAATAATAATATTGTAAAAGAGTTCTTAAAAATCATTCTGCATTCCAAGTAAAGGGCCTGTACAACATTGGTAACTAACCAAAACAGAAATGTTCACAGATTTACGTATAACTTTCAGGGTATGAAGATGGTGCTGGTAGAAACTTATCCATAAAATAATCCGCCTGGAATGGTATATTTAACCAGAAAGAGTAAAACCAAACACCACAAACATTATCTTGGCAGGATAACAAAAATAAAGAAGATAAAAGATAAAGAAAAACTGAGTCGGGTTTTCGCTATTTTCTCGAGACTCTGATGTCCGATTGAGCTCGAATTTTCAAATGTACATGTTGGATTAGACAAAGTGTGAGTGCTGTTGTGTCACCTTTACCAACGTGCACACGCCATTTAAAGGTTCACTATAATCAAAACACGTGAAGTTAAATACATCTGTATTGTTATAAAACTCAACCTGTCTATTATATCTTTGTTTACGCTAAAAAGAAATGTATATAGAAAAAGGAAGTATTTTAGACCCATAATTGAGCACCCCACTATTCGCGACGAAAGCCCTTGCTTACGTCACATCCAGAACACCTCGCAGTATACTGTGGTGTGAGCATATATGCTCATATATATATATATATATATATACTAGTTCTGTAGGTGACGTCACACGCTATTGTTGCGTGGATCGGTTCCAAGTGGGCGCCTTTTTTTAGGGGAGGGACATACATGTATCGATTTTGTAACTGTTTCGTAAAAATTATGCACTTACATACAAAATTTAAATTGTCATTAATTATGTATAAAGCAATAATTTTAAAGCACTTTCATCCTTTTCCCAAATTTGATTACAGTGAACCTTTAATCCAGTACGTGTTTCATTCAGAAACTCGTCGTTGTTGGTGAAGCCTAATTCGTCAGAAGAATTGAGTGGAATTTGACAAGACCCCAAGAAATCAGAAACGTTAGCACAAACCACAGCAACAGAGTAATATTCCAACAGAAACATTGTTTTTATTCACAGAAACTCAATGGCATTGTGCATGTTACTTGCTCTTGTCCCGTCCGACGAAGGTATCCATGCTGTTTGCGTAGCCAGTAGCACGTTGCATCAACAAGCTGAGTTTCTCTGGCACGAAGCTGTACATAATTATAAACGGGAAAATGCGATAAATGAAGCGGATTTCACTCATAAAGGGTAGTATCATACTTTGGTAGCATACCGAAACAAAAATCTTCACAGATTTACTTATAACTTACAGGATGTAAAGATGGTGATAGTAGAAACATACCGATAGAATTGTTCTGCCTGAAATGCTGTATTTATCCAGAAAAGAGTAAAACCAATGACCGAAAACAATTTTGATCTTTTAAAGTTTAAAAAATAACGGTGAAAAGACTTTTAAAAAATACTGTTGCTGTTTCTCACTGTTTTCTCAAAAAGTGGGCAGCGTATGGGACTAAAATGTTCACAGATGACTGTTACTGTATCTTCCTTGATATTTTTGTCCATGAATCTGCATTTCTTTGATCAAAACAAAGTATGATATTACCTTTAAAGTCTAGATAATAAATCCAACAGAACAACTTGGCCAGATATGCCAGACTTATAATCTAAAGTGAAAGTGTGTCGTGTATACATGTAAGTAATGGGCTCCCATACAAAACTACTATCCAGTTCTACGTATGGACTAACTTGAACCGGAATATGATAGCCGATTCTCGGACTATATAAGTCCATCTTGTTTGGCATCATTTATAGTCGTACAGATAAAGGCTAATTGTAACGAAAATGTAATTTGCACCAAGTGGTCGACCACCCCAAAAATCCGAGTACTTGGAATCGAGTACGGGTCAAGTGCATTTATTTTCGAGTACTTTTTATTGAGTACGGACCAAGTACATTTTATTCTCGAGTACTTTTAATCAAGTAAGGGCCCGAGTATTTGCATGTACTCGAGTTGTGCTTGAGTACGAGTACTCCAACACTGATGCTTGGGCATACCCCGTTTTGGGAAATAAGGTCCATTAGGTCAACAACAAAAATTGTTGTGTTGCTCTCAGCGACCGACCGTAAAATGCCAAAACCTTGGGTCGGGATTTTTTTTTTCCTCCGAGTCCTTAAGTATAAAAACTCACCATTTTTGACAGAAAATGTAAGATTTAGCAGTAAAAAAGCGTGTCTCCTCAAAACGACCCAAGACCGTTGATGTATAAAAGCCCTGGTGACCATTCATCCTGTATTTATTCTTAAATGTTTGAAAGTCGGCCAAAAAAAAATCGACCGACCGACCGACCCAAAATTTTAATTTTTCCACTTGAGGGCAACACAACAATTTCTGTTGGCCTTATTCAGCCTGTTATTGACTGACTGTGCAATCTATACTCACTGGTTCAGTATTATGAGCAGGAATCCATATCTTGGCACGCACAACATCTCATCATTCAGAAGCACAGCGTCCATGATCTTTGAAACAACATACTCCGGTGTCATAAACCTGTTTGTATTGAATCAGTTCAAACACTTGTTAAATAGATAATATTTAAAGGAGATGTACAACAGACCTCGCTTTATTTATTAGAACTATTATCCTTAAATTACTTGAAATGACAAACAATATTTATCTCACACTTAATACAGAAACTACGAAGCTGTATTAGGGACATGCCACAAAAAATAAATTTGTACGAGTTATTTGTCGTACGTACGAGATATAAGTCGCACGTACGACTTATATGTCTTACGTACGACTTATATGTCTTACGTACGACTTATGAATCATATCTCGTACGTTACGTACGACTTACATCTTGTACGTACGACATACAACTCGTACGTACGACATACAACTCGTACGTACGACATATAACTCGTACGTACGACTTAGGTCAGAGAGAGGCACATTTATTTTGTCAGCATGTCCCTAATACAGCTTCGTAGGAAACAGAGTCTTTCTGGATGATTTTTCTCTCAGCCTGCAAGCTCCCCAAAATTCAGATTCTCTGAATTTCGTCAATGGGGGCAGCAGACAAATTTGTGTGATTTCGTGACGGGGAGTTTGCGGGTTGAGCATATTGAGAGAAAAATCATCAAAAAAGACTCTTTTTGTGTTCAGTGTAAGATAAATATTTCTTTCTCATGTCAAGTAATTTAAAGATTATAGTTCTAACAAATAAAGCGAAGTTTGTTGAGTGTTGAACATCTTCTTTAATAACTAACAATGCTTATAGTTAGGAGGGTCTGACGCGTTTCGATCCTAGCAGGATCTTTCTTAAAGGCTGAATGACAAGGGAACAAAACCAAGTCATTCAGCTTTTGAGAAAGATCCTGCTCGCATTGAAACGCGTTATGCCCTCCTAACTCCAAGCATTTGATTATTTCAGGTCATTTTGGCTGTGTGCAGCAGTTTATTATTTGTTTTTTGAACTGTGAAGTTGAGGGATTTTACACTATAAGGTCACTGGGAGTTTGTTCAGTGTGGTGCACCCCTATTCGTAGTCGGTCTTACTCTACGGTTTAGAATTCAGTGGGATACATGTAATTAGATATTAAATCCTTACTCTGCCTTGGCCCCTTCAAACATGCCCGTACTGATGAAGCTGGGGCAAACCAGCGTCATGTTAATGTCATCGTATCCGTCTAGCTTGAGCTCCAGCCGAAGGGTATTGTGAAGCCCCACAGCGGCGAATTTACTGGCGCAGTATTCCACCATTCCCTTGCTAGATAGGAACCCGGCAAGGCTGGCCACGGTGACTATGTGACCGCGGTTGAGGGACATCATGGCCGGAAGGAATGCCTTGAGAATCTATCATGCCAACATCAACAACAACAACAAGAGTCATTCAATCATTGATACACATTTGATAACGATGTTCTTAATTACATGGATAATAACACTCGTCTATTCTCCTTGGCTGTGACTTCTATCAAACTATTCACTTCGTACTTAATGCTCCAGTCACACGGCCATGTTACGGACCTGCGGATGCCTGCTTATATTTGGATAATGAAAATGCGTAATTTTTACCCCAAATTTCAGCAAATGTTACCTATATTCTGCGGACGATACGGATTAGTTGCGGATGTTACGTATGAATTACGGATGTTACGGGTAAAACCTGCGGATGAGTCCATCCCCTGCCAATCCGCTGACACAATCATGTCACGGACGACTTACGGATGACTTACGGATTTTACGTATGACTTACGGGCGATTCGGACGAGTTACGCTCGTGTCTGCGCATGTCGGCTTCCTCTGGCGTCCGCACCATCCGCATATAAACTCACGCGGATTGGCTGCTTCAGTCGCATTTCATCAAGTCTAGGAGCCTAGTTCCAGTTATTTACGTACCCTTATGTATCCACTGGCATCCGCACACCCGACAAAGTGTGCGGGTCAGTTACGTATCTTACGTATCATGCGGATGAGTTTACGTATTTTACGTATGAGTAACGTATATTACGTATGTGTAACGTATATTCTGCGGATGCTTACGTATATTTCATCCGCAGCAAAATGTTGACATTTTCAAAATTCCCGCTGCGGATCTGCTTATGCCTGCGGATCCTGTGGATTGGGTTACAGATGGATACGGATGCTTATGGATGATACGGATATTTGCGGATGCTTACGGATTCGTATCCGTAAGCATCCGTAGCTACCGTAAGTGGCCGTGTGACTGTAGCATATGGTGCAAAGAAATGTCATCGACTTGAAGAACAACTGGGAATATACGAACATTTACGGTAGTGTAGACAAGTCCTCAGCGGGCGTACCCCCCCCCCCCCCCCCGATCTACGCCCATGAACACGTGTCACCACTTTGACATAATGCATTCATCTGAGTAACCTCGTCAAACATTGTGTGCCAACCCAGTGCATTTGTTTTAAAATCCCTGATAGAAATATCATTACATGTGGCGATTTACCTTGTCTTTGGGCTAGTTAACACCCTCGACAGCTGTATCACAGAGGAGTAGGCCTATACAGTCCCGATTTTCATTATTTTTAGCGAACGATGGTCTTATCAAACACATCATGGCCGTCACATCTCTACCTTCACATATACTCATTTGTACTCCTTTATAAAGTGAAGCTATTTGTGACAATGGGTCGATTTCAGTGAGAAAGGCCAGTGTGATGTACCTACGATTCAAACAACTCTGACGCTTGGTGGCAGCAAAGGGTATTAATTGTGACTGTGTGAATGCAAACAAGCTGACTTGAAAATGGGGCCGGCCGTGTCCCAAATCTCTGGCTGCGGTCGCAAATTACACACGCACCTATGGCAGCCACTAGCCAGTGACTGCAGCCGTTTCCATTAACGTTTGTGTTATTAAAGTCTCGGCAAGAGATTTAAAGGGATGGTACAGAATTTGTACTAGATAAAATACACTTCATGATCACAGATTCACATAAAACTTACACAGTATAATGGTGATGATAGGAGAAAACATCCCATGAAATGTTTTTGTTTGAAATGCCATATTCGTTGAGAAATAAATGAAACTATTTTCGATTGGAATAAATCACTTCAAAGCTTTTTATTTATTCGTTGAAATGTGTATAGTTCTCTGTACACGGGTTTTCACTATTTTCTCGTGACCCAGATGGCTGATTGACCTCAAACTTCTACAGGTTTGTCAGTTAAGGTATATGATGGATTACATAATGTGCTTTCACTGTCAGCAACGGTTTTGTCGCAAAAACCAGTTCTGTACCATCCCTTTAAGACACGGCCTAATGCTGGGAATGGTCAGCCGTCTGCTGCCACCAAGTGTTTGAAAGCGCAAAATTCTGCAACGAGGTTACACTATAGTCTTACCCAGAAATGTGCCATGGCGTTGACGTCCATTGTTCTTTTGATCATCTCATCGGAACAGTTCAACAGAGTCTTACCAGCAACTACGCCTGCGTTGTTCACCAAGATAGTGACGTCACCGACCTCTCGTTTGACGCGGTCAGCAACCTCGTACACCTCCTCTGCGTTAGTGATATCTACCGTGTAAGCAGCTACATTACCGTCCATTTCCTTGATCGTTTGCATGGTTTCCTCGTTCCCTGAGAACAAGGAGTGGAAACACACATTACTAGGCTATGCAACCTGCAAGGGTCGGCGAATCCCTACGATCGATCGTAACTCGAGTCCTACGATTGGTCATACATTACGATGCGTTTGGTGCTTATTAGACTTGTTATTCATAAAGAAGTGAACAAAAATTGACTGGAGCTGGATTCGAACAAGCGACCTCCGGAACACCGTACCGGCGCTCTTACCACGGTGGAGTGCTGCGGCCTAATGGTCTGACGTGTCGAACTCAAAGTTTTGTGGTCAATCTACATGGGTTCGAACCCAGCCATAGGCTAGTGGTGCTTGCGTCCTTATTGCTCCTCTTCACCCAGGGTACTTGCTATAGGTAGAGATGGCTTTGTGGTTTGATTAGCCTCTGTGCTCTTTAAAGTAGCCGGGGCTGTATACTCCCCAGGGAGTTGGCCCAATGACCAGGGATAGTAATATGTGCACCACGAGTGTCTTTGGACAGATGTATGCGCGGAATAAATTCAGAATTATTAATTATAATTTACCGACGCGCAGCATTAATAATGCTGCAACCTGGGAAACAGTATATGCATGGGTCACGGAATGACGACTTCCTAAAATGAAGATCATTGACATCCTTAGGAACTTCCAGTCTCATCTCGTGATTAATGATCTCATGACGTCGACATCTTGCCCGTATAAATATGCCGTCATCCCGAGATAAATTTATCTCATGATCTCGGATATGGCACTTATCGAGCCCCGTAGTATCCAACACACAGCCCTAACAAAAAACTGAGAGACTCCTGGATGAGGGTTTTTGAACTGTGAAGTTGAGGGATTTTACACTAAGGTTATTGGGGGTTTATTTAGTATTGGTGCACCCTTCAAGTTCCAATAATCTAGCCTGGGGTGAATTTCACGAAGCCCTACGATCGATCGTAACTCGAGTTACGGAGGATAACCCATCGTATCCTTCGTAGGGCTGCAATGCATCATACGTCCTACGATTGATAGTAAGTTACGATGAGTTTGGTGAAATCGACCCCTGCATCTACAGTCTTCCCTTCCGTTTGAGTCATTTTCTATCGGAACATGACCTTGCGGCTGTCAGTACAATGGTAGTATAAACCCTCATCTACCCAATTCTTTTCAATGTTTGGTTTGTTAACCGATTGAATTTTTTGATAAATGGTAGTATAAACCCTCATCTACCCAATTCTTTTCAATGTTTGGTTTGTTAACCGATTGAATTTTTTGATAATTGCCCCAAGAAAAAAAAACGCCCCCGAAATGTCATTTGTTTTCCGTAACCGACTTGCTACTAGTTTTCATGAAGCAACCCTCCACGTTCAAAACAATAGGGCCCGATTTAACCCAAAATTTCTCAAGTCTCAACAACAGGCTGAAGCACTGAACCGCCAGATTGTGATAACCCGTCATAATTACACAATATAGGGCCTATCAATTGCACGACCCCCCCCCCCCCCCCCCCCCAACTGCATATTTAAAAAACATTTGAGGGTACACACATTATGATAATCAGCTCGGCGCATTGATTTTTGAGCTTTTTAGTGGGGTGCACCTTGAAATAGGGGTCGACAATGTGAAGGATGGAACTATGGGCGTTTTCGAAACGGAGGCTCAGGCTCCGTTTCAGGCTCCGGCTCCATTTCGAGAAACCATTCTAACCCAACTGGCATCAAAATAGAATATTTTGGTTGCGGTTCTGAAGTAGATTCTCTAGTGTGTAAAGGAAAACAGAGCTTCAGCTTCAATGAAAAACCACAACCTATATTTTCAGCATATGGATGACAGAGCTGGAGCCTGAGTCTGAGCCTAAGCCTCCGTTTCGAAAAGGCCCGATGTGTCATGATGTTGGATTTAATACATGCAGACATGTTTGAATGTGTCGAATCCATATAAATTGAGCAACTGGTTTTTCCTTGCAATTGCCGTTGTATCATCCCACAATAGACAATTAGCACTAGTCTTGCGAGGACGCTGTGTAGGACCTATATTTCAAGATTATGATCATTCATATTAGTTCCGATGTTTAATCACAGGAAGTTAAACATAAACATGATTTTGTGATCTTTCAATATTATAACTTAAACGTTGCCTAGAACCTATGAATACTTCAGCTGTCATTTAAGTACTGTGTATAATAAAAGAAAATGGCGATGGCCCACTTTTGTATTTGAAATAAATTGCAATCACAATAATTTATGCACTTTGAGTTATCAATACACGGCGCAGGGGAAAGTTTACACAATTTTCCTTAATAATAATGGTGGGTAGCCGTGTCAGTCAGAATAACAAGATAAAATTAATTGACTGTGCATTAGCTTTCGTAGCAACAACTACTTCATCAGATGCAAGTAGTTGTTGCGACGAAAACTCATGCGCATTTTAAACTCTAGTTAGTCAATAAAGTGCTACTTGTATTTTTCTATTTTATACAATTTTCCTTGAACAAGTAGATTGTGTTTGAGCCAGCAATTACAGCCTACAATCTGAATACAATGACAGACTGCACAAAGCGTGTCTTTCACCACATCAGTTTGAAGGATGTATAACATGTATTATTGAAAAGAAGTCGGAAACACTATAGGCCTACACACCAAAACTAAGTATGTTCCTTTTTAAACCGAAATCATCACAAAACAAAAATT
Organism: Astropecten irregularis; assembly: GCA_963971285.1. NCBI lineage: Eukaryota > Metazoa > Echinodermata > Asteroidea > Paxillosida > Astropectinidae > Astropecten > Astropecten irregularis. The sequence continues at coordinate 12,721,232 of OZ020258.1, read as the reverse complement.
AAAGGCCCTATTCCTTAATTCATATATTTTCTGTATTGGTTTATACAATTAATTTATAGCTATAGGAATTTATCGACGAACGATTTATGAGCTTTACACGCCTTCGCGAAGAATTACATGCATAACAGTGTATACCTTTTTGGTTGATGTCCCACAGCACAACAATGGCGTTCCGTTTGGCGAACTCGATGGCCATCAGACGGCCCAAGCCGCTCCCAGCCCCCGTCACCAGAACCACCTCATCGGTGACATCTTTCCTCGGCCTGAAAGACCGGGGAATGAGGTACCTCACCACCGCCTCGAACACGTACCACAAGGGAAGAACTACGGAAAGCAGCCCCATAGCTAGTTGGGTTTCCTCAGTCCAAAATAACACTGTGCTGTGTTGAGCTCAAAGTACACAACACAACCGTGCTTGGGTCTCATAATAATACTATAATTGTGAGTGTATGGTAATACTCTCTATTCAATTCAACAGGTTTTCGAGGTTAAATTTCCACGACCTCACTGCATAGACTTGCCATCAATTCAAGCTGTTTATAATAACGCCCCGCGGGTAACTGAGCTCTGTACAATTGCTTTACACACGAAGGGGACTTTCCAGAATTTCAGATCTCTGAGTAAAACACCAATGCATGTCATTTGCTCCTAACTCTCCTCTGAACATGCAATTTTTTTCAGAAAGATTATGTTTCACTATAGTCTGTTTTATAGTATTTTACAAATTATGCGAAGAAAATTTAACCTCGATCGTCAAGTTCAACACTCGGTTTCAATATCGTGCGTCAGAGGTTAAAGTCAAGTTGAAAGGACACGTACATTAAAGGGCTCGAGCATATAGGATTTGCAAAGATGTGCGTTTTGGCTGAATTTGGTACTTAAACAGAAGTGAAGGTTTTAAACTTCCTTGCAGACATTGTTTCATGTAACTTTTTACGCTTTGTTCATCTGGATAGCAGAAATACGGCCGAAATAATCTTGCCCCCCCCCCCCCCCCCCTCGAATCCTTCACAGTTACTCATTGCACGCTTTCGAAATGCTAAAAAGTTCGTTCGGACGAACGATCTTTTAAAAGACACTAAATCTTGATTTGCTTGAAAAACCCAGCATCTGATGAACCAAGATTTCCCATGGTGACTGTTTGCACTGTTTACGAACGGTTGAGTCCATTTTCTGTCTCAAACTCAATAATTGTTTTGGGAGGCCTTGCAAATCATGTACGCTGCCTTTAAAGCTGCATTGTAAATTATAGCGCACGCGAAGTATCAATGTACATGGCCTTATAACTTGTGTGAATTTTGTGAGCATGTTTTCGGCTGAGAACTTTTTCCCAAGAGTTCTTAATTGTATTAAGCTCAGAAGAACTGCAATAATGGAATTCTATTATTAATCGGATAAGATATCCCTCTTTTTATACAATCATTTGGCTTATGGCTGCTTGTATTTCTTTAAATTATGGATAATATCAGTCTTATTATTTTCGTTTTTTACGGTTTTTGTTTACAGAAAGGTTTTACCTGCGCTTTCACGCCATGGCGAAGATTATAATAAACTGAAAGTTGCCATCAGCCAACGTGAATTGCTGCATATTAGACATGAAGCTCACTGATAAAAGAACGGTAAGTAAGCACATTGAAATCTTCATGCGTATTCTTGAAAAGAGGTTGGAATGGTAATCGATACTGTTGTGAAACATCATCAGCGCAGTATAGCCTACGTGATGACCCTTATTAATGAGCTCGGCGGACGGATTTTGGCACTATTTACATGGGTGCACCCTTGACATCTGTTCAACAATGACCTGACCACCTCAGTCCTATCGCGATCGTCGAGGTCACTGACCCAGCGCCTCAAGCCACGACCTCTACATCCCCATAATATTCAAGTCCACCGATAGTCAACAAGTTCACGGAATTCAACCGCGCAAGGCGACGGTTGCAGGCCTTGAATTTGGTTCTGAAAGGGACAATGCCACTTTTCCATCGCAAGGGGCACTTCCATTGGAAAATCATAATGTCTATGGAAACATTTGAAGGGGCACCAAGGCCAAGAACCAGGGCAACGACGGATATGACCTCTGTGGCATCCGTTAAATTCAAGTCTTGCGGTTGCGCTGAGAAATATTGATCAAGCTTTTATAACGTTTATTTCATTCAAATAAAAATCACGAGAAAACAGACAAAAATGCAAGAGTTAAAAAGAGGAAAGTTAATTTCATCTGAAATAACCAAAAATTACCACACTTGACCATGCTCTTAGAACAAAATGATAAAAATACATACAACTGAGGCAGCATCATTAAAGGTAATATCATATTTTGGAAGCATACCGAAACGGACATCTTCACAGATTTACCTATAACTTACAGGGTATAAAGATGGTGATGGTAGAAACATACCGTTATTTGTTTCTGCCTGAAATGCTGTATTCATCCAGAAAAGAGTAACACCCGTGACCAAAATAATTTTTGATCTTTTAAAGATCACATATAAAAGAGAAAAGACTTAAGAAATATTGCGGCCGTTTTCACTGTTTTCTCAAAAAGTGGGCACAGTATGGGACTAACATTTTCACAGATGGCTGTTACTGTATCTTCCTTGATATTTTTGCCCATGAATCTGTATTTCTGTGACAAAAACCAAAGTATGATATTACATTTAAAGTGAAGCCAATGAAAAGAAATGAGATCTGAGCAAAACTTTTGAAAGGTTCCATAGGTCTTGTTATCGAAGCATCGGAGGACCAGGTGCTGATTTCACTAACGCTTTGCGTTCATCGCTAAAGCCCACTCAATCCATCGCTAAATGGAAAATTGCTACACAAAGTAGCGATCAATTTTTTCATTCCTAGATGTACTTGTATGTTTTCTTATTCTTTTTCTCACAGTATGCGAGAAAGATTTGCTTAGGATGAAACGAATTCGCCAATTTCAAGTCTTTTTATTCGGTAAGTAGAATCCGCAAAACAGCATCACATTAAGAAAAGTATAATTATTAGTTATAATAGGCATACGACTAGAAAGCTACTAACTAACTAACCCCGTACATTTAACAGGCCTTCAATGTTTTTTCTATTTCGTTTATGTTGCTTTAGAGTTAAAAGAAGGCCTGGTTTTTTCGATCAAAGAGAGATTTTTCTCAGATGCGAAATCGTTTGTACGGAGCTGTATTAGGGACATGCTGAAAAAATTAATTTGCCTCTCTCTGACCTAACTTGTACGTACGACTTATATGTCGTACGTACGAGTTATCTCGTACGTACGACATATAACTCGTACGTACGACATATGTCTCGTATGTACGACATATAACTCGTACGTACGACATATAACTCGTACAGATTTATTTTTTCAGTATGTCCCTAATACAGCGTCGTACGTTTGGCCTCTCTTAGTCTTCGGATGGGTTCTAAACCTCAGGTCCTCCCCCATTTTAAGCATTTTTATATTTCAGGTCATTTTCGTTGGATGAAAAACGTTTGCAGCAGTTACCGATATTTCCATTACCCGTACCACGCAAATGACAATTTTATATTTCAGAGTATGCGAATACACATAACTATAAGCACCCATATGATTACATGAATTACAGTAATACTGATCAAAAAACCAAAATAAAATGTTTCTGTTTTGTAAATTTAGGTGTAATAGAATATATATTTTTTTAACCAATGTCATGTTCATTCACAACTTTTCTAGTAAATGACCAAAGAAACGATTAAATACAGAACAGTTTACATTTTCCGGTTATTTTACAGTTATTTGGAATGTAAAAGCAAAAGAAAGCAGCCAAAATTTCGCTGTAAAAAAAACAGAATTGTTTTTCAGTGTATGTGAAACCATGACAAAGAATCGTGTTGCTCAAATTGCCATTTTAACATTTCATAATATGCTAATTAATTGCTAAATTATCTAGAAGCAGGAATTAGTTTGCTCTAAATTCTATTTAAATTGGATTAAAGAAGATTATATAGAAAACCACTGCAACATGTATGTATTATAGGCTATAGGCTTTTTAGTTACTAAGATATAAAAACTTTGTTATAATGGTTTTTCGTCACTATACGAGAGATAGCAACATTTCTACACAACAGAGTACATTAGCAATTATGTTGTGATTTCTGAGAGAAAATATATTCTAGACTAGTCTTGACAGTTGACAGAACAAAATGAAATACGCTGACCGTAAGCAAAAAAAAAATATTTCTATACCGTAAGCGAAGAATTTTCGCTAATGGTAACGGATTCCATGAAATTGGGCCCAATAAACACATGCTGCAACTGGACTAGCATCAGAACCGCATGAGCCAACTCAATCAATACTAAACTGCGTGTGAAATTTCCAAATTATAATTCAGTTCTCTCTGACGCAGGCGGAAATGAACTCATTCAGTTCTGTTATTTGTCACATTGCAATATTGTTTTCTTCAAAGTTTATTATAGGCTTACAGTAATTCGAGCACATTGTTTTGAATTGCGCCCTCTTTTGATTAAAACAAGAAACTGCGGTGGCGTCAGTAATATTTCGTACACCGCCAATCATCTTTTATTGAAATCTGGGAAGCTGGAAAGCTAATGATGAGTAAAAGACCTGTGGGGAAATCCAGGAGATGCTGTCCATGCCGAATATATTCTTCTAACTCCGTGTTTCTCCCAATAAATCGCGCACCACGCACCAAGCCGGAGTTGTAGTCCATTTAGGGTTGCACCCAAGTAAATAAACTCCCATAGACAACAGTGATAAATCCTCAAACTTCAAAAATCATTTAAAAATATACAGAACTCTCACAGCTGTTCAAGTTGCACAGAAAAATGATGAGGAACATGCCACCTTTCATTTTCTTTTCATTTTATGGTAGGGTGACCATTGAATTTTTGAGATATACTTATTCTCAGCTGACCACCCCTTAAACAAGGTATGGATCGCTCCAGTCAAAGGAGCCATTTTCAAAAAACATCCCTCTGCAAAGCGGCTTAACATAGACCCACTTTCTCACCCAATTGCATCAAAAATGGTCACAAATGGAAGCCTAGATTTCAGGCAGGAGGTCAGTGCCATATTTCTTCAATCCTTCATTTTCATAGCTCTCATAACTCTCTTGTTTAAAATATATTGAGTGCTTAACCTTTATTAATGAGCTCGGCGGACGGATTTTGGGACTATTTACTTGGGTACACCCTTAAATAAACACCACCGCAGTTTCTTGTTTTAATCAATAGAGGGCGCCATTCAAAGCTTTGTGCTCGGATTACTGTATATGAAACCACACTACATGTATATCCCTTTAAGCAATCGTGGTGAAATCAATGACGTCACGTAAATGGTTCCCAGACTCCTTACTCATTCGTTCTTGCTGCGTCCGACGAAGGTATCCATGCTTTTGGCCATCTTCTTGCTCTGCATCAACAGATGTAGTTTCTCGGGTACGAAGCTGCAATGATATAATTATGTAGACATGAAATATTACATTTTGAGATGCGTTTTCTTATATTCTTCCCAACTAACCCGATCATAAATAGTTCTAGTGCTCTTTCCGATGAAGACTGTCGTTATCCAATCCTGGATATCAATTGTAAACCACCAACGTAGGGCTGGATGGCTCAGTTGGTAGAGCACCTGTACTGTATTCAGGAGGCCGCCGGGTCCAATCCCGCTCCAGTCAATTTTTCCTTGTTCACCTTTCAATGACGTTAACATTCAGTCAGTTTTCCTTGTGGTTATTTGATGATGATATCAATTAAAAAGCCGTATCCTCTTTGAGTAATCCCTCATGTACCGTTCCCAGGTTGCAGCGTTGCTGCGCGTACCGATGAAATGATCCTTGGGATATGGCGGTGTGTCCGTGGTTTCATGGCTTCTGACTGCCAAACGAACAAAGATACATGTAATTGACTATAGGGGTCACCACCAACATAGGGTTGGATATAGCTCAGTTGGTAAGAGCGCCGGAATACGGTATTCTGTGGATCGCTGGTTCGAATCCCGCTCCACTCATAATTTCTTTGTTTAGTTTTCAATGACTTACAATGAATCCAGTCAGTTTGCCTTGTGCTTATTTGATACAAATAATTCCAGTCCAGTCCCAATTGGCGTTAAAGGTATAATACATGAACAGAACAAAACACTCCCACTTTGTCTGATCAAACATGTGCATGATATAATAAGCCTGTAAAATTTTGAGCTCAATCGGACATCTGAGTCACGAGAAAACAGCGAAAACCCGACTCAAATTTTCTTATAAAACATAAAGAATGGTGTTGATCTTACACCTAGATCAAAACTGTTTTCGGTCTTTGTTTGACCAATTTCTGGATAAAAACACCATTTCAGACGGAAATATTTTAACGGTATGTTTCTACCGCCACCATCTTCATACCCTGAAAGTTAAACGTAAATCTGTGAACATTTCTGTTTGGGTATGTTACCAATCCTGCAGTATTGTGATACTCGTACTCGGTACTCGCACTCTAGTACTACTCGAGTACCGTTTTCCGGGTACTCGTACTCGCACTCGAACGTCAAAATACTCGCACTCGTCCTTTGGTACTTGTACTCGGGCTACAAAATACTCGGAACTCGACATCCAAAAATTGTACTCGAGCATCTACGTACTCGTACTCGAAAAAGAGTACTCGATAAACAAAATCTGTTCATTTAAAGTTCGTGAATCTGAGCATTTTAACAACGAATCGAATCTAGCGTATAATTATAAATTACATGCTTATGAATAGTTGATACTGGAAGATAGACTTCGCCGTACCTGGCGTTTACGTTGTTGTAACGAATTACTGTTGCAACGCATAGCCAAGTGTGTTGACCACCATTTTTAGATCAGCTGTAGGCATGTCGTCCACACTGACTGTTGTTCAATTTGGGTTTAAAGAATACCGATAATTTGTGCAGAATGGAGTCAAACGCTACATACAGCGCAACTTTTTTCTTGGAAGATAAGTAAAAACACTTGTACTCGTACTCGTAAGGTAAGTACTTGTACTCGTACTTGTACTTGGGTGCACAAGTACTTGTACTTGGAAACCAGTACTTGTACTCGACTGGCAAAGTACTCGACCTGTCTTGGTACTCGGCAGTCAAAGTACTCGGCATTACTTGGTACTCGGAAAAAAGTACTCGACTACAACACTGCAATCCTGTACTCTGTCTTTAAATGGTGAAATCAGTGCGTATACTCACTAGCTCAGAGGTATCATAAAGCGTGTTTTTCCAGGCACACACAGAAGCGACTCGTTGAGAAGCGTGGCCTCCATCAGCTGGGAAACCACTCTCTCTGGTGTCAGCATTCTGTGTGACAAAACAAAAATGTTTAAGACATTACACAATCATGTATTTTCCTATAATTATGGGCATTTCCAGGGTTTGGGGACATTTTGTAACGTAAGTTACCTCTCTGTTTGCATTTTTTGCATGCATTTCAGGGAGCCATAAGTGGAATGGAATACTTGCTGATTTCAATAAGATGTTTTTAAATTGGAGTCTCAAGTTCAAGAATGATTGATGAAGGAATAGGTCAAAGGCACTTAAATGGTAACGTACGTTACCGTGAAATTGTCCATATGCGAAGCAATTTATCCGAAGCATTTTCATAATATTGTGACAAAGGGGTCGGTTTCACAAAGCCCTACGATTGATCGTAACTCGAGTTACGAAGGATAACCCATCGTATCCTATGGGCCTTTACGAAATGGGGCTTGAGGCTAGGCTTGGGATTTATTATGCTACCGCCATTTTGTGTCCTAAATGAAATGAAGGGCTTGAGATACATGGCGAAGCTGGAACCTTTCTTCAGCTTCGTCATGTGGCCCAATCCCTTTGTTAAGTTGTGTAGGCCTCAACTGGCCCTATGTCGTGCTGCAATGCATTATAAGTCCTGCGATTGATCGTAAGTTACTATGATTTGGTTGAACTTGTCGACTCATAGGATGATTCTTTTAAATATAGACCTACGGTGGCGTTCTGATGAGAACCAATTGGACTAAACGTTTCGAAACAGCATCGCAGTTCATGGAATTTGTCGACCCTGGTGTGCGCCTGGAAAGGGTCGCGTCGGCAGATTCTACGCCATATAGACAAAATATCTATGTTCCACGCCTTGTGTATAAGCCATCGCATTGCAAACTCTTAGTGGCGCACTATTTGAAATCACCCTTATTCACCTTTATTGTTAAATGTATATAATACACGATTGGTAAAGGCCACAGAACAGCACTCACACTTTGTCTGATCCAGCATGTACATGAAATAAATCCAATAATAAACCTGTGAAAATTTGAGCTCAATCGGACATCTGAGTCACGAGAAAATAGCGAAAATCAGACTAAATATTTCTTATAAAGCACATAAGAATGGTTTTGATCTCACCCCAAGATAAAAACTGTTTCCGGTCTTTGTTTGACTAAAGTCTCGATAAATACACCATTCCAGGCGAAAATATTTTAACAGTGTGTTTCTACTAGCACCATCTTCATACCCTGAAAGTTATAAATCTGTGAACCTGTTAAATCTGTTTGGGTATGTTACCAATCCTGTACTATACCTTTAAAGGTAGTATCATACTTTGTCTTTTAATGATAAAAAATAAAAGAGAAAAGACTTAAGAAATATTGTGGCCGTTTTTCACTGTTTTCTCAAAAAGTGAGCAACGTATGGGACTGAAATTTTCACAGATGATTGTTGTTGTATCTGTCTTGATATTTTTGCCCATGGATCTGTATTTCTTCGACAAAAACCAAAGTAGGATACTACCTTTAAAGTGAATAAGGTCGTTGGACCGGGATTATAATTTCTGTTTTACTAAATATCGCATGTTTTGTTCTTACTTAGCTGATACTCCTTCGAACATCCCTGTGCTGACATAGTACGGGCAAACCAGGGTCATGTTGATGCCATGGTACCCGGAATGTTGGAGCTCCAGACGGAGGGTCTTGTGAAGGCCCACGGCAGCGAACTTACTGGCGCAGTAGTCCACCAAGTTTTTGGCTGGGAAGAGACCGGCCAGGCTAGCCAGGGTCACGATGTGGCCGCGGTTGTTGGCCATCATTGCCGGCAAGAACGCCTTCAGAATCTAAAGGTATGATTAGAGAATATAATGAGCTCATGTAATTGATGGCCGTGTCCCAAATTTATGAGTGTGGCCACAAATTATTACACACGCCACTATGGCCAGTTACAGCATAGATTTGTGCGTTATTTGCGGCCGCAACCAGAGATTTTGGACACGACCTTTAAAGGTATAAGACAATGTCTTATGGTTGGTAAAAGTCACAGAACAGCACTAGCTCATACTTTGTCTAATCAAGCATGTACATAAAATGATAAACCTGTGGAAATTTGAGCTCAATCGGACATCTGAGTCACGAGAAAAAGGCGACTAAATTGTTCTGATAAAACACACTGCAAAGAATGGTTTTGATCTTACCCCGAGATCAAAACAGTAAAAAATTAACTGTTTCGGTCTTTGTTTTACAAATATCTGGATACATACACCATTTCATGCGGAAATATATTTAACGTTATGTTTCTACCAGCACTATCTTCATACCCTGAAAGTTATACGTAAATCTGTGAACATTTCCTTTTTTTGGTATGTAACTAATCCTGTACTATACCTTTAACTGAATTCATGTTAGACATGCATTTGCGTTTTCCGCCATCATGGTCTTAGCCATTGGCAATCTCTTAATGGCAGCAAACAGGCTTATATTTTCATCAAATAACCACAAGGGAAACTGACTGAATTTAAAGTCATTGAAAAGTGAACAAAGAAAAATTGACTGGAGCGGGATTCGAACCGGCTTATATTTTATTATTTTTGTCTATTGAAAAGGTGTCTTGTCTTTAGCTTTAACTGCTGCACATTGTAAGAACAAAATTGTAGTAAATCAATGGGTAAGTTCCTTGTTAAGTCAAGTTTTGTTTTCAGTTGACGTTCGTATTAATGGTATACCTTTAATGGCAGAGGAATGAATTTGTATTTGCATTTTTATCTTTTAAAACAATTGACTATTTGGGACTCCGCCAACATATAGGCCTACAGCTGGATGGCTCAGTTGGTAGAGCGCCGGAACGGTGTTCAGATGGTCGCATGTTCGATTCCCGTTCCAGGCAATTTTTATATGTTCACTTTTACGTTATCTTTGGGATATGGCGGTATGTGAGTGGTTTCCTCCCTTCTGACTGCTAAACGGACACCGCCAACATAGGGCTGGGTAGCTCAGTTGTTAGAGCGTCGGTACGGTATTCTGGTGGTTGCTGGTTCGAATCCCGCTCCAGTCGATTTTTCTTGACATAAATTTTATCCAGTCAATTTCCCTTGTGGTTATTTGATGTTTATATATCTTTTATGTGAATTATGGGGAAAGGACTTAACTACAGGATGTGATTTCTCAGATTTTTATCTGATTTCATATTTTTTCGTTTTGGATATCAAATTTTTTTCTCACAGGCTGTGTACAAAAAAATAGGAAATTTGCATAGATTAAGATTTGTTTATGTCCCTTGTTAGTTGTTTTCAAAATTTTGTATCATTGGTTTATTTCCTCCATGTTACTGGTATATACTCACCCAGAAGTGTGACGTGGCATTGACCTCCATTGTCCGTTTGATCATGTGATCAGGACAGTCCAAGAATTTCTTGCCGGTCACCACCCCTGCGTTATTCACCAAGATGGTGACGTCACCCACGTTCCTTTTGACCTTATCTGCAACCTCGTACACCGCGTCCTTGCTGGTAACATCCACCGTGTATGAATATACTGCTCCATCGAACGTTTTGATCATACTCTCCGTTTCCTCGTTCCCTGTAGGTAAAACCAAAGACATTTCAAAGTTAAAGGGAGCATATTAGGATTTGCAAAGATGTGCGTTTTGGCTGAATTTGGTACTTAAACAGAAGTGAAGGTCTTTAACTTCCTTACAGACGTTGTTTCATGTACCTTTTTACGCTTTGTGCATCTGGGTATTAGAAATTCGGCCGAAATAATCCCCCCCCCCCCCCCCCCGAATCCTTCACGGTTACACAACGCTTTCGAAATGCTACTAAATCGTTCGGAAGAACGATATTTTTAAAATACACTAAATCTTAATTTCCTTGAAAACCCAGCTTTTGATGAACCAAGATTTCCCATGGTGACTGTTTGCACTGTTTACGAACTGTTGAGTCCGTTTTCTGTCTCAAACTTTAATAATAAAACATTTTTGGAGGCCTTGCAAATCCTGTACACTGCCTTTAATCATTGGAAATATGTCCCTATTGTTTTTCTTTCTTTTTTTTTGGTTGAAAGCGTCCAATGCGATCTTCTGTTGAAGGTATTCTCATACTTTGGTTTGTGTCAAAGAATTACAGATTCATGGGCACAAATATCAAGAAAGATACAGTAAAGGTCATCTGTGAAATACCCAGTCCCATACGATGCCCACTTTTTGAGAAAACTGAAAAATATCGCGGAATTTATTTCATATTTTCACCGTTATTTTCTATCTTTTAAAGATGAAAAATATTTTCGGTCGTTGCTTGTACTAATTTCTTGATAAAAAGCTTCGGTCACCAGAGTTTGAGCTTTCAACTTTGAGCTGTTTGGATGAAATCAGGCCCTCAAGTCGCTCTACTTCGGCATGTAGGGGAGGAGTACGTTTTAGTCTGGCACCAGTCAATTTGGCAGTTTTAGGGTCGTTTTTCTTTGGATGGTCTTTTCTCAAAAAAGACATTGGTCATCCGATATATATGGAAAGGAATATGAAAATGTAAGTTTTCAGCTTCATTTTGATGTACGGCTTGATTGCCCAAGAAAATATTTTTAATGGCGAACTTGCATGGGAGCCAATGGGAAAATATTTACGTGGGAGTATGACAGCCAAGGTCTGGTCAGACAGAAGAGGGCGCCCTTCGTTATTGACAGAAATTGCACTTGGGTTGAAGGATAAGCAAACAATAGACTCAGACATGATGGTATAAAACAAACAAAAAACGTTTTTTAAGATAAGAAAACCAGGACAGTCAAATCAAGGTCCATTTCCTACCGCGTGTGTTGACGTCCCATAGCACCACGGTGGCATGGCGTTTGGCGAACTCCAGCGCAATCAGGCGTCCCATGCCGCTGCCAGCCCCGGTCACCAGCACGATTTCTCCCGTCACATCCTTGCGCTTCCTCCAGCTCCACGGAATGCATGCCATGATCATGGCCTCAAAAATGTACCACAAGCCCAGCACAATATCCTTCAGACCCATCTTGAGGCTGATTTTGATCTCAAATTACTGAATTGAGGAAGAATATACAGAATTACTTTTATTAGTTTAACGGTAGTATGGTATCATACCGGAACAGAAATCTTCACATCAGATTTACACACATGCAGGGCATAAAGATTGTGATGGTAGAAACATACCGTTAAAGTGGTTCTGCCTGAAATGCTGTATTTATCCAGAAAAGAGTAAAACCAGTGACCAAAATTATTTTCGATCTTTTAAAGATACAAATAAAAGAGAAAACACTTAAAAAATACTGTGGCCGTTATTCACTGTTTTCTCAAAAAGTAGGCACCGTATGAGACTGAATTTTTCACAGATGACTGTTAATACTGTATTTCCTTGATATTTTTGCCCATGAGTCAGTATTTCTTTGACAAAAACCAAAGTATTATATTACCTTTTAACAATGAAATGATTTAAACAACACATTAAAAAGAGTTATCAAAACAATTTAGATTTGAGACTTTGCATGGTGACAATAAATTGGTATTGTGGATCGGTTTGCGGTAACACCATGTAAGAATCGTTCGTACTTTCGCACTTCTAGTAAGGTCTCAACGTTTCGACCAGCCTGCTCTGGTCATCATCAGGAGATTCTTTTAATACAATTGACTATTGCAAACTGCTCACCCACTAAAATAATGACATATGTAATGAAATATATCGAATGCTTGGAGTTAGGAGGGTCAGACGTTTCGATCCTATAGCAAGATCTTTCTCAAAATCGAAACTTTAGGCCCTCCTAAATCTGCATTATTTTTGTTGTATTTCAATTAATTTAATTTACTAATATTGTGAAAAATATGATAGCGTCTTACATCAGGCAGATTGGATATTTTTATTCCCACAAAAGCAAAATCCTTTTTTTTTTCTATTTGGACTAATTGAAGACAAGTTCGTAGGGAAAATATTCTAATTTAAGTAGCCTACAGAGAGACAGATGGATTTAAGGCAATTTTGCATTAAAAAACTTATCCACGGGACCTTAGGGAGACTTTCCCATAGGGTCGTGCACAAACTTTACTTACCTATTTCTAAACATCCTCCAAACCAATGAACTTGAAATTGACATATGTTCATATTGAGAGCATTCTCTGTCTTCTATTAATATATGGACGTTAAAAATATGTCTTTAAAAGGCAGCTGGTACCTTAGGGAGACATCGAAAAGTCTCCCTAAGTCCCGATGTCTCCCTAATGTCCACTTTTAGATGCTATAGCGTGTCTCCCTATACCCATTTGTAATTATTCCTCACACACAATTGACTAACACCGCCAATTCACCAAATCAACACAACGAATATTCAGTAATATGTTCTATTACAACCATGTATGTAAAGCAACATTATCAGACCACCATAAGCTTGTGTCACTTGACAAGAGTAGGCTCAAAATTGCATTTATGCATACACAAAAATGAAGAAACTTACCGTCAAAAATGCTGCTAGTCCGTACAACGAAGAACTGATCACAGACAGAGTGTAGCCAGACAGTACGTGATGTGCTTATTATATACAGGTTCCAAGGTTCCAATGCTTCAGAGTCCCAAGTTCATTGTCGAAGCAGCGATACAAAAAACCCAGTCAGTGTAAACATATTTCGTATCTTTTTGTTATCGTTATTGGCAAATAGAACTAGCCTCGACCGACGAGGCAAACAAAATCTGTTGTGGTGAAAACCTCTATTATAACTATCTATTATAGATCTCAAGTGAACCGTATATGATTCATGTTTTTTCACTCTAAACTTGGGAACGTGTAAAAGTGTGGACTTAATCACATTACCGACCCCCTTCCCTTTGCGTTTTCTTTTCAGTCTTTTTGTATACGTATTTTGTTGGAACTGCATGCTTCCGAGCAAAAGTTATTTGGTTTCCTTTTGTTGTCCCTGACCTGCATAATATTGCTCTTACGCTTGTCGTTTTGTTGGCTATGGCAGTTCCCACTTTTTTTTTATAATCCAACTTTGCATTACTTCCCAATGCTTGCATGCTCCACTTTTAGGTAATATCATACTTTGTTTTTTGTCAAAGAAGTTCAGATTCATGGACACAAATATCAAGGAAGAAACAGTAACGGTCATCTGTGAAAATGTCAGTCCCATACGGTGTCCACTTTTTGAGAAAACAGTGAAAAACGGTCACAGTATTTCTAAAGTCTTTTCTCTTTTATTTTTGTTCTTTTAAAAGATCAAAACGATTTTCGGACGTTGTATTACGAATTTCTGGATAAATACACCATTTCAGGTGGAAAAATTTTAACGGTATGTTTCTACCATCACCATCTTTATACCCTGTAAGTTATAAATAAAACTGTGAACATTTCTGTTTTGGTTTCTTACCAAAGTATGATACTACCTTTAAAGGTAATATCATACTTTGGTTTTTGTCAAAGAAATACAGGTGCATGGGCACAAATATCAAGGAAGATACAGTAACAGTCATCTGTGAAAATTTCAGTCCCATACGGTGCCCACTTTTTGAGAAAACAGTGAAAAACAGCAACAGTATTTCTTAAGTCTTTTCTCTTTTATTTTTGATCTTTAAAAAATCAAAAATCAAATTTGGTCACCGGTTGTACTCTTTTCTGGATAAACACAGCATTTCAGGCAGAAATATTTTAACGGTGTGTTTCTATCATCACCATCTTAATACCCAGTAAGTTATAGGTAAATCTGTGAAGGTTTCTATTTCGGTATGCTGCCAAAGTATGATACTACCTTTAAGTTTTCTTTGCTGTTCTTGCTTGTATGCCCTCTAAATACTTTGCTTGAATTATGTACTTTGGTGGTTTTGTTCTTGTTTTATTTTTCTATTTTGCTTATGAGGTGGAATAAATACTAATAATGATAATTATAAAAATAACCGAGGATGGGTACTGTGGAGACTTTCCCATAGGGTCGTGTACACATTTTACTTACCTATTTATAAACATCCTCCGAACCAATGAACTTGATATTGACATATGTTCATATTGAGAGCATTCTCTGTCTTCTATTAAAATATGACTATAAAATATGTCTTTAAAAGGTAGATGATACCTGTTATGGAGACATTTCGATGACAGATGTCTCCCAAATGTTCACTTTCAGACCCTAACGTGTTTCCCTAAATCCCTATTTGTAATTATGATGGAAAGCGTTCCGTATTTCTTTGCTCACGTTGCATGAAAGGGCATGAGAAACACATATTATTACAGGGAGGGTACAGAATTGGTAAGACAAAATACACTTCATGATCACAGATTCACATAAAACTTACACATTTTCATGGTGATGATAGGTGAAAACATCCCATGAAATGTTTTTGTCTGAAATGCCATATTCGTTGAGAAATAAATGAAACCATTTTCCGATTGGAATAAATCGCTTCGAAGCGTTTTATTCATTCGTTGAAATGTGTACAGTTCTCTGTACACGGGTTTTCACTATTTTCTCGTGGCCCAGATGGCTGATTGACCTCAAACTTCTACAGGTTTGTCAGTTAAGGTATATGATGCATGGATTACATAATGTGCTTTCACTGTCAGCAACGGTTTTGTCGCAAAAACCAGTTCTGTACCATCCCTTTAAGCACTACGCTGTATTCATAAAAAAACATAACAAACATCATCTGTTAGTTACTCATTATTGACTGTGATTTGAGTATGGGTTTGAAATTTCGTTTGTCAGAAATGCTTGTCAGAAAAATGGGATTGTCTAAAATATTAATCTGCAGAGAGACGGACCTGCTTTGAAAATTGAATAGCAAAATCATGTAAATTGAGGCTGTCTAAATAGATTAAAACATTATGAGTTGGTACTTGGTAGTGAATTAATTGTACTCACAATTATTCCAAAATGATATCGCCCGCCCAATGCAAGGTTTCGACAGGGCCTAATTAAATTTGCAAAACGTTTGAGTAAAACAAAACCATAAAATTCATTGTTTGGACAAGTTGTCACAGTTTTTGTGTCAAGGCTATCAGAGCGTTGCCCATGAGGCTACGTCACACACCAAATATTGTGAGCTGAATTTGTGCTGAAGGTCATTGCGAAGTGTAATCGTCCATAAAAGTCAATAGTATTTTTTTGCAATCGACACTTTACCACAATACAAGCTTGGAGTATAATAAGGATCATGCTGAAATTACCACTGTAACGTCTGACTTTCTTTTTTTTTTTTTTTTAAAGGAAAACAAATAAGAAATCTACAGCGTCCCTGAGGGGACACGTGGTCGACCCTTTACCGAGATGCCAATTTTTTGTCGATACATTCCGCACAGTTTGGTTGCCAACGCATTGCAAACCTCTTGGAGGCCAAAGGGGCCGTCCATAAAGTACGTACGCACGATGGGGCGGGGGGGGGGGGGTTTGTTACCGATGCGTACGCCATGCGTACAGGGGGAGGGGGGGCAGGCCAATGCGTACCGTACGCAAACGAAAAAATTGCATAGTCATATCGCGCGAGAAAAACGAGAACAAAATAGCGGGATTGTTTTTTTTTTGTTTTTTTATTCAACTTATTAAAAAAATAGTAAAATAGTAAATGTATAAAAACCTGTCATACTTTAGGCATTCATTTCAGAATTTGAAAGTGACGTCCCAATAACGGTACCGGCCCGGATTACGGTGACATTTTAATGATGCTAAAGCAAGGGACCACGAGAAGTGAAAAACCTAATGTGGAATGCGTATGCGTACAGGGGGGGGGGGGGGGCACTGCGTACACCATGCCCCGAGAGGGGGGGGGGGGTTCAAAAAAGTCGGCATTTTTGTGCGTACGTACTTTATGGACGGCCCCAAATTGTCAAACATTATTGTCTATCATTGCTCATAAACATATACATGTAACAAATTGTGTTTTCACAAAAATGGAGATAAGATTAAATGTACATGTATGATATAAAGTGAACATGTAATTATTTAACATGTGCAAGGATAATTTATCAATGCACGCTTAGTTGGTACTCATAATTTGATAAAGGTGATAGAAGAGCTATACAGACTATTCATAATTTGATTTCTCAATGAATATAAATAAACCTGTGAAATTTTCAGCTCAATTGGTTATTGGAAACAGTATAAAACAGCGAAAAACCTTTGCAATTGTTATGCGTAACAATTGCAATTGTGAGGTTTTGATCTCTGAGATCTGATTCGGTATTTTGTTTTACTCCTTTCTTGGAAAATACAGCATTAAGGCAAACAAATATTAACGGTATGTTTGTACCAGGTCTATCTTTATACCCTTTAAGTTATAGGTAAATCCGTGTGAACATGTCTGGTTTCCTGGCCACCAAAGTACATGTAGTACCTTTAAAGAGGATGTTCAACACTCGACAAACCTCGCTTTATTTGTTAGAACTACATGTATAATCCTTAAATTACTTGACATAAAAAAAATATATGTATCTCACACTGAACACAGAAACAGAGTCTTTTTGATGATTTTTCTCTCAGCCCGCAAGCTCCCCAAAATTGAGATTCTCTGAATTTCGTCAATGGGGGCAGCAGACAAATTTGTGTGATTTCGTGACGTCAGATATGGGAGCCTTTTGATCACGAAATCACACAAATTTGTCTACTGCCATAAAAGACTCTCTTTCTGTGTTCAGTGTGAGGTAAATATGTTTTCTCATGTCAAATAATTTAAGGATTATAAGTTCTAACAAATAAAGTGAGGTTTGTCGAGTGTTGAACATCCCTTCACGTGGGCAAACATTTAACTTTCAATCCCTGGCGTTAATTAGCGGAGCGTCTGTTGTATGTAGTTTATTTTGAGCACCCATGCAAAAGACTCACCAAGCAGCTATACATTATAATCTCTGCCCTCACTGCATGCTTTCAAATCAACCGAAAAATAATATTCATTTTGCATGCGACAATGCCATATTGAACACAGTGCCTACTACATCAGTGATAAATGGCTTTAATTTAGTTTACACAAATTATTAGTATCACCGCGGTTGGAGATTAATTTTCGCTAATAACGATCTGGGTTATAAGGGCCTGACGTTGCGATCCTAGCAGGATCCTTCTCAAAGTCTGAGGAAACCCTCAAAATGCCAAGCAGTGTGTTTGATAAATGAGAGAGTGTTACATTGCTGAGCTAAGTTCAAAGGGGGCAAATACTATACATGTAATCTATATAATGTTTTTTGATGATCATCTTAAAGGTAATGCCATACTTTAGTTTTTATCAAAGAAATCGGGCAAAAATGTGGAGGAATATACAGTAACAGTCATCTGTGAAAATTTCAGTCCCATACGGTGCCCACTTTTTGAGAAAATAGTGAAAAACAGCCACAGTATTTTCTTAAGTCTTTTATTTTTGATCTTTTAAAAGATCAAAAAGAGTTTCGGTCATTGTTTTACTAATTTCTGGATAAATACACAATTTCAGGTGGAAACTAATTAACGGTATGTTTCTACAACCACCATCTTCATACCCTGTAAGTTATACGTAAATCTGTGAACATTTCTGTTTTTGGTTTCTTACCAAAGTATGATACTACCTTTGATGAATAGTGGGGAAAATCAAGCCCGAAATAATACTCTAGTACGTGATGAAAGGAAAGTCCAGAAAGATTTGAGGCTTTGCATGGTGACAATTTGTATGTGGATTGGTTTGCGAAAACAATAATATTTTCGCACTTCTATTTCGTTCGCACTTCTCGTAAGGTCTCAACGTTTCGACTAGCCTGCTCTAGCTTGCTCTAGTCTCCTGATGATGACTAGAGCAGGCTAGTCGAAACGTTGAGACTTTACGAGAAGTTCGAACGAAACATAAGTGCGAAAGTACGAACGAGTCTTACATGGTGTTTCCGCAAACCGATCTACATACCGAAAGGAAAGTCCTTTATATTAAGGTGACCATATTTTGTTGAGGTGATCCGGGGACAGTGATCCGTATCCTAGGGGAGGGGTATGATTTTGAAATTTGTTTGAATCCAGATGGTGCCTACATGCAAAATGGTGGCATCTATGGACATCTTGTCCAGTTGACTTGAGTGGGTTACATACTTACATGTCTAAGGCGGTTGTCTTCGCATACTTCTCTGAAGAATGGATCCGTTCTTCAGCACAGCATTTGTTCAGTTTTTTTTTAATTTAGGACAATTATAATTTTCGGGGCATTTCGTCGAATCGGGGACATTTTCGGGGACAATTTTTCATCGGGGACGGTACTGTCAAATCGGGGACTGTCTCCGGAAATCGGGGACGTCTGGTCACCTTACTTTATATGACTAATGATGGAAGTTTGAGGACATAGCTATGGATATCCACTCTCTGAGACAGAGCCGTGAGAAGTTTTGGAAGAATTTTAAGAAAACTGAGTCCAAGCTTGACATGTTATTCTGTATTTATATAATGCTATTTGATTGAAGTTTTTCTGCATTTTTTCCGAACATAAATTTGACTGTCAATACGTGTGCATTATTTTGATCTTCACCCGGTGAGATCAGCAGCCGATTTCACGAAAATTCAAATGTTGCGTATACGCAACACTTTGTTGCGTAACTTACGCAAAATTTTCCTGCCTTGGTTGCACAAGTTATTGCGTTTCACGAAACTTACGCAATTGTGTACGTTGCGTAAGTTACGCAACATTTCGTGAAATCGGCCGCAGGGGTCGTTTTTACGAAGCCCTACGATTAATCGTAACTTGAGTTACGAAGGATAACCCATCGTATCCTACCTAGGGCTGCAATGCACCATGCATAAGTCCTACGATTGATAGTAAGTCACGATGAGCTTGGTGAAATATACCCCCATGGGGCCAACTTCATGGAGCTGTTTAGCACAATAAATTGGTTAGCACAAAATGATTTGCTCAATAAAACAAACCACCATTAAAAACAGTCAATTAAAGAACAATCACAAGTGATACACAACACATGGACATTTTGTAGCTAATCATCTTGTTATTAAGACTTGGTAAGCATTTTTTGTGTGCTAAGCAGGGCCGTGAAATTGGTCCCAGTCTGTGTACATGATAGTCTGACGACGAAGTCTTTAGTGTGCTGCTATTTCTATTCTATTCACTATAATAGAATGAATACAGGGAACATGACCTACTAACGTCAATTAATTATTACCCTGCTTAATAGACTGACATAATCGTTAGACATCATCGATCCATGCATCACACTAAGCAGTTGCTAAGCGGTAAAACACACAGTACAAAATAGGCTACCTACAAATTACCATCTCAATTGCAGTACAAGCGAGAATTCACCATGTAAAAGCTTCCCACATCACACTTTCTGTTGTGGGGGCTTTATGAAATGAGGCTTGAGGCTAGGCTTGGGATTTATTTTGCTATCGCCATTTTGTGTCCTAAATGAAGGGCTAGAGATACATGACGAAGCTGGAGCCTTTCTTCGGCTTCATCATGTGGCCCAATCCCTTCATTTCGTTTTGTTGGCCTCAAATGGCGGAAAGGAAAAAACGAAATCTCAAGCCTTTAAAGGTACATTATATACAGGATTGGTAACATACCCAAACAGAAGTGTTCACATATTTCTTTACCTATAACTTACAGGGTATAAAGATGGTCATGGTAGAAACGTGTAAATTTGTCTGCCTCAAATGCTGTATTTATCCAGTAAAGGGTAAAAACCAATTACCAAAAACAATTTTGATTTTTTAAAGATCAACTGTGATAGAACGGTGATGAGATTTCAAAAAAATACTGTGACTGTTTTTCACTGTTTCCCCAAAAAGTGGTCACCGTATGGGACTGGAAATTTCACAGATGACTGTCACTGTATCTTCCTTGATATTTTTGCCCATGAATCTGCATTTTTTTTAACAAAAACCAATGTATGATATTATCTTTAAAGGGATGGTACAGAACTGGGTTTTTTTGCGACAGAACCGTTGCTGACAGTGAAAGCACATTATGTAATCCATCATATACCTTAACTGACAAACCTGTAGAAGTTTGAGGTCAATCAGCCATCTGAGTCACGAGAAAATAGTGAAAACCCGTTTACAAATTTCAACTAATAATAATAATAATAATAATTTATTTTTTTAAGACAGTTACACAACGTGACGTCTCAAGTTTGTGTGTAAGTTTGATGTGAATCTGTGATCTTGAAGTGTATTTTGTCTTACCAATTCTGTACCATCCATTTAAGCTTCAAGACTGGCAGCCGTGCTTGCCGTTATAACGTTCACGCTCATTAAACTCCTGACAGTAATAGTGTGGCATATTTATATGTCAAAGGCCCGCTGATCGAGTAAAATAGCCCAGTCGTTTTTTAGTTCATATGCAGTATAAAAATAACTGTTATCAATTATTGATACATTGAACGAGAGTGCACTTATAGCGTAATGGATATGAGGTTTTAGTTTTTCCCTTTTAGTTAGAAAAAAATGCATACGATTAAGAGGTTACGGTTAAAGTGGCTATTTGCATGGTAGTGCCATTATTATGGACCACTCACTATAAGCACTGTCATTGATGATGATACTATTTGTTTTAAGCGCTGGGAGGTTGGCTGTAGCACACAGGTCGGAACGTCGAGTCTATATAGACCGTTCTGTTGCAACGCCACAGCCCTAGTTTTTGCCAATTAACCAAGATGGCGGAAAGTATGGAAAGCCATCAAAGCCGGGTAGAACAATAACCGCAATTTGAACACAATTTGTAAACATAGTTTCATAAACGTTGACAGATAGTGCTGAATGTAATGGAAACAACACAAGCAATGATGGTATGTATTTTGTACAGCTATGGAAAGTTTGCAAATTATGTTGAATTTGGTCACGCCGTCTGTCAAGAAGATGAAATGATTTGCAACATTTGGCCGCCCATGCCAAGTATTGCCAACCAGCATGTCAATGTTTGTAAACAAAAAAGGTCTATATAACTATACGGTTCTTTTCAGAACCACGCTTCATCCCAAAAGGCAACATGGCGTATTCGTAAGCCTTCTATCTTCTATAACTGCTGTCAAAGCTTCATCCTTCAAAACTTCATTCGTTTTAAAATTGCTAACACAAAAAAAAATACTAACGAGGCAGAGTGAAGATATGAAAATACGAGAATATTGATTATTTTGGTTTTGTTCATCATAGTGAAATGGCTGTCAGGGAACTACCAATAGGACTTCGTCATTGCAGGAGAGTAGACCTAGGCCTACATGATGAATTGTCTGAGTTTGGTGAGCAACAAATTTGAGTTTGGCTTAAAGGTAATATCATATCTTGGTTTTTGTCAAAGAAATACAGATTAATTCATGGGCATACATATCAAGGAAGATACAGTAACAGTCATCTGTGAAAGATTCAGTCCCATACGGTGCCCACTTTTGAGACAACAGTGAAAAACAGCCACAGTATTTCTTAAGTCTTTTTTCTTTTTCTTTTTTATATTTTTAAAAGATCAAAAATAATTTTGGTCACTGATTTTGCTCTTTTGCGGATAAATACAGCATTTCGGACGGAACAATTTTAACAGTATGTTTCTACCATCACCATCTTTATACCCTGTAGTTATATGTTAATCTGTGAAGATTTATTTTCGGTATGCTACTTAAAGGCAGTAGTATCATACTTTGGTTTTTGTGAAAGAAATACAAATTCATGGGCATACATATCAAGGAAGATACAGTAACAGTCATCAGTGAAAATTTCAGTCCCATACAGTGCCCACGTTTGAGACAACAGTGAAAAACAACAACAGTAT
Organism: Astropecten irregularis; assembly: GCA_963971285.1. Classification (NCBI taxonomy): domain Eukaryota; kingdom Metazoa; phylum Echinodermata; class Asteroidea; order Paxillosida; family Astropectinidae; genus Astropecten; species Astropecten irregularis. The sequence continues at coordinate 12,698,294 of OZ020258.1, read as the reverse complement.
TTCTTAAGTCTTTTCTCTTTTATTTTTGATCTTTAAAAGATCAAAATTGTTTTTTGGTCACTAGTTTTACTTTTTTCCGGATAAATACAGCATTTCAGGAAGAACAATTTTTAACGGTATGCTTCTACCATTTCCATTTTTATACCCTGCAAGTTATAGGTAAATCTGTGAAGATTTCTGTATCGGTATGCTACCAAAGTATGATACTACCTTTGAGCAACAGATGTCTTGAGCACCTGATAAATTCAGCACTTCCTTCAATTTGATATTCTTCCCAATTCTGAGTGAATATTAACCGAGTCGTCTGCGATGATCTTCGGTGATATGAATCAATCTTCTCTGGTTGACATCAAAACAATTTATGCATCAAAAGTGTCTGTTATGGACGCAGTATAGTTGCCCACCAGGGGGAACAATCATTGTGGAATGCAATCACCGTCAGCTCGCGTGCCGGGGGAAAAATGAATGGGAGCCGGCGGACTTTGTGACAAGTGGCTGGTGACGTGCGATCTTGCCTGGACTCTTGAGAAGATTTTATTCCCAACGCACATCACCGTCATGAAGATGATTACGTTGGAAAAGAAACGAGTCTGCGATTTGTGAAGATCGTTCAATCAAACCTTGATTTTTCTTTTCTGATGGCCTCACATCAGAATTATCCGGACATCGCAAACAAATATTGACGCCAATATTGACGCCAATATTCACGACTTGGGGTCCAAGTCGTAAATATTGTCGTCAATATTGGCGTCAATATTTACGACTTCGGTCATGTCGTGAATATTGGCGTCAATATTTGCGACTTGAGGCCATGTCGTGAATATTGTCGTCAATATTGGCGTCAATATTTACGACTTCGGTCATGTCGTGAATATTGGCGTCAATATTGGCGTCAATATTTGCGACTTGAGGCCATGTCGTAAATATTTGCGTGAATATTAGCGTCAATATTTGTTTGCGATGTCCCTTTAAAGCCACCATATCAAACAGAAATGTTCACAGATTTACGAATAACTTTCAAGATATGATGGTGCTGGGTAGAAACGTATAGCGTTAAAATATTTTCTCCTAAAGGTGTATTATCCAGAAATTGTAGCAAAACAAAGGCCGAAAACAGTTTTGATCTTATGTGAGATCAAAATCATTCGTTATGTTTTATAAGAAAAATTAGTACATTTTTCGCTATTTACTCGGACTCAGATGTCCGATTGAGCTCAAATTTTCACAGGTTTATTATTTCATGTGCATAAAGGATCAGACAAAGTGTGAGTGTTGTTCTGTGACATTTACCAATCATGTATATTATACCTTTAATTCATACTTCATTATGACACCGTTACCTTTCTTTTGATATATTACAGGTTGGCTGGTAGCACCTGCACTGGAAGTGGACCCCCAAATGGCACCATTTTCACATTTTTTTATGATTCGGTGGTCACTTTAATGAAGCTCCAGACAAAGATGAAAACCCACCCCTATAATGCAGTGACCTTCGGTACAGACTTTACACTTCTATGCCAAGCGATACCGGCATTTCAAGATCGGAATGATGTCCATGAAAAGCACAGCAACAAACATGAGTGCTATAAAAGCCCTATAGGGTTGGAAGAATTTATTCAAATTGAGGAGGAGTTATAGGCGAGCTTGCATAATCGTTTCTTTTTAAAGGGATGCTACCGAATTGGTCAGACAAAATACACTTCAAGATCACATATTCACATAAAACTTACACAGTATAATGGTGATGATAGGAGAAAACATCCCATGAAATGTTTTTGTCTGAAAAGCCATATTCGTTGGGAAATGAATGAAACTATTTTCCTATTGGAATAAATCGCTTCGAAGCGTTTTATTCATTCCTTGAAATGTGTAAACGGGTTTTCACTATTTTCTCGTGACACAGATGGCTGATTGACCTCAAACTTCTACAGGTTTGTCAGTTAGGGTATATTATGTATTACATAATGTGCTTTCACTGTCAGCAACGGTTTTGTCGCAAAAACCAGTTATATACCATCCCTTTAAGTGAGTAGGAAAGGGTAAACAGATTTTTGTCCTGAAAATTATCATCCTATAGAAACATGTAATGCGTTTCAATGATGATAAACACAATCAAACTCTGTAATTTCCCGAGGCGAGACGGCATAAACAATCCACTCCTCCTCCGCGGAAATCTGAAAGCACTCCCTTATAATCAGATGCCAGAAATGGACGGTCGGCCAGTAAATTTTTCACCGGCGAGGCGGCGACACTCTCGAAGGTGACGCTGCGAGGTAGCTGAGAGCTTTGTCGCGTGGTGTCTTCGCTAGCTGCATCCGGGATGCCGGTGAAAAATGTTGGGTGAATGGAATTATCAAGGGCACAATTCAGAATCACACCTGCTGTCGTGAGAGTGCCGTCGCGCTCTGTTGAAGTCAACGAGTGGGTAGATCAAGCCATTCAGCTGCCTCCAAACTGGAGGATCTCTTCAAATCTTGCGATGTACGTAACTTCCAAGGATCATGGAGGATTGAGCACTTGGATTTTTGAGGCTTGACTCAAAACGACTTTGGTCAATGACTGGACAGAAAAGCAGATTCTTCTATATTCACGAAGCAGTGCGGATTCATAATTTTGTCGATGAATTTTGGACGACGATCGAATAATTATAACCACTCCGGGATTCGCGTCTCTGAGCAGGAGGGGCCACGCCTGGAAAAGTGTCGGAGAGTCCCACTGACAAGACCGATATTTTACGCTAAAGTCCGATTGATTCTCCTCGGATAAAGTCTGCTTGCAGCCAACAGGTGGCTAGGATTTTAAAGGGAAATAGTTTTGCCAGTGCAGGATATAAGAAAGCCGTGCAAATTCGATTGCAAATGGGCTCGGATGGTTTTCCAAGGAATATTTTACTTATCGTGGAGCATTTGACAACTGCACAGTGATGGGTGATTCGGACAATCCAAAAGCAGTGAAGGTAATTATGTAAAAAATATACTTTATTTGAGATTCATGGACATTTCTCGCATGCACAAGTTATTCCGTGTAAGTCCAAATGTTGTGGACATCAGTTGTATTAAAGGTACTATCATACTTCAGTAGCATACCGAAACAGAAATCTTCACAGATTTACCTATAACTTACATGGTATAAAGATGTCGATGGTAGAAACATACCGTTAAAATTATTCTGCCTGAATTAAAATGCTGTATTTATCCGGAAAAGAGTAAAACCAGTGATTACTTTTGATCATTTAAAGAGACAAACAATAGAAAAGACTTAAGAAATATACTCTAGTCGTTTTTCACTGTTTAAGTGAGCACCGTATGGGATTGAAATTTTCACAGATGACTGTAACTGTATTTTCCTTGATATTTTTGCCCATGAATCTGTATTTCTTTGACAAAAACCAAAGCATGATATTACATTTTAACATGTTGTTCAGTCCATGCTTTGAAATCTTGCGAAACGAATCTTTTCGCCTAAATCTCAAAGAAGTGAGTATGCTATTGGTGTGTCATGCTCCGGCACAGTGTCCATAAAATACGTATAGGCCTACATTGTATGGCCAAACAGTAAAGGCAAATATAAGTTTTCATTCTGTACTTAATATTACGGCCCTAAAATTTCAATCAAACTTCTGAATTGAAGAAGAAAAAACGTAGACCCTACTGGTTATAAGCTGTGTAAGCTGTGAATTCCTTGATAAAAAGACATGCACCATACCCTGAAACACAAACTTTTAATATTCCTGAAACACATACACAAAAAACTTGACACACAAATCAAACAAACATATTATAAGCCAGAAATTATAAACAAGCTTAAACAAATTGCTGTCTTGAAACTAAGCAGGCCCTCGATTCAAAATTAGATTTTTAATTCTTCGGCTTTATTGCCAAAGTGGTGTAGGCCTATGGTTTTAGTGGTTTTAAAATGTCACAGTAAATCATGTTTGATTATGTTTCCCGTGAAGTTCCTCCGCTTGTATACAGTCATCCAATCAGAAGAACATGATTTATCTTCGTTAATCAATTTGGTTCTGACTGTGGATTTCACGCCGTGTTCAATTTAATATTAAAAAATGCCGCTCGGTGAGTGCCAAATCCTTGACGCAACACGTATAGGTTGGCTTACTATAGGCGGCTGCGGATGGATACATAGGCTACACATTAGGCCTGTAGCTACATGCACTAGGCTTGAGTGTGCTAGAATACCATGGCTTGTAAATTTGATTGCTCAACAATCAGTGCGTACAACATGTAATGGTATTCATTCCATCTGGCCTGATATTTCAATCATCAATCTGTACGTTCAATGCTATGCGTCATAGCTCCCATCCAATCACACCATCTGATGCAAATGAGTCTGCTTTTAAAGGTAGTATCATACTTTGGTTTTTGTTATAAAAGAAGTACAGATTCATGAGCAAAAAATAAAGGAAGACACAGTCACAGTCATCTGTGAAAATTTCAGTCCCATACGGTGCCCACTTTTTGAGAAAACAGTGAAAAACGGCCACAGTATTTCTTAAGTCTTTTCTCTTTTATTTTTGATCTTTTAAAAGATCAAAAAGATTTCCGGTCGTTGTTTTACTAATTTCTGGATAAATACACCATTTCAGGCCGGTTTTAACGGTATGTTTCTATCACCACCATCTTCATACCCCGTAAGTTATACGTAAATCTGTGAACATTTCTGTTTTGGTTTCTAATTTTTACCAAAGTATGATACTACCATTAAAAGGTAATTTTATACTTTGGTTTTTGTGAAAGAAATGCAGATTCACGTGCAGAAATATCTAGAAAGATCCAGTAACAGTCAACTGTGAAATTCCAAGTCCCATACGGTGCCCACTTTTTGAGAAAGCAGTGAAAAACGCCAAAGGGAGGACTTTTCACATTCCGGAGATCAAAATTGCTTTTGGTCAATTGGTTTTACTCTTTTTCTGGATGAATACAGCATTTCAGGCTGAAAGATTCTACCCTGTTTAAAGTTATAGGTACACTGTGCATATTTCTGTTTCGATGTGCTACCAAAGTATGATAGTATTTTAAACTTGGCCAAACCTGCATGGGTACCATCCTTCGTGGCTGTCATTACATGTATTATTATTCACTTTGGCACTTGAATTCAATTCTAAACACTAGGATGCATTTACCTTAAGAAGTGTGTCCAGTGGGCCAATTTCACGGCCCTGCTTAGCACAAAAATTTGCTTAGCACAAAAATGTCTTGCCCAATCAAACAAACCACCATTAAAAAATCCATTTGATATTCATGATCAGCAAACAACAGCCAAAGAACAATCACAAGTGATACACAACACATGGACATTTGGTTGTTAATCCTGTTTTTATTAAAACAGAGATTTCATGGTTAGCATATTTTTGTGCTAAGCAGGGACGTGAAATTGGCCCCTGCTTAGAACTCAAATTTGCTAACCATGACATTTTTGGATTAACAACCAAATTTCTAGGTGAGCACTGTGTATCACTTGCGATTGTTCTTTGGCTGTTACTCGCAGACGATGAATATCAAATGGAATTTTTGTTTTATTGTGCAAGATGCACATTTGGTGCTAAGCATATTTTATTGGTGCTTAACAGCTCCATGAAATTGGCACCTGCCCCAATTATGTTATTGCATTTACTTATATTTTATCCCCACTTAATCATTTATCTTTCTGTATTATTTTGTATAGTTGTTGATTTGGGAACAATCGAAAACCTTTTCCAATTATGGTAGACCTTACCGCATTTTATTCACTAACACCTGTCCCTTGCCTTCGTATCAGACAAGGCCTATCGTCTTGCTCATCCTACCTGAGCATACCAGCCGTTATACATTTTGCATCACCTCTATAGGTGCTCCGTCTAATGCAGGTAATGGAAATAGCGAATATGGAGGCCGGTGACATCTTGTTAACTCTACAATTCACTCAGCCTCTTCAAAACTCTGTAAGGCGAAGTAAAAAAAAATACATGTTTAGCGTCCCCGCCCGCTTCCTTTTTGGATGCCGCCTGCTATTTTTTTTTTTTTTTTTGTGTAAAATCCGAAAAAAACGTACATTCCGTGATTTTTTCCGCTGAAAAATGAATAAAATCTTCGTTGATAGACTCAATCGTCACTATCACTGTGCTGTGGAAATGGTCTATTCGTACGTGTGGATGCGATCAAGACTAGTATAGTGTGTATGAGCTCACATGCCCCGTGTGTAACATCGTCTCATTGTCCATGAATAGAAAGCTATCTCACTTATTAGTCCAAGGGGTGATTTGAAAGAACAATAATATTGCCCAAAACGAACTGCCAGCCATCTTGCCATTTTATTTTGATAAAATGGGCCGGGCGGCCATTTTTGAAAAAAAAAAAAAGAAAAAAAAAAAAGGGCCTCCTCCTTCCTTTTTTTCAAAAAGGCAGGACGCTAAACATGTTTTTTTTTTTTACTTTGCCTAAGTGGCGGCTGACGCAACTCGGAGAGGCCGTTAAAAGGACCAACTTGCCCTCGTGAATTAGGGACTGGATTATGTCCCGAATACAAGATATCATTAATTTAATCAATCTTTCTGGTTCATTTCATTGCATTGATCCTCCAAATCCAAATAGGCTGATATAGGGGTTATACACCGATCCGACGGCATGGCCATAGAGGTAGGAACACCCGCCATTACTGCAGTGTCCCCGCCCGCCTTTTGTCCGGCAACAACATAATTTAAGCTCCGCCACACTCAATAATAAATTGCAGGGTGTACGTCCCATGATTAGGGGATGTACACCCAAAGCAGGCGGGGACACTGCAGTAATGGCGGACAGTATATCGTGCTATCGGATCAGTGTACATGTATATGCTATTTCACTCAATAAAATCTATCTTTCTATATAATCTATTTCAAAAACTTGCGATTTCATTTCTCTAAAACATAGTTAGAATGGACTTTTAAAAGTAACAATATGATAAATGTTGAAAGATTTCTCGAGGCATTTCATATTGCACAGAATTATACAGTGTGTGGGAATCCCACGTACAAGGTGCACCGAGTTTCACCAATGAAACTAAATTTCAGAATTCAATAGAATGAATAGATACGCAAAATTAATCCCGATGTGATACCCCGACAAAATATTTTATTTGGTGCCCGAGAGAGGGCGGTATACTCACAAAGAGCCCATAATCAAGAGTCTTCAAATCACTTAGCAACCGTTTTCAATTACACACGTGCCTATTGCGTATAGCTATTAAGCCACACGTACTTTAGATGTGTAATTCCGTAAAAAAAAAGATTTTACATTTTCGGTTGCTTAAAAGTATATAATATCATACTTCGGGTTTTTGTCAAAGAAATACAGATTCATGGGCAAAAATATCAAGACAGATACAGTAACATTCATCTGTGAAAATTTCAGCCCCATACGGTGCCCACTTTTTGAGAAAACAGTGAAAAACAGCCACATTATTTCTTAAGTCTTTTCTCTTTTATTTTTGATCTTTAAAAGATCAAAATCAAGATTTCTGTTTCAGTATGCTGCCAAAGCATGATACTACCTTTAAACGTACGTGTAGGGCCTACGTCCCCAAAATTTATTTGGCTATTTTGCATGCACGTGAGTCTATAAGGAAAATTATTAAATGAGCTGTATTTCACACAATCATTCAGATTTCTGTCGTCTGTATTCTTCTATCCCCCATCCTGCATGATTTGTTACCAACCTCTTGACCTTTAAATTTCTTTCTATATTGGCATACCTGTTAATCACTCTTTTCATCCTTGTTCCCTACACATCCTGCATGCATCTTCACCCCTTTGTTATCTGTCTTACCCCTTGCCCCTTCCCCTGACCACGCCTATGCAGGTGTGGTTCGAGAGCCAATTTTATTTGGGGGGGGGGGACTAGAAGAGCCATGCGTTTTAGAGGGCTAGAAGGGCCACCGTGCTGTGGGCTAAACATTCACTTATGTTATGTCTTATAGGGACTACTAGGAGTAGAAAAACATGCATTTGTAACCTACGTTGTTCATGTAATCGGCGAGTAATAACTGAAAAGATACAGATTTTTTTTGGGGGGGAGGGGGGGGGGGGTGGGGGCTAGACAAAATTTGGGGGGCTCAAGCCCCCCCCCCCACCCCCCCCCCCCCCCCCCACCCCGTAAAACCACCACTGTGCCTCTGCCCATCTCTATCCTTTCTTTGTGGTTTCTCAGCCCTATTGCATGCATTGCATGATTTCCCTGTTTCCTTGGTCACTCATCTTTACTTGCATGTAATTCTTGTCTTACTTTAAAGGTACAGCATAGGATTAGTATACCCAAACAGAAGTGTTCACCGATTTACGTATAACTTTCAGGGTATGAAGATGGTGCTGGTAGAAACATACCGTTAACAAAATTCGCCTGAAATGTTGTATTTATTCAGATATTTATTTTGTTAAACAAAGACCAAAACAGTTTTGATATAGGGGTAAGATCAAAACCATTCTCTATGTTTTATAAGAAAAATTTAGTAAGTTTTTCGTTATTTTCTCGTTACTCAGAATGTCCCATTGAGCTCAAATTTTCACAGGTATATGTATGTTATTTTATGTACACTTGCTGAATTAGACAAAGTGTGAGTGCTGTTCTGTGATATTTTTCTGTGAAATGCTGTATTTATCCAGAAAAGAGTGACCAAAATTATTTTTGATCTTTTAAAGATAAAAAACGAGAGAAAAGACTCAAAAAAATACTGTTGCCGTTTTTCACTGTTTTCTCAAAAAGTGGGCCCCGTATTGGACTGAAAATTTCACAGATGACTGTTACTGTATCTTCCCACAGTGATATGTTTGCTTATGAATCTGTATTTCATTTGACAAAAATCAAACTATGATCACCTTTAAGCCATATCTGACGTCACCAGTACTCATTTGAATTGACAAGCTTCCTACAGTTAATTCAGTTTTTAATTATAACCTTGAAAGGTATATGAGCAGTTATACAATTTTCGCCTAGTTTTGATGCCGCCTCTGAACAGTATAATTATATACCGCTGTGTATGGCATGACAAAAATGGAATTGTCATTGCAAAAGCACTACGTACTGGATCGACTATGATAGCAAGCTCAGCCAAGCTGAATAAACTCTAACATTTTCTTTTTGCTTCTCGATAAATTCGAGCAGACGATTGTGTCTGCTTCCAGTTTTTAATTAGGGTAGAGCAGAGTTCCCTGAGTGCAGCTATGCCAGGCATTGGTACGTGGAGTCCTTGTAATTGTACATATTTTACCACTCACTCGTGTGTGCATAGGACTTATGCGTGATTGTATACAAACGCTTTTGCAATAATTAATAATGATGATGTTTATCCTGTTGTGACGCATTATAGTAACATAGAAGCAGTACAGTTGCTAGGTAGTGGCAAAATGAAGTGTTTATTCTCAGAGAAGGAAATAAGTAAAAATGCTTCTTGCAATTTAATTCCACCACCGTTTTCAGCATTTCTGAAAAAAAAAATAGTTATTACATTCCACACAAAGTAATCTAGATATGAATCCATTCCATGAAAAAGTATACTTTGTTCTCGAAACATGGCATATCGAAACAGTGAATTCCCCGTGTCTTAAGAATTCAGAATATAGAAAACCAATGTGTGAATGATTAGGTCTGTCATTTGGAATTTTAAAAGCTCAGTATTTAGAATAAATTGTATTGTTCTCAATGATATTTCGAAGCCCTATTAAAAGCTTCAGCTGGAAGATTGATTGACTAATGTACTTTTTATCCACTGATTAGCCCACTGTTGACATTGACTCCAAAATTGTTAATTTATTGATTGATTGCTCTATTAATTGATTGGTTTATCGATTTTTTTTATGTTCTTTTGTTTTCCTTTTTTAAACTTTTTTTTCTTCGTTTTCTTTTGCTTTTCTTTTTGTTTGTTTTCTTTTGTTTTCTTTTCCTTTCCTTTTCTTCTAGAAAGATTTGAGGCTTTACATGGTGACAATTGGTATGTGGACCGGAGTTTGCGAAAGCACCATTATCTTTCGTACTTTCGCACTTCTATATATCGTTCGCACTTCTCGCCAATTATGCCTCAACGTTTCGACTAGTCTGCTCTAGTCCTCATCATCTTTTTTTCTAGTGTTAAATAATCGGTACACCGTAGGGTTAAACTCATGGCAGCTAGCACTGCAGTATTTCCAGTTAAGATATTATTATCATTCCAGTAAACATGATTTATTCTGACAGGCAGATTACCGATAATGTACTTAATTTTTGTTGATATTTAATATAATTATGTGTTTCGTAATTGTCTTATTGTATCTCTTAGTGCTTTTTGTTTTTTCCCTAATGATTGATTATATTGTCGTATATTTGATTAAACACAATATTCTGCATTTGATATACCTTTGTAAGCCAATGATGAATGAATGAAAGTAATGAATGAATGAATGATATAATGATAAAAAATACTTTGCTTTCAATTTTCAAAAATATTTTCATGGCCCTGTTTTCGACTAACTCGGTCGGGTCCGCATTTCCGTATAGACCTGTCGGCTGAAGGTAACACAGAAATTCCGTTGTCTGAAAAGTCTTTTAAAAACGGAATAACTAACCAAAATTGTTTGTAATTGTTTCGGACTTGATGTCAGATAAAGATATATCATCATTATTTTGGTAGCATAAATATCGAAAGAGAAATCTCCACAGATTTACATACCGTGCTTACAGCCTATGATGGTGATGGTAGAAACAAGCATTTTTGATCTCCGGAAGATCAAAAATCCTGTGAAAATATTGAAAAAAAAATACCGTGGGCGTTTTTCACTGTTTTCTCAAGTGGGCACCGTATGGCGTTGAAAATTTCTCAGATGACTTACTCATATTATTTTTTGCCAGGATGATGACTAGAGCAGGCTAGTTGAAACGTTAACACCTTACGAGAAGGGCGAAGGACTAGTGCGAAAGTACGAACGAATATTTCATGCAAACCGATCAACATACCAATTGCCACCATGCCAAGCCTCAACTCGTTTTTAAAGGTAATATCATACTTTGGTTTTTGTCAAAGAAATACAGATTCATGGGCAAAAATATCAAGGACGATACAGCCTTAAAAAAGTACTAGTCATTGTGAAAATTTCAGTCCCATACGGTGCCCACTTTTTGAGAAAACAGTGAAAAACGGCCACAGTATTTCTGAAGTCTTTTCTCTTTTATTTTTGATCTTTTAAAAGATCAAAAAGATTTTCGGTCGCTGTTTTACTAATTTCTGGATAAATACACCATTTCAGGCGGAAACAAATTTAACGGTATGTTTCTTCCACCACCATCTTCATATCCTGTAAGTTATACGTAAATCTGTGAAAATTTATGTTTTGGTTTCTTACCAAAGTATGATACTACCTTTAAAGATAGCACATACCAACAAGCAACATATAGCAACAGAAATCTCCACAGATTTACCTATAACTTACAGCCTGCGATGGTGATGGTAGAAACATACCGCTTCCTGAAATGATGTATTTATCCACAAAAGATTACAACCAATCGACAATTAGCAATTTTGATCTTCGGAAGATCAAAAATTCTGTGAAAAGATTGAACAAAAAAATACCGTGAGCGTTTTTTTTTTCTTCTAAGGTTTTCTCAAGTGGGCACCGTGTGGGACTGGAAATTTCACAGATGACTTAATTAGGCCTAGGCCTACTCATATTATTTTTTTGCCCGGTGAATTTCTTTGAAAAAAAATTAAAAGTCTGATAATTATTACCTTTAATATTTGCTCAGCATAACACTCACAGGGGTTTTGGTTGACAATTATATAAAGCTAAAATAGTTATCCAGCAAGACTTTTTTGAGAATTAAGCATTTTTTGGTGTAAACGCCGCCCAGCACCTGCTCAATTACCCGACTCAGTGGTAAATAGTTGAGTAACCTTGCATAAAGTTGCATGGGGGGGGGGGTGGTCCTCACGGCCGATTGGTCTGGAACAAACCGCCCTACTTCCACATTGCATTCATTCCTATGGGAGACCACACGCGGTCTGTGCACACAACTCACATTGCCATTAATATTACTAGTACAATACACGTACACACATTGCACTTGCACACCATCCCCATACAATGTACGTACTGAGTACCAGACGACAAGTGCATACCCAGACCGTCTGGTCCTGGAGATAAGATCAAATTTCTACCCCCAAAATTCGACATTTTTCAAGCGGCATGGGAACATACTGGTGCTAGCAACAACACAATGGATGGTGTTTCTTGAAGAAATTGGACCCTATTGGTGATATTTCCGAGGAAACTCGTCTGAAATATGGATTGATATTTTGAAGTTGTGTCGTCGCCATAAAGTTTGTGTTTTGTAAGTTTTGGTGTTCAGTGGATTGGGTGACACAGTGTTTACAATGTGAAGTTTTGTGTGTGGACTTCATTACTTTAGCTATCGTCTGAGTTCCTTTTTTTTCAATTTCTGTAACTACCAAGTTAATTTGTACTTCTTCGTTATGTTGTGGTGGTACAGGGCAGCAGGAGGAAACGATTGAGTGCAAGTGTCCAGCAGCAGCAGCAACAGCAGCAGCAGCAGCAGCAGCAGCAGCCGGTCGTAGCCATGTCCGACTCGGCGTCCATCGCCAGTTCCTCGGTGACCGGTTCATCGGTGGGCAGCGGCGGGGCGTCGTACGGGCCAGCCCCACCGGGCACGGCTGGCAGCAGCTCCGGGGGGACATCGGCACAGGGCATCGGCTCCAATGGCAGGCTTCTCACGCTCAGCATGCGAGGAGAATGGGGAACTGTAGAAGCCCTGATTCGTAATGTTGAAAAGGGAGATCCGGAGGTTAACAGGTCAGATGAGGTGGGTACATTTCACGACTTTTTGAGAAAACAATCTGCAGAAAGTTGAGTGTTTTGTTGGAATTTTGGGGATTGTGATAAGAAGGGATCCCCAAAACACATTGATTATTTTAGCTCTTAAGTAGCTTTTACTCCTCAAAAATGCCACTTTTGACTTTCAGCAAATGTTCCTGGGTCCTTGAAAGCCTAGTTTGAAGAAATTTGTGCAACATTTCAGTGTGAAAAAGCAATTTTATTACGCGCTTCTTGCAAACTTAAAAACAGCCTGTCTGATCGCGCGAGGCCACTTAGTCTAGTGCCGTGAAATAGTACATCTTCGTTACTGTTTTTACCCCATAATTTCCCTAAAAAATCAAAGCCCTGCCCACTTTCCACAAAACTAGTTTTCCTTTCCTTTATAGTTTTGGGACCCGTCTTATCACAATCCCCAGAATTTTCATGATTATTTAAGATATAAAGTCACATGGGAGCTGTGTACCCTACATTTGGAAGAATTTACTTTTTTCTTCGAAAATAAACGAATAAATATATAAATTGAAATAATTCCAAATAACCACAAGAGAAACTGACTGGATATTAAGTCATTGAAATGATAACAAAGAAAAATTGACTGGAGCGGGATTCGAACCGCCGACCTCCTGAATACCATACAGGTGCTCTACCAACTGAGCTCTCCAGCCCTACATTAGGAATAGTGGTGTCCCTAATCCAGTCAATAATATTGTTAATACAAGTAACTGATAAACTGCTGCAAAATGCTCATTAGCCAAAATAGTGACCTGAAATTTATCAAATGCTTGGAATTAGGGAGGGCCTGACACATTTCGATCCTAGCAGGATCGATCTTAGCAGGATCTTTATCAACTAGGCTAAAAGGAAAATAGCCTTTGATAAAGACCAAGCTAGGATTAAAATGCGTCAGGCCCTCATAATCATGTTGTTAGTCTGTTTTTGGCAAGTGACAAGCATATCTTTACTACTTTAAGCCCATAGGCATTGTTGGGGGTGGGAACTTTCTTTAATTTTTTGGACTGTGATCAAGAAGTGCCAGGAATAGTCTCATACAGCCAAACATTTTCAGTATTTAGGCTTTTGAGTCCTAGACAGTAGTCCTTAACAACAGCCTGAAATATTTCTGGATGGGTTTTGATTTAGGATATTGAATGTTTTAAAACCTTTTGTTACAGTGGAACGCCGCTATAGCAAACATCACTATACCAAACATTTGGCTATATCGAACATCATCCTTGACGCCCAATTTTTGTGTACCATTCATAGACTTACCCAATAGGACCTTTGGTTCTTTAAATCACTATAACTAACGACCAATATAACAGACGATATATGTGCATCCTCCCCTGTTCGTTATAGCGGCGTTCCACTATACTTCGTTTTAATATAATACCAAGGCTGCAGTTTGTATCCGGTTACCCGGTTAACCGACTGTTCAAAAGGGTACCTGACTACATTTTCCTAGTTAAAGGTTAATCGAAAAGTATCCTTTCAATGGCCTCTTCTTTTTGAAACATAGACACATCTAGAGTTTACAAAGAAACAACTGTCAAGTTAGGGCAGGTGAGCACAAATTACCACGATCTTGTGAAAATTGGACCAGCAGGCTTATTGCAAAGCAAAGTCCAGACATTTTGCTACATGTATGTCGGCCAAATGTTGTGACAAAAGAATGTTGTCAACCCAGTTCCTAAAAGACCCAAACTTACTTTTTCTTTGTTTTCTTTGTTATACGGCCTACGGGTAATCGTAACCGTAACCAAAAAGCAGAGATGGGTAACCGGTTACAAAATTATTCGTAAACTTACAGCCCTATATAATACCTATAAATTGCATTATAATTGTAAGAGGTTGTTGACCCCTTTTTTTTGGGGGGGGGGGGGGGGGCAGAAGGTATTTGTAGAACTTACAAGTGCTGAAAAGAAATGAGTTTATATTCATTTAATTCATTTACATATTCTGAATGTTTGTCCGCAATTAATAACACATAATAAATTGACTGGCTCACTCTTTAAAAAAGCTTCCAATTTTATACAGCATGGTACATAATAAACAGAATAACAGATATGTACACAGATGTACTAGTATTGCTTGTGGAATTTGCCAAAATACCCTGTGAACCGAATTCCATGCATAGTTTCCGTTTTTGTTCATTAATTGTATCAGAGTGCAGCATGAATGATTCCATTTCAGTAAATTCTAATCTAGGACAGACGTTTTGTTACCGATGCCCTCAAGTAGTCTGTTTGCGGCATATTTTTTTGCCACCGGTGTTCGGAACTTTCAGACTGCAACTGTACTCTCCCCATTCAAGTGGGATTCAATGCCACTTTATTAAACAATTCCCATAGCAACCTAACAATGAGAAATCACAAACTCCATTGTGTTTTTTTTCTTGTATGGATCCTATTGAAGGGATCAACCACACCAACTCGCAGCTGAAATCTCCCTGGCTTACTGATTTTTTTTTTTTTTACTGGGCCTCCGAGTGGATATCATGATAAAAGGGTGATAGAGAATCAGGTGCCACAATGTAAAATTGATCGCTGTGAAACACACTTATGCAACGTGGGGTACCATTTTGGTTTAGCTCTCACAGGGCTTGGGGCTAAAAATAGGGTCCTCTTGAAGTAAATTTTTTAGTTTGTGTGTGCGTGTGTGTGTGGTTGACTTGCTCCACTATGGTCAAGCTTGGGGTGGTACTTTGTTGTTCATTGATTTATTTTTCTGTATTTTGTGCTTTGAGTTCAACCAAAGTGGTTACAAAGAACTCTTGCGTTTGACTTTATAGGAAGTCTTTTGTAAAGGTATCATACATGATTGGTAAAGGTCACAGAACAGCACTCACACTTTGTCTGATCCAACATGATGATGTATGAAATGATAAACCTGTGAAAATTTGAGCTCAATCGGACATCTGAGTCAATAGAAAATAGCGAAAACCCAACTCAATCTTTCTTCTAAAACATAAAGAATGGTTTTAATCTAACCCCGAGATCAACTGTTTTTGGTCTTTGTTTGACTAAATTATGGATAAATACACCATTTCAGGTGGAAATATTTTAATGGTACATGTATGTAGTATGTATGTTTTTACCATCATCGTCTTCGTACCCTGAAAGTTATACGTAAATCTGTGAACAATTCTGTTTGGGTTTAACCAATCCTGTACTGTACCTTTAACTTATTGGATACAAATTATATGATGAACTCCAATCTCAGCTGTGTAATACTGGGTTAGTGTATCTGAAAAGTGAGTTTTACAAGGCGTTTTTGGCATACAATGATAAACTTGCAGTGGCAGCCATTTTTTTTTTATAAATGTCAAAATGCCCTCTGTTGAGTACCAGTTTATTCCCGATCCCATGGGGTTTGTGCACAGTGATCTGTCAGTGGAACTCTGTCCACAATTTAGAGCATTTCACAAACATAAACCAGCTGAGATATAGTTTCACTTTCTGTGCAAACTGCAATACATCCTGGGCCCAATTTCATGGAATCTGTTACTGTAAGCAAAAAAACTCTGCTTACGATAGCAGACTTTTTGCTTTCGGTTAGCATATTTCATGGGAGAGTTTTCTTTCTTGCAATGCAAAGAAAGGACTTTCTGCAGAAATATGACAGCATTTATAGCAGAAAATAATCACGGTTAGCCTAGAAATTCTTCGCTTAATACCAAAAGTCTTGCTTACGGATTCCATGAAATAGATTTCATGGGGAGCAGTGCCCGTAAGTGCAAAAATAGGCCACAACAGATTCCATGAAATCTGGCCCTGTTCAGTGGAGAATGTTGTCAAGGGCCATCAGAGATAAGGAATTTTAACTGCTTTGATTCCATCATTGTTTGTTGAAAGCTCAAATCCGGTTGTTTTGCTGTTTTATGGTCTCTTTGTTTAAAGGTAGTATCATACTTTGGTAAGAAACCAAAACAGACATTTTCACAGATTTATGTATAACTTACAGGGTATGAAGATGGTGGTGGTAGAAACATAAATTGTTTTCGCCTGAAATAGTGTATTTATCCAGAAATTAGTAAAACAATGACCGGAAATCTGAAATACTGTTGCTGTTTTCACTGTTTTCTCAAAAAGTGGGCACCATAGGAGACTGAAACTTTCACAGATGATTGTTACTGTATCTGTCTTGATATTTTTGCCCATGAATCTGAATTTCTTTGATAACAACCAAAGTATGATATTACCTTTAACGGTTTCAGACTTCACTTTGATATGACATGTAATTGTCAGAGATATAAAATTCATTTTTTTGTTCAGATTTTAAATCAGAATTTCAGCTCTTTTGTACACCTGCTCTTTACAAATGCTTCTATAGGAACTTTTAAATTTCAGCTTTTTCCTTGGTGTTTTCAGATTTTTTGTTGTGTGTGGCCACTCACATACCTGAATTGTGGTAATAAAATGATACTCAATACAAGTAATGAACTGCTGCATACGGCTCATCAACTAAAACGATTACCGGTACCTGAAATTTTATGATGCGTTACCACGCGCGGATCCAGGGGTGGGCCGCGGGGGCACGTGCCCCCCGGTCAAATTTGACGAGGAAAAAAAAAATTGTGCCCCCGGTAAAATTTGACGAAATAACAAATGAAAGCAGAAAGAAGGGAGAAGGAGCAGAAAATCGTCATTCTTCAGTTCATTCTGTCGGCCACACAAAGAAAAACTAACAACAGGCAAAATGTCTCGGCTCGCCTTTTTGCCAGTTTTTTTCACTGTACACAGACGTGGTGGATTTAACGCAAGTACGGTACGGATGGGCGGCACAGTACGATCCTCCTAATCTTCCCTATCACTTTATAAGCAGTGATCCCAACATAACTTGTATTTTCCTTCCTCTAGCCCATAGTAACTAACACTCACTTAATAACTCCACTAAATAAATGGACACTGTTCTTACTTTTGAAAGGAAGTGCGAGACTTCGTTCTGGACGACCGTGACTGCGATTTCAGTGCCATGCACAAAAAGGAACATGTCTCGTCGTTCTGTCTGGATTTCATTCAGATTTTCGTGGAAATTCTATGTTTATTGAAAAGCAATTCATTTGAATTATTAGAAATGAAACATTTTCAAAGTGTCGACTACACAGCTTTGTACGGAAGCCCATTAGTGCCAGATGAATATATTTATTTGACATCGAGTGTGAATATTATCACATTTCGCGGTTGCGTAAAAACATTTCTGGGGTGTGAATGTTTTTTGTAGCGGCCGCCAGATAACTGATACAAAAAAATTGGCCGTATTGCTTCAAAACGGGTGCAACTCATGGCTTTATAATATATTTGTTTCATATTTCTTAATATTGTTCAAAGAAATTTTTATGGCGGAATGATTATTTCATTTTGATCCTTCGTCTAAATGAAAACTGTATGAAAACAAATTTGCCATCCCAAAATATACAAATCCTTTGGTTAAATGTCTCTAAAATCCTAAATCAAAAATGAAAAGAAAAAAATTCCATCCTATTTTCATGGCAAAAAGCTATCAAAAAGGGCCCAGAAATACTCTAGAATTCATCAGAGAACATCTAATATCCAAAAAATTTCAGGGGCCCTTAAGCGGGCCCCGCACCCCACGCCGTGGCTTCGCAATGTTTTTTATAAACACCCCCTTGGAAAAATCCTGTGTACGCCCCTGCTCCCCCTGTATGACACGCATAACAAATATTATGTCATGATAGTTATTAGTGCTTCAAAGGATATATCGTCAAACCTCAACCGATATGATACCACTGCAAATTTGTGACAATACATGTACATGTATGTATAGGCGCTTCATTCGATCTTCGTCCATGTACCATGAAGGTAGGGAAAATTGACATTCAGAGGTTTCACTTTGAGTGTGCCCCCCGTCTTGAAAAATCCTGGATCCGCGCCTGGTTACGATCCTAGCAGGATCTTTACTGAAGGTCGAAGGTCTTTAGCCTTTGGTAAAGATCCTGCTAGGATCGAAACACATCATGCCCTCCTAACTCTTGGTATTTTCGAAATGAAAAGATCCAAGTCTTTGAAATGAAATGAAATCATACAGTACTAATTTTCTAACCTGCCAAAATATTTTATGTTTACTTGTTTGGGGCACCTACCCAGAATTTGAAATGGAAATGAGTTATGCCTAAATGGTGTAGGACTCTTTTAATCACTTTGTTCTTGTCCACTTTGTACAGGAAACGGGAGTTACAGCGTTTATGCTGGCCGTCCGAGACAACAAGATTGTATTGGCTGAAAGACTGATAGAACTCGGAGCACACATCAATGCCAAAGCAAAGGTAGGCTTATCAACCATTGAATAAAAAGCGAGGTTCGATATTACATTTTTGGGGAAATTTTAATTGGGGGACAGTGTTCACAAGCAGGTTCCAGAGGGTGGATTCATTGCAGGTCTTTTGAGAAAGCAGCATTTTGCTGTTCTTGTGCTTTGAAAGCACACCTTCACTTTGGCTGCATCCATATTTTCCCTGTCTTGCATTATACAGTGATTTCAACTCTTCTCTTCGAAGAGTAAGTTGTTCAAGTACATGATCTCCAACAAAGCCATTGCCTCCGCAAGAATAAATTGTGTATGTGTGTACATACAGTACTGTGCACGACTGCACGTGATAAAATCCATTGTACACTATTATTGTAACTAAATTTGTGGATATTTACAACCCTGACGTGTGTTTTTTTTTTTTCTGTAAATGTGTTTCTCTGCAATCTCTGCTACTGTCATACACATGGTACCAGCTTCAAGATACTGTTTAATAAATCAGTATGCCTAATTAATAACTCAACATAATCAATAGGACCTTAAACGAGGAGAAAAAAATTGGTGATAATACATGTATATATGCACACGTACCCTGTGTACACACAGTAGGAGTTTCCAGCATTTTAATTAAGCCAGAGTGAGTAAAAAAAATGTCCACAACGAGATCCCCTCAAAGTCAGCCTGTCTACCATCTGCCTTAAAGTAAAGTCTGAGCATCAGTTGCGAAGGAGAGCTTAGCAACGCGTCCCATAATTACCTCGGCGCTGGTCGCTCTCGGCTGTACATCGAGGCTTTGCAGGGCCGCTGATGATGGATGTGTTTTCGTTGTTTTAAGTGGTGTCTAATTACACCTCATTGAAGGCAAGCTGTTTGCTCTGGTGCTGTTTGTTTTTGTGTGCCGTGGTCAAATACTGACTTAGTATCTATTCATACCAGTTCAGAGTTTGTAATTAAAAGCAAATTAGAGGTAGATTATTCAATATGCCGTTCGTGAGGGTCGCCGAGGTTTTAGCCTGACGTTGAAGAGTGGAGTGTCCATAATTTGACATGTATTGAAAAGCACAGTGTCCAATTCAATTATTAAATTTGCTGTACGTAACCATGTACAACGAGGGTTTAAAAGGTTGGCAAACACAGTACGGGCAGCAAAAAAAACCACCCCAAAATGGATCATTTAAAGGGCGTATATGCAAAGATGTGCTTTTTGGCTGAATTTGGTACTAAGAAGTGAAGGTCTTAAACTTCCTTTAAGACGTTGTTTCATGTACCTTTTTATGCTTTGTTCAGATCTGGATAGCAGAAATATGGCCGAAATAATCTTGCCCCCCTCCGAATCCTTCACGGTTACACCATGCTTTCGCAATGCTACTGAAATCGTTTGGACAAACAATCTTTTTAAAAGACACTAAATCTTGATTTCCTTGAAAAACCCAGCTTCTGATGAACCAAAATTTCCCATGGTGACTGTTTGCACTGTTTACGAACTGTTGAGTCCATTTTCTGTCTCAAACTCTTTTTGGAGGCCTTGCAAATCCTGTACGCTGCCTTTAAATGTAGTATCATACTTTGGTTTACGTCAAAGAAGTACAGATTTATTGGCAAAAATATCAAGGAAGATACAGTAATAGTCATCTGTGAAAATTTCAGTCCCATACGCTGCCCACTTTTTGAGAAAATAGTGAAAAATGGCCACAGTATTTCTTAAGTCTTTCATCTTTTATTTTTGATCTTTTAAAAGATCAAAAAGACTTTCGGTCGTTGTTTTACTAATTTCTGGATAAATACACCATTTCAGGTAAACAATTTTTAACAGTATGTTTCTACCATCACCATCTTCATACCCTGTAAGTTATACGTTAATCTGTGAACAGTTCTGATTTGGTGTCTTACCAAAGTATGATACTACCTTTAATTCACAAAACACTATAATCTGAAGATGAGTTTTCTGAGTATCGCCATAGGGATTTGTATTGTGACAATATCGCACTTTGCTTAAGCAATGAAGATCAGTTTACATTGTGAAATCAACCCTGGCACTGATGAATTGAAACTAACCTGGGGATATTCTCTCAATGAGAAGGTTATGCTTGGCTGAATGTGACTAAATATGGAGACATTGTCTGACCCTGACTAACAATGAAATTGATACATATTCAATAATACATAATCCCGCTCCAGTCAATTTTTCTTTGTTCAATTTCCAACGAATAATACAAGTGCCACTGACACAAAGGAGTGCTCTCACAATTGGTTTGTCATCTATCATGTCTATTTGTTTATTCTGCAGTTTCCATGGCAACTGCAAACCATAGTGATGAATGTTTTCAATTAATATTTTCAGAAAGCAGCAGATTGGAAAAAAAAAAAAAAAAAAAAGAGTTAGGCTTTAAATAGAGTCACAGTCATCTGTGAAACTTTCAGTCCCATACGGTGCCCACTTTTGGAGAAAATCGTGGCTCTTTTATTTTTGATCTTTTAAAAGATCAAAAAGATTTTCAGTTGTTGTTTGACTAATTTCTGGATAAATACCCGGTACACCATTTCAGGCGGAAATATTTTAACGATAGGTTTCTACCAGCACCATCTTCATACCCTGAAAGTTATACGTAAATCTGTGAACATGTCTGTTTTGGTTTCTTACCAAAGTATGATATTACCTTTAAGAACTACTGACAATACTATCTCAATTAACCCATTTGATTCCATTTTCTCAAATTTTACCCACAAGGCGGATAATATTTAAAAAACAAAACAAAAAACTGACAACTGACAATTGGAAATTGCGTACAAGATACCAGACTAAATAGACAGTCAAAGTAGGGACAGCATTGTACTCTGGGAAAGTGTGGAATAACCAGTCAATGTGAAACAAGACAGATGATGTCATCCATAAATAATCCTTGTGGCACTTTTCTGTAACAAACATGACAAACATCCTCAATCCAGGAAAATACAAGGAACATTTGCAAGACACAAATGACATTTTGAGAAAGTGCAGTAAGTTTAAATTTTGTCAAATCAGAAGCAGAACTTCCTAGAACAAATTGAAAGTGTATTTTAATTGAATTATCAAATTGGCATGTAATCATTCTTGGAACATATACAAGGCATGTAATTAGTTTGTGATGAGTTGAATGAATTTCAGGTCACTCAACCACACAACCACTGGCTAGGGCATAGCATTGATCAGAAGTAAAGAAATGAAGCAAAGGGTCGATATACGTGTACATGTTTTTATTGTTGATACTCAACCACTGCTAATTACCGTGTACTGTATAATGTATTACATGCATCTTGTAGAATACATTGATACTGAATGTATCATGTACTACTACATTACAGCTTACCTGTGCAATTTCGTATGATGCAGTTAAAGGTAATATCATCATACTTGGTTTTTGTCAAAGAAATGCAGAACTATTTTCTTAATCTTTTCACTGTTATTTTTGATCTTTCAAATATCAAAAATATTTTCGGGCAGAAAAATTTTAAAAGGCCTATGTTTCTACCATCGCCATCTTTATACCCTGTAAGTTATAGGTAAACATTTCTGTTTTGGTTTCCTACCAAAGTATGATACTACCTGGTGCATACTGTACGTACATGGATGTTAATTACTGAAGTACATGGCTGCTTAAATTTGATCTTCCATTATCAAGCAGAAAGCCTGCTCGAGATAAATTTTCTTAATCTTTAAAAGAACAAAAGTGCAATTCTCACCGCAGGAATTTCATGAATAATGTATTTTCTCATCAAGGTTAATGGCCAGACATCCTCTGACACTACATGTATACCCAGGTGTAGTTCTGAATGGTTGAGTGCTGTTCACTGTCTGTGAATAATTAAAGGTTCCTACCACAAATTAACCCAATTACATGGACAATACTGTGCAGTTTGTGCATATTTTAACCCTTCTTTGTTTCAATCTCTCTGCAGTATGTACATGTAGGATGTGCAACCATGCTGAATTTAGTTCATAAGTTTGCCCAACCATTCAAATTTTAAAGCCCATTAGGTTCCACTGTTTTATACCCACAATGCTCCCCTGTTCTTAATTTGTTGACTACGATAATTACGAGGAAGGATTTCTTCCTTCCTCCATGCTTGTACTTGTGCTAAAATTGCAACAGTCGTCTTCAGTCTCTGTTTACTTGGAGTTAGGAGGGCCTGACGTGTTTTGATCCAAGCAGGATCTTTATCGAAGGCTTATTACCTGTACAGTTGAACACCGCTATAACGAACATGGCGAGATGCACAGATATTGTCCGTTATAGTGGTTGTTTGTTTTAGTGATTTAATTAAAGAACCATATTTGGCTTGTATTGTACATGTACACAAAAAAGTGGGAGCCAATGATGATGTTCGGTATAGCCAAATGTTTGTTGTAGTGGTGTGCCACTGTATTGACTCTCTTTTTAACAGTCAATAAGCCCTGGGGTCGATTTCACTAAACTCTTCATAACTTCTTTTGATGCATCGAAGTCCTACGTGAGACTGAGGTGCCCTACGATGGGTTACCCTTCGTAACTCGAGTTACTATCGATCGCATGGCTTCGTGAAATCGACACCTGATCAAATTTTGAGCATACTCATTACACCATGATCGTGCGGCAATCTCTGGCTGGCTAGCTACCAGTTTGTTCAATGTTCAGACTTTGAAAGAGTTTGATAGCAATTTGCTCCGCTACATGTGATATAACTACTTTGTACTTATCGTGTACATGTGTACATTGTACAGCGTTATCTACAAAACATGTAGACTCAACATTAATTGGTCCAAGCCTTATACACACTAGTCTATACACTGTTGTTGTCGGCCAACGGGGTCATACCCATATCGCATTGAACAAAATCTTCTGTTATATTTAGTGCAGGATACAACTAAATGCGGTGTTGGTAACTTTTTATTTGATAATTCCACACAATGAAACCAGTTCCATATGAGTCAATAAAGCATTCAGTAGCAGTCAAGTGGTACAGCTTAATAGAGTGCACTTATTGTCCATTGGGCCCAGCTGCAGTTGCCATGGCGAGAGAATCCATGTATAAACAGTTTCTACATAATATACGTTGTACATACACAGACATGCCGTACCTGTACTCAGTGTACTGTATAGTGACATTCATGTACAAACTGTACATTTAAATGTATACTGTGTACTTCCAAATACTGTAATGTGAAATATTATACAAACTAGGCCTATAGTACATGTTTGTACTGGGCGAGTACATAACTTGTAGAAAGATTATGTTGGGCCTACATGTAGGCCTACATGTATGGTTGTAATGCAGACATGGCAGAAAATGGAAATTTCAAACCAGTAGAAATTTGATAGTTTCGTACAGCAGGGGAGTGTTGTTGTGTGCTCATAATTATTGTAATGGGCAGTTGATATCATTGTTTGTATTTGGCTAGGATTAGAATCAGACTGATTTGATGACCAGATTTCCCTAACATATTTGTATCTAACATTTAATGTGCAACATCCATCATACACTGTATAGATCAGTGCGGACATCCGGGTACTTTCATTCTTATTAATTTGACAACTGATGAAAACTTGTTCCAAGCTATACCGACCATCACGCACAAAAAATGAAACATTGGCTGTCCGCTGTCGAGTTGCGATTGAATTGGTTTCCGAGTATTTTTTTTCAAGAAGCAGAGATTGTGTTCTGTATGACCGACTGTCATTGTCGAATCATAGTTTCTCCTTAGACAAACTTAGATTAAACAATCCTGGCAGCTTATTGTCTTAAAACCATACAACTTGCCGCTTTGTTTTCATCGTTCCAAGGTCGGTCAGTTGGAATGCCGTCACTCTGCGCTGCATGACCTATACCAGGCTTCCATTTGTCGTTCTACCTGGTACAAGAAAGAATGACCTAATTACATGTATAAATGATTTAAAATCAAGCCTGGTTATGACCAGGGTTAAACATCAAACCCTGGTTTCCAAACTGTATTTTTCAGTGTGTTCCTGAAAAATGGTTTAATAATGGCACCAAGTTGAGTTCACTAGGAATCGGACACAGGCAGGTCAAAGGGCAAACAATATTCCTTGCACAAGTGTGTGTCAGTGACCATGTTGACCCAGGATAGTGCACTAAAGCCTATTAAAGTGTAGGCCTATATGCAGAAAAAGCCAATCCAAAAAAGTTCACTTTTGAAAAATTGTGATGACTATATCATTGATAAATTGAATAAGCTTGGTACATCAGGCGGAACGAACCTTAAACTATTGGCATACCATGATACCAGCAACCTGTGTCAAAAACTAGCCAGGCTGAACAGGGGCGGATCTAGTTTTTTTTCATGTATGGACTCCAAAAGGACTAGAATTTTTAAAAAGTATGAAAAGGCCTCTGCTGAATTTGTTTGCTCTTTGAATCTCCAGTGAGTTGAGTTTACTGTACAGACCTACAGATTGATGTATAATGTACTGTAGTTTTGTGTGCACTTTCCACTTCAACGTACTGTAGGTCCATAGTTCGAATCCCACTGAGGGCACCATGGGGATTGAATTGTCTTTCCTCTTATTATGTGGGTTTCCTCTTAAGCCCTGTCTGTACTGGATTTTTTTTCGGGGGTTTCACTGAGCCGATGGGTAAATGAAAAATGGGCAAGCATTACCCGCGTACGATCTTGGACTTTCCACTCGGGTAACTTAAGCCCTGTCCGCACTGGACTTTTTTTTCCAGGGATTTAACCGAGCCGATGGGCACTTGGACTTTTGACTCGGGCAACTTAACCGTGCACACACGGAAGAATTACCGAGCTGACAATACAAGCCCTATGCGGATACCCGACTCAAACTGTCCGCACTGGACTTTTCGTCTCGGGTAAAGTGTCTCGGGTATTCTACCCGGGCAGAAGTTGGCCGGTAGAAATACCCGCGCGGCTCGGGCAGAGTAACTGAGAGGTAGACTTCCTGAAACGTCCGCACTGGACTTAAAATGGGTAAAGTACCCAGCGTCTCGGTATAACTTTACCCAAAAGTCTAGTGTGAACAGGGCTTTATTCCCCTGCGTCTAGGCCCTACATATACATGACTTTTTTATTGTGAGTGGAAGAATAGATTTCACTTGTGACTTGACCAAAAAACAAATAGTTTATAAAACTGAAGAGAAACCTCTACCTTTAACATGCTCAGCTATTAATAGTTAAAGTAAATTCTAACTTTCAAAAACAGTTCAGTGTAGCTGTATGTTTACAATGCTAGCAGGAGCACTTTACTGTATACACATATTTTTGTTGGTGGGTGTTGGGCTAAATTCCACTATATACATGTGTCATAGATCCCTTTTGGTTGTGTCAACTATCTATTGTTAAAGGTAAATGCATTGTAAACTTGCCAATTGTACAAGTGGTATTGTGCACAAGTGCCTGTTGTTTACTGCTTCTGATGAAAAGGGATAAAGTCATGTGTACAGTAACTTCTGGCTTAAAGGGGCAGTATGCACAGTTTCTATGGTTCTTAAATTTGAGCTGGCTTCCAGAGTTGGCCTCCATCTTGGAAATCTTTTAATTGCGTTACAATAGGCACTGATATATTTAGGCCTGTATTAAATTCTAGACTAAGGTAGGCCTACTGTGCATTTAAAGGGAGCATAAAGGATTTGCAAAGATGGCTGAATTTGGTACTTAAACGCAAGTTAAGGTCTTAAACAACCTATTACAGACATTGTTTCATGTACCTTTTTACCCTTTGTTCATCTGGATAGCATAAATACGGCCGAAATAACCTTGCCCCCCTCCAAATCCTTCACGGTTGCACCACGCTTTCGAAATGCTACTAAATCGCTCGGACGAACAATCTTTTTAAAAGACACTAAATCTTGATTTCCTTGAAAAACCCAGTTCTGATGAACCAAGATTTCCCATGGTGACTGTTTGCACTGTTTACGAATTGTTGAGTCCATTTTCTTTCTCAAACTCAATAATTTTGTTTGAAGGCCTTGCAAATCGTGTTTGCTGCCTTTAATCATTGACCACAAGGAAACAACTGACTGGAATATTAACTCTAAACCACCTGCATACCACAGTTTACCACACAGTTTTTCCTGTGGTAAGCAATGGTATCCCGAATACCACAATACACTACAGTGTGGTTTGTGGGATAAGGCATGATTCATGATCCAGTCCCCTTGTGAAGACTGGTAATGTGTGGTAAGCAGCTCTTTTTTGTGTGGTACCCTGTGCAGAGGGTTAGGGTGTATTTCACTGAAAAGTGAACAAAGAAAAATTGACTGGAGCGTGATTCAAACCAATGATCCCCAGGAATACTGTACCGGCGCTTTACGTATTGTACAAACTGAGCTATCCCGCCTTATGTTGGTGATGTCCCTAATACTCAATTAACCTTGTTCTTCTTGCAGTCAGAAGCCATAAAAAACACTCACTAGGTTTTCATTAAACTGATCTGGAATTAACTCAGAAAGGGAGGAATTTCCAAGGTCTACTTATTTGTACAAATATTATTTAAGACAAATACATGTATTTTATTTTTAAAAGGGACGTTCACTAGAAATATCACCCGGGTTGTCACTGACAACTTGTCAGGTTGGAATAAGGTTGGCGTAGCGGTTCTTTCCTCAAGCTACAATGCCTTTTGAGGAATCCTTGGTGTCATTACCAGAAATAATAACCCAGGAAAACGATTCTGGTTCCAAATTCTGCTCCTTAGAGAATGATCACTAATAGTAAATACAGTACACAAGAACAAATCCATGTCTCCACAAGGATACAAACTCTGGTATAAGCCCTGTCCGCACTGGACTTTTTTTTCGGGGATTTAGCCGAGCCGATGTGTAAATGAAAAATGGGCAAATATATTACCAGTTTTCGCACTTGGACTTTTGACTCAGGTAACTTAACCGTGCACGCACGGAAGAATTACGGAGCTGTCAATACTAGGCTCATGCGGGTACCCGATTTGCACTGTCCGCACTGGACTTTTGGTCTCGGGTAAAGTTTCTCGGGCATTCTACTCGGGCATTCTACCCGGGCAGAAGTTGGCCGGTAGAAATACCCACGCGGCTCAGGCAAAGTAACTGAGAGCAAGACTTCCTGAGACGTCCGCACTGGACTTAAAATGGGTAAAGTACCCAGCGTCTCAGTTACTTTGCCCAAAAGAAGTCCAGGGGCCAATTTCATAAAACTGTTAGGCAAAAAAAATTAGCTTAGCACAAAAATGTCTCGCCCAATATAACAAACCACCGTTGAAAATTCCTTTTGATATTCATGGTCAGCGAACAGCAGCCAAAGAACATACACAAGTGATACACAACACATGGACATTTGGTTGTTAACCCTGTTTTTATTAAGACAGAAATGTCATGCTTAGCAAATTTTCGTGCTAAGCAGCCCTATGAAATTGGCCCCTGTGCTGACAGGGCTGTATGTTTGTTTGTACCTCCCTTGCTCCATGGTTTGTACTGTACATAGTACTACATACATAACATGCATGTGTGTGAAAGGAATTTTGTTTTGGGCTGGTTGTGAATGGCAGTTAGTTATGGTCTGGGATTGGCTTTGTATGCATTCCATGTTGCCACATCATGCCCCCAGGTTGTATGTTTGTAACACTGTGTGGTGAGAGGTTGAAGGTGATCGTTCTTGCAGAATGAATGAGGGATCAGTGGGGTTATTTGGACAGGAAAGGCCAATGAATGGCCAACTGGAATGATGTCATAACGACCACATTGATTTTTCCCTTTAAAGTGGATTTTCTTCATGTGGATGATGTAAATCCTATTGTTGCTTTTGTGTACTGTGTAGAATGACTTCATTGGCTTTCTGTTATTGCTTTAAGCATGGATGAAATAACATGGTCCATCAAATGTCAAAAACAAGCTACATGTATAGTACTTGTATTGAATATCATGTACTGTAGTTAGGTATACTGTACTTTACAAGTACATGTACTCTGGCCTTGATTTTTAAGGAGAGTGGGCGTGATCACTCTCCTCCGCTCATAATGTTTTCCAAAGAGAGCAAAAAAGAGCTCCTTGACAATTTAAGGAGAACTGCCTTTTATCAAAACATTACAACATTTTTTCAACCAACAATTACCTTTTGCGGTAAATACAAAACATTTCAACAGGACAAGCAAAATTTTGCATGTTCCCTTTCTCCGACACCGGAAACTTGGTTTTATAGCAAGAGCAAAATGCTCTCTTTATTCACTGGTATGAGTAGGCCCTATGTTGCTTTACTTGGATTTGCAGCTCAAACTAGATTTTGGTTGTCTCCTAAATTCTCTATGTTGATTTAAGGAGAGTGATTTGCAGCTCTCCTCATTTGTATTAAAATGAAGGCCTGAATTGTACTAGTTGAAGGCATTGTCTGGGGCGTGTTTTGGCAGTCTGAACCGTGAACATATTTCTTCAGTGACGTCATTGGTTGAACCGAACCTGAGCAGAGCTCAGTAGGCGACTTGACAGACTGGAGGAGAACTTCGACAGGGCACTTGAGTTTCAGTCCAGAAGAACAACTGAACTTGAGGACAGGATCAAGGAGCTGGAAAAACTGGTCCCACTGATTGAGCAATCGCAGAAACAGCTTGACGACCACTCAGAAAAACTAAACAAACTTGAAAGATTCAGCAGGAGAAACAACCTCAGAGTTATAGGCCATCCACAGGCCCCCAAAGAAGACTGTCTTGCCATCGTCTCCAAGATCCTGCTGGAGAAATTCAACATGCCGGACGTCAAGTTGGAGAGAGCCCACCGTGATGGCCCAAAGACCCCCGGCCGCCCGCAGCACTTACTGGTCAAGTTCAACTGCTACCAAGACAAGGTGAAAGTCCTCCGGACACAACGACAAGTCCTTGCAAACTCCCCCTTCTTCTGTGCGGAAGACCTGACCCGTCTAGATCTGCAAGAGAAGCGCAAGTGGTCTCCACAAGTTTCCAAGGCCTACCAGGAGGGCAAAAGGTACCGCTTCGTGGCTGGTAAGTGGCGGGATTCATCGGGATCGCTTGCTGAGTTTTATCGAGCTTAATGCCGGCCTGCCATCCGCATGCTTCCATCATCTTCATACCTACTTCCACCACCATCTCCATACACCTCTGGCTTGACTTTCATCGATTTATTTTGCCTATGTTATATTTGATTATGTTCTTTTCTTTGTCTGTTCGCTCATATTTCACTTAACTGATATTCTCTTTGACAAGTTTTTGTTTATATTTCATTAAATTTATATTATTTTTTGTTTACCACTTTTCGTTTAATACCCGGCTGCTGAATACATCGATACATGTCTTGTTGTCTCACTGCTAATTTTGTTGTTCACCCCCATTTGCTTTGGATCTCATTTCAGTGGATCTCATAGTGGGACCATAGTTTATTTCTTCATTGCTCGTTCTAGTGTCATTGTCATTTGTTGCCCATTTGTGACTTTTCTTAGTTGATGTGTTACTCCTTATCATCTGCATATTTGTTTGTTTTTTGTTAACCGTTTCAATTGCATACTTAAATGTTTCCTGATTTTTTTTCTGATATTCCTTCTAACGATTCTGATGTTGACTCTCATGATAACTGTTGCGATTATTATGACTTTGCTGATTTTAATAATTTGAATATTTCCAGCCCAGGTGTCTTCTCTATATTTTATTTGAATGCCAGGAGTCTCTGTAGACACTTCTCTGACGTCCAAGATTTTGTGGCTACTCTTGATCACCCTTTTACGATCTATGGGTTCACTGAAACTTGGTTTAAAGAAGCTCCTCCACCGTATGTTCATATGGATAACTATCATCTTGTTCACTCATCTCGATCATCAAAACCCGGTGGAGGGGCAGCCATGTTTATAAGCAGCTCGCTGTCATTCCACATTCGTGACGATCTCTGGTCTTCACACAATGACATTGAAACTGTCTTTGTTGAAGTCCAGAGAGAAAAAGCCTGCAATTTGATTGTGGGTACTGTCTACAGGGCTCCTGGTACTCCTATTGACCTGTTTAATGATACCTTCGAATCATGTCTTGATAAGATATCGAGGGAGGGTAAGCAGTGTTACATAATGGGTGATTTCAATCTCAATCTGCTCAATTGTGCAGATCATCGACCCATTGATGACTTTGTTAACACCACATTTGCCAATGGCTTTCATCCTTTAATCACCAAACCTACCCGCATTACACCCCACTCTGCCACCTTAATAGACAATATACTAACTAACTCCGAGCTTGATACAACTGCTGGCATTCTTTATTCTGATATCTCTGATCATTATCCATTGTTTCAAGTCACTCCTTCATTCTTTCAGAATACTGCGACTAGAAGGAAGCCTTTTCTTACCAGGGATATCAACCTCACATCCTTAAACTCCTTCAGACACGATATTGGCCGCATTGACTGGAGTGATGTCTACGAGTTGTTAGATCCAGACACTGCATATGATACATTTCTTTCAATCTTTTCCTCTCTGTACAATCAACACTTTCCTCTCACATTAAAAACACCAGGCGACCGTCGAACTAGCAGGAATCCGTGGATCACCCAATCTATCATGCAATCTTGTCTTTTCAAAAACAGGCTGCACCGTCGCTTCCTTCGCAATCCCTCTGAGGACAACGAACGCCATTACAAGACCTACCGTAATATTCTTACCACCACTATCCGTTCTGCCAAGAAACTATATTATGAAAAGAAACTTGCCCAGATGAAAGGTGATACCAAACGTTTATGGCGTGAGATTAACGGACTTCTTGGTAAGAGGAAGCGGGATACTCCTCCTGATACTTTCACCGATGGTGATAGCCACTTATCTTCCCCTCAACTGATTGCAAATTCCTTCAATAAGTTCTTCACTGAAATTGGATCCTCTCTTGCTAACAAAATTCCCCCTACTAATACACACTTTACAGATTCACTGCACGATCCAATAACATCTACCTTTTTCCTTACCCCTACTAACAAACAAGAAATTCTGAAGATCGGTAGCGAGTTAAAGAACAGCCGTAGTTCCGGCTTCGACGATATTAGTACCGCTGTTGTCAAGTTTGTTCTTCCTGAGATCTCTGATATTCTCTGTCATATTTTCAATCAATCTTTCCTTACCTCAAATGTTCCTCGTAATCTCAAGGTCGCCAAGGTCATTCCCATATTCAAACAGGGTGATAGGCAGCACATCAATAACTACAGGCCCATCTCAATCTTGCCTTGCTTTTCAAAAATCCTCGAGCGTCTTGTTTTCACTCGTCTTTCTAGCTTTCTTTCTCGTTTTCATATTCTTTCTGAGAAGCAGTTCGGCTTCAGGTCCAATCACTCCACTGACATGGCTATTATCGAACTGGTTGATCGTATTAATGATGCGTTCATTAATAAATCCTCTGCCATTGGTGTTTTTATAGACCTGTCAAAAGCTTTTGACACCATCAATCATGACATACTTCTTTCCAAGCTTTCTCATTATGGTATCAGAGGTCTTCCTCTCCAGTGGATTGCCAGCTATCTATATGACAGATTTCAATATACATCCATCCTTAAGTTTGACTCAGAACGACTCCGTATTCACCATGGCGTACC
This sequence comes from Astropecten irregularis, assembly GCA_963971285.1. Lineage (NCBI taxonomy): Eukaryota > Metazoa > Echinodermata > Asteroidea > Paxillosida > Astropectinidae > Astropecten > Astropecten irregularis. Next base: position 12,665,668 of record OZ020258.1, on the reverse strand, counting down.
TCAAGGTTCCATTCTTGGACCACTTTTGTTCTTACTTTACATCAATGACCTCCAATTTTCTTCTTCTATCCTAAATTTCACTCTCTTTGCCGACGATTCCACTATTTTCTATTCCAATTCAAACCTTACTTCTCTTTTTGAGACAGTTAATAATGAACTTATTTCTGTTTCATCTTGGTTCAAAGCAAATAAGCTCTCTTTGAACTATACCAAAACCAGCTTTATCTTCTTTAGTAAGTCACATCTTCCAACAGACATCATCTTGCCTCCCCTACAAATTGACAACATCTCCATTGCCAGGGTCTTCTCTACCAAATTCCTGGGTGTTACTATCGACCACACCCTCTCTTGGACGCAGCATATTTCCTCCATCACTAAGACCACTTCTCGCAACACCGGTGTCCTTTCAAAACTTCGCTTGTTTCTGCCTAATTCTTCTCTGATTTTGCTCTATAACACTCTCATTCTTCCCTACATCAATTATTGCAACATTGTTTGGGCACGCACCAGCAAAACTAAGCTCCACTCACTACAAACCATACAAAAAAGGGCTGTCCGTGTCTGCACATCCTCACATCCCTTAGAGCATTCTCTCCCTCTATTTGCACAAATGAACACCCTTACTCTCACTGACATCAATATACTTCAAACTGGCATCTTCATGTACAAATACACTCACAATCTTCTTCCTAGGACATTTTCCTCATACTTCACAACTGTTCAGGATATACACAACTATCACACTAGATCTCGAAACAATCTCTATGTTCCTTTCACTCGCACCCATTATTCTAGTAATACCCTTCGATTCTACGGCCCTCGCCTTTGGAATACCATCCCAGACAACATTCGTTCAATGTCATCTGTGGGTCGATTCAAATCTTCTTACAGACGCGCCCTTATCTCCCAGTATGTAACATAGCTCCTCCCTCGATATTATTTGCAATTATTTTGATTGTTATTCTTATATATTATTTGCTTTAGTCATTTTTGTATTAGAATTTGTTAACTTCAACGGTTAATAGTTTGTTAAATCCCCTCTGTTTGTCTTGTCTTCCTGTCTGTCCTCATCTGTGTTCTTGTCTCTGTCCATTGTTCTTATTTATTGTTTTAGGCTGTCTCCTACAAGCTCTGCTTATTACGACGGCCTCATACTTCCACTTTCTCAATGTTCACATAGGTCATTGTATTTATACCTTGTCTTTTTGTTTCTGCTTTCTTTGTTATACAAAACTGTATTTCCAATATTTTTTTTTCCAATAACTATGTGATCTGCTGTACTATATTTATTCCATTGAGAAGTATGAAATAAATGTTTATCTGAATTGAATTGAATTGAAATGAGGAAATGGATTGGTTTACGGTCGGTCCAACATGGCGGAATCGCAGGTCCGATCCCTTCCGCCATGTCCGCCACCATTTTTGTTTACATTTTGCAAATGTGTTGTGGCGCCCTCCCCCACCTATGTCTCTGTTCATCAAGAGTGACGACAGAAACACTTCGCTGTTCACTTCGGCCAAAACATGCTCCTGGATTTGGGACACGTATGTGTAAATCTGTTATAAAAAACGGTTTCAAGAATGTACGCACTTGTGTGCTACTTCGTGAAATTGATTCAATCCATTTTATAAGCATAGTGCGCCTATGTTTTTACGCGTGGGTGTGTTACTTCGTGAAACCGATATATTAACACTTACATAACTTTTCTTTTTCACAAGTAAAATGCATCTTCAAGGATTAATTACTAGTTACATGTAATTGATACCCGTGAACAACTTGAAATAAGTCGACTAGTGCAATGAACTCACATATTTTTTAAAAGGAAGTAAAAAACGTTGTAATATTTAAATCTTATTTGAAATAAGCCGATTTTAAGAAGTTGTGAACTTCAAACGGCTATATCTCAAAATATAAGTTGCGTGACGACATGTACAGTATCCATCTACTCTGTGATTTTCAATTAAATAACATGATTAGGTTGCTTGAATGCACAATGTACATTGTGCACAGAATGCATGTTGGCCGACATGCTCCAATTCATGAGAAAATTGTTTCATTTGCTCCATTCATCCCCTGTGTTAATCAACAGCTTTCAGTTGACACTTTGCCCCATTACAAAAAGTGCTCAAATGATTACACAGGTTTCCTTATCATGTATAGTATCTATTACACACATGTAGTACAAGTCCATTGACTGAGCTATATTTAGTTTGACAGGTCTGTACTTGGCTATTACACGTACCCTTTGTCACCTTTTTGCAGCGACAGCTTATGATGGGTAAATGGACCATTGATGTTCTCTAATGAAATTAAGGCATTCATATTACATACACCTGTTGTGATGGGCCTATAAATCAATTGAGTTATTTAATGTACAGGTGAACTGCCTTTTTGTTGGCGGTTGTTCCTTTGTTACACATGTCCAGTATAAAGTCCATTTCATAGGTTTGATACATTGAGCATTTACATACATTTATATGTACAGTGGTACATTGTATCGTGTCAATTTTCATACAGATTTAACAGTTGCTATTAGCGCCAAGATTGTGGTCAGTTATAATGCCTTAAAGGGTTCCTGTTTCTTCCTGCAGTGCTTTTTTTCAGTCAGGTTATTTTATTGCCTTCATACAGAGAATATACTGACAGATAATGAATGGCAAGTCTTATTTTGGTTTCAAACTAGCATTTGGTTTTCATTTGAATGGCTTTGCAAAATGGGGAATTTTCATGCATGCTCATATGGGGAACCAACAGCAAAAGTATAATGAAACAACAAAGAGGCAAACTTGCCCCACAGAAATTGTTAACCAAACAATTTACACCACCAGTTGAGTGAAAGGAACATATTCGGCACAATAAAACCCATTGAGGAGGAAAAGGTCTGTCAGAAAACCCACATAAAACAACCCCAACTTTTTGTGCACAACTCAATTGGGTTACTGCTCTCAGTTCCCCAGATGACATCACAGTTTTGCTCATGAATATGGAAATTCTAATAAGCATACTAACCAAAAAACCTGTTGTTAACTCTGAAACAGTGAGGACGTGGGTAATATCACAGGCTCCATAAAACTTTGCTTTTTTGCCACACATTTAAGCCATAATATTCCTATTGCAGGGACCCCTTAAATGATTAATATCTTAAGTAATATGTAATAACCTGCTCACCAACCAAAATAATGACCTTAAATACATACATGTACACTGTATAAAATGCTTAGAGTTACATGTAGGAGGGCCTGATGTTTTGATCCTAGCAGGATCTTTCTCAAAGGCTTTGATGAAGATCCAGCTATAGGACCAAAACGCAGAGCCTCCTACATGTAAACTTTCTCCAAGCATTTTAATATCTTGTTACAGGATGAAAAAAAAAGAAAAAAAAAAAGAACAGCAAATCTTTGTTAATGTGGAAGTAGATATATGAAACGATTTTCTTTTGTACACCTTTGATTAGCATCGTTTAACACAGACTTTGTACATAGTGTTTGCCATTTCAGAATGCAGCAAATTTGCCAATAGAAATGATAGCTCTCATCGGAATGCCACTTTAACAAACACAGCTACATGTATACCAAACATTTAGCTATTACCTATTCCCAATTTTTGTGTATAGTGCAGTGCATACTGAATAATTAATGGTTCTTTAAAGGTATAATACATGATTGGCAAAGGTCACAGAACAGCACTCACACTTTGTCTAAGCCAATATGTGCATGATATACATAATAAGCTTGTGAAAATTTAAGCTCAATCAGACATCTGAGTCACGAGAAAATAGCGACTCGTTTCTTCTGATAAAACATAAAGAATGGTTTTGATAATACCCTGAGAATGTTTTCGGTCTTTGTTTTACAAATTCTGGTTGAATACAGCATTTCAGCCTGAAATATATTAAAGGTATATGTTTCTACCAGCACCATCTTCATATCCTGAAAGTTATACGTAAAACTGTGAACATTTCTGTTTGGGTGCGTTACCAATCCTGTACTGTACCTTTAAATCATTATAACTAACAACCGCTATAACAAACAAGATTTGTGGATCGCACCATGTTCATTATAGTGGTGATCCAGTGTACTTGTGCACCAGGATGCTGCTTCTAGGCATCCACGTTCAATAACATTCTACCAAACCTGCTGAGATTGTCCTCATGGCCTTATTGAATCAATGGTGTGAATAGTAGCACGTGGTTAATAGCAGTGAGGTGACAATGCAGTAATGGACCCGACACACCTGACCCATTTTCCTTCTTTTTTGCAAATGAAATGATTGAAAAGCCGTCCTCGGTTGAAGATGTCATTCCTGACGAGTTCTAATGTTGATTTCATTTGTGACATTATGACAGAGTGGCAGGTGGCAATTTTTATTTAATTTCAGTGGGTGGGATAGTGACTCACCTCTTTTTGGAGCTGTGTGAAGGTCTGTTTAGATCCTCATTTAACAATTAAAGCTAATTTCATACTTTGTTTTTTGTCAAAGAAATGCAGATTCATGGGCAAAAATATCAAGACAGATACAGTAACAGTCTTCTGTGAAAAGTTCAGTTCCATATAAAATTACGGTGCCTGCTTTTTGAGAAAACAGTGAAAAACGGCCGCAGTATTTCTTAAGTCTTTTCTGTTTTATTTCTGATCTTTTTAAAGATCAAAAAGATTTTTGGTAGTTGTTTTACTCTTTTCTAGATAAATACAGCATTTCAGGCGGAAAAATCTTTAACGGTATGTTTCTACCACAACCATCTTCATACTCTGACAGTTATACATTTAAAATCTGTGAACATTTTTGTTTTGGCTTCTTAATACCAAAGTATGAAACTACCTTTAACCCTTATCCACCTGCATACCACAGTTAACCACACATGAGCCAGTATGTTTTTTCCTGTGGTAAGTGTGGTGTAAGTTTGGTTTGTGTGGTAATGCGTGGTCCAGTTCCCCCTGTGGAGACTGCGATAATGTGTGGCAAGCAGCTCTTGTCTTTTGTGGTACATGTACATGTACATACCCAGTAACTACATATAGGTGAAGAGGGTTTTATAGGGTTAATGTAGTGTGATTACAGTAAGCTGGCAGAGAGGTCTTCAGTTGTTCCTAACATGAGAGTCAAACTCCCTAAGTTGATGTACTGGTACTAGTGCAAAACTCGTTCGTCAATCAGTGCTGTATTTAATGCTTTTTGATATGAAATTTAAAAAAATCAGGAATCTGAATCGTGGATGCCCCACATGTGTGTTGCATGTACATGAATGCATGCACAGATATAGGCTATCTGCAGATTGTAAATGATGCATGTTCAAAGTTGGACAGTTCCAACCAATTGAATTTGTGTCTCAATTGAAAATCATTGCCCTTGAAATTGTACATGGACACTTGGACAGCATCCAATAAAATAAAACTGAAGGTCGGCAGAATTTCATTAAATTCTCTTTTTGTGCCCAAATGCGTAGATCTATAAATATTCAGGGGTCGATTTCACAAAGCCCTGTGATCGATCGTAACTCGAGTTACGAAGGATAACCCATCGTAGGGGACCTATCCTACATAGGGCTTCAATGCATCAAAAGTCCTACGATTGATAGTAAGTTACAAATGGGCTTTTCACACTATCCAAACACTTGGTGTTAGAACCGGATCGAACCCCAAGGTTTTTTTCAACACTTTTCACACATGAACATTTTCAACCCCGAGCCAACCCGGGTAGGACAGTTTAGCCGGATTGAAATCAACCCTGGTAGAGAGCCCTGGTTGAAAATCTCAACCTGGTTCCAAACTGCATTTTGGGCCGTGTGACGCGTGATCTGTGTTGTATGAGCCGGTTCACCATAAACGTAGTGTGAATGTTGCGTCTCTTTGATCCGGTTCAAAAACTTGCCAGGCTGAACCGGAGTGGATCCGGGTTGGTTTCAACACGGATCGAAAAGGAGATAATATATAGTGTGAAAAGGCCTAAAGAGTTTTGTGAAATCGACCCCAGGTCTGTGAATGTGTAGCCAGTTACCTTTAAGGCCAAGTGCACATGTAATCAGCCATATCATTGGCCGGCTACCAAGCATAACAAAGCCATGCAGAGTCACAATACTAGAGTCTCAGGAATGTTGTAATAATGTCTCAGCCCATGAAACAGAGCACCTCGCGCCAGGCCCCGGCCCGGCCCGCCACAATCATGTTCTTGATATGATATTGCTTTCTCTGAGACAATCAACATGATGCCATGACATGGCAGAGTTGGAAGAAACACCTGCGGTAAGTCATACAGTATGCCCAAGTGTTGATTCATGGATCCGGTAACATCAAGAGTATAAGCTCTAGCACTTTTTTGGTAATTTTTCTTCTCTCCGTTGTAAACACATCCTGATCAATATGTTTTGAAAGGGCCTCGAACCACACACACACACAATTTGAAGTCATTTCTTACAGTAGTTTGAAGGTTTGATTTATCCTCACAAGTTTAAAGGTACATGTAATATCATACTTTGGTTTTTGTCGAAGAAATGCAGATTCATTTGGAAAAATATCAAGAAAGATACAGTAACAGTCATCTGTGAAATTTTCAGTCCCATACGATGCCCACTTGTTGAGAAAACAGTGAAAAACAACCACAGCATTTCTTAAGTCTTTTCTCTTTCACTTTTGATCTTTAAAAGATCAAAAATAATTTGGGTCTCTGGTTTTACTCTTTTCTGGATAAATACAGCATTTTAGACAGAAACATTTTAACGGTACGTTTCTACCATCATCATCTTTATACCCTGTAAGTTGAAGGTAAATCTGTGAAGATTTCTGTTTCGGTATGTTACCAAAGTATGATACTACCTTTAAAGGTACAGTACAGGATTGGTAACATACATACCCAAAACAGAAATGTTCACAGATTTACGTATAACTTTCAGGGTATGAAGATGGTGCCGGTAGAAACATACCGTTAAAATATTTCTGCCTGAAATGGTGTATTTATCCAGAAATTAGTCAAACAAAGACCGAAAACAGTTTTGATCTCGGGGTAAGATCAAATCAATTCTTTATGTCTTATTACAAAAATTGAGTTGGGTTTTTGCTATTTTCTTGTGACTCAGATGACCGATTGATTTCAAATTTTCACAGGTTTTTCATTCCGTGTACATGCTGGATCAGACAAAGCGCTAGTGCCGTTCTGTGACCTTTTTAATTACCAATCATGTATAATACCTTTAAAGGTAACTTCAAGTTCATAGTCTGGTATTTGTCCAAGAAATTTAGAGTCATGGGCAAAAATATCAAGAAAGACACAGTAGGGCCCTTAGCATTTGTCTGTGAAATTTCCAGTCCCATACTCTACCCACTTTTTGAGAAAACAGTGGAAAATGCAATACGGTATGTTCAAATCTGTTCACATGAGTTTTTATCACACCCCGTTCTGTTTGTGGCCTTTAGTTTAAATTTTTTTCAGGAAAAATACAGCATTTCAAGCAGAAAAACTTAATAAATTGTATGTTTCTATCATCACCATCTTTATAGAGTCTAATCTGTATAAGTTAATATCTGTAAAGATTTCTGTTTTGGTATGCGACATATTTGTTTACCAAAGTACGAAATTTCCTTTAACTATGAATACATGTATGACAATACACTGATAGGGGCTGGAAACATAGCACAGCTACAGAGAATGTACCTTTGTTGGCCTTGAATTTGTTTCTGAAAGGGACAAGGGCATTTTTCCAATGCAAGGGACACTTCCATTTGAACATCATAATGTGGAAACATTTTAAGGTGTACCAAGGCCAAGAACCAGGGCAATGAAGGCCATGACCTCCGTGGCCTCCATTAAATTCAATAGGCACTTCAACATCAATTGGTTGAAAATGTCTTCTTTATTTGTGATGCTTCCTTATTTTGATTTCCTCACCATTTGGTTGACAATGAAGTTGGTGGATTTTAAAAAAAAATTTCTTGTATTTATAAACGTTCAGCCTATCTATAGTGTTGATTTCTAAATGCATGTACTTTAATAGCTTTATGACATACATGTGCTTGGTTTGAAATCTAAGAAAATACTGTAAAACAGTACACTGTACTTGTATGTATTAAGCAACTTAGTGCACAGACACTGCAGATTGTACATGGCATTGACACTGTTAACCTTTGATAAAGATCTTGCAAGCCTCAAAACAAGGACTACCACGTGCACACATTCTTACATTCTACTTTGTATACATGTAGACGTTCTACTATCATAAGTACTATGTAGGCCTATGTAGTGTATTGCTCCATTGGATTCACAAAATGCACACATAATGCAGTTTACACATTATAATTTGTGTAGAGAAGATTTATTACCATCAAACTGCACTCAAAATCCAATCCTGACATTACAAGTAAGAGGCATATTTTACATGTAGGCCCTTCTGCATAAACTTCCTAAAATTCTTCTCTCCTTAAAGGTACATGTAGTATCATACTTTGGTAAGAAACCAAAACAGAAATGTTCACACATTTACGTATAACTTACAGGGTATGAAGATGGTGATGGTAGAAACATACCGTTAAAATGTTTCCACCTGAAATGGTGTATTTATCCAGACATTAGTAAATCAACGACTAAAAATCTTGTTGATCTTTTAAAAGATCAAATATAAAAGAGAACAGACTTAAGAAATACTGTGGCTGTTTTTCACTTAGTGTTTTCTCAAAAAGTGGGCACTGTATGTGACTGAAATTTTCACAGATGACTGTTACTGTATCTGTCTTGATATTTTTGTCATGAATATGTATTTCTTTGATAAAAATCAAAGTAAAATATTACCTTTAAATGTAGGCCTACACATTTTTTTAAAGGTAATATCATACTTTTGTTTTTGACAAAGAAATGCAGACTCATGGGCAAAAATATCAAGAAAGGTAAAGTAACAGTCAAATTCCCAGTCCCATACGGTGCCCACTTTTTGAAAAAACAGTGAAAAATGCCCACAGTATTTCTTACGTCTTTCCACAATTATTTTTTATCTTTAAAAGATCAAAATTGTTTTTGTCATTGGTTTTACTCTTTTCTGGATAAATTTAGCATTTTAATAGGCAGAACCATTTTAACAGGATGTTTCTGCCATCACCATCTTTATGCCAGGACAGTTATAGGTAAATCTATTTCGGTATGCTACCAAAGTATTATACCTGTACTACCTTTAAAGGGAAAAAATGAATATACATTCTTTAGAAAAGCTTGATTCCCATTCAATTTTGTGGTATTTCACCTTGTTCCTAAGAAGAAAAATAAATTGTTTCTCCTTAAAACAAAAGAAATCTCTCCATTCAGTTGAACTTGTCTCCTACAGTTACATGTATGTAGTAGACTACAGGTTGCTTGTACAGTACCTGGGGCCGATTTCATAAAACTTACGACGCGTCGCAGAGTTAAAATGCATCCTTTCTCTATGGACTCACCGCATAGATGCGACACGTCGCAGCTAGGACGCGTCGCAAATCGAGTTGCGACGCATCGCAGAGCTTTATGAAATCGGCCCCTGTAGTGTAGTCAAGATATGTTAAGGCCTATTACTGCAAGACCAGCTCTTCAATTTGACTGAATTGTTTTGTCACTATGTGTGGGCAGCCGAAACCACATAGATGATACCACCCTGACCTTACTCAGTTCAAGTTCAGGCAGGCCTACTGCACTGCACTCCTAATAAACTGCAGAGTAAGTGACCCAGCACCCCATGGGTTCCTTGGTATGGGTCTCTCCCCTGCTGTTACGCACGTAGTGCACACACTGCCAAAAAGAAAACCCAAGATTGCATTGGACCTGGGGCCTATGGAAGGACCTGATGCTCAGGTGTCGTATATCAGTGGGGCAAGATTTTCCTGGGAAAGTGGTTAATGGACACTTGGCAGCGAGGGAAGAAACAGGAGCAAAGGGCTTTGGGCTTGTAATAATATGACATTTCTCGGAGTATTTGACATATTATCACCTGTTTTCAAAGCTGTGTGCACATGCTTATGTGTGCATTTATGATTTAGGTTGCTGAGCAACTCCAAATTCAAATCTGTAGATTGAAACTGTCCAAGCTTTCAAGCCAAATTTAACCTCAGCATGCAGTGGAGTAGTGAACTAAAACGAAAAAGCACTGGATTGCACTAATATGCAGGTTTTTCATGGAAATCAAGATTTAGTGTCTTTTAAAAAGATTGTTCGTCGGAACGATTTTTGGAACAAACATAAAGGATGCCCTCACTTGAGTTGTTTTAGTTATCCCCTTCCACTCAGGCGATCCGTGGTTGGTCGCAGCTAGTTTGTGACTGCGCGGTGAATTGTACATGTAGGCCTATGTTACGTACACTGTATGCCATAGAGCTACATAGCGTAGTCAGTCCTTGTGGTAGCTGGCCATGTGAAAATGACCCCATTTGCGAACTTACTGTGAATTTATGTAAAAGGGCGCATTCAGTAGCATATCGAAAGGCGTGGTGTAACAGTGAAGGATTTGGAGGGGGCAAGATTATTTCGGCCGTATTTCTGTTATCCAGATGAACAAAGCGTAAAAAAGTACATGAAACAACGTCTGTAAGGAAGTTTAAGACCTTCACTTCTGTTTAAAAATACCAAATTCAGCCAAAACGCACATCTTATACACAAATCATGCTCCCTTTAATTTGGTGTGTGTGTGTGGTTTCCCATGAAGCAGGCACTACACTCGGTTGACAAAAAGCAGCCGCATCATATTGTGCAATGTATTCTTTTACATAACCTGTTGAGATTGTTTATGGAAGTCCCAAGAGACCTGGGGCCGATTTCACTAACGCTTTATGGCCATCGCTAAAGCCCAAATCCATCGCAAAAGGAAAAATTGCTATGCAATTTTAGCGATCGATTTTCCGTTTAGCAATGGATTTGGGCTTAAGCGATGATTGAGAAAGAGTTTAGTGAAATCGGCCCCAGGGGTGATTTTTCAAACTAATCATAATTTAGGCCTACAATCAATTGTAGGACTTATGATGCACTGCAGCCCCACGTAGGATACGATGGGTTATCCCTCATAACGGAGTTACGATTGGTAATAGGGCTTCGTGAAATCGACCCCTGGGCTCTTGTAGGTTCCCATCACAACACAAACCCTGGGATTCTTCTTCAAAGTTCAAACTAGTTCTTCTTTAGTAAAAAAAACCGCAAATAAATTTCCATCCTTAACCCACTTCCAAGTCGCCAAGAACTAACGAGCCCCAGGGTTGCAGTCTGGAGCCACATTTTTAAGTACCGGTAGTCTAAAACCAGGGCTACTACATTATTACTATGTCGGGACCGCCGTAGTGATGTCGCAAGCCAAACCTTGAATCATTGCCTTCCAGACATCTCGATTCAGCAAGCAGGAGCGCAGCTCAGCTCTTCGGCAATGGTGAGGCCGTACGTATCTCTCGCCTGCAGACTCTGGCCATAGGCAGTATACGATTTGTTTTAATTGTAGATCATGTTTGGCTTGTCGTTGCAAAGATAGGTCCCAGGTGGTCGCAACTCCACTCCCAGAACTTAGGTGCAGGGTAGATTGCAACTTAAAGGTAGTATCATACTTCGGTTTTTGTCGAAGAAATACAGATTCATGGGCAGAAATATCAAGGAAGATACAGTCACAGTCATCTGTGAAAATTTCAGTAAAACACGATGCCCACTTTTTGAGAAAATCGTGAAAAACAGCCACAGTATTCCTTAAGTCTTTTCTCTTTTAGTTTTGATCTTTTAAAAGATCAAAAGGATTTTCGGTCGTTGTTTTACTAATTTCTGGATAAATACACCATTTAAGGCGGAAACATTTTAACGGTAGGTTTCTACCAGCATCATCTTCATACCCTGAAATTTATACGTAAATCTGTGAAAATGTCTGTTTTGGTCTCTTACCAAAGTAAGATACTACCTTTAAACCAGGCCAGAAAGTGGCCGAAGTGGGAGATTTTGTGATGAGAGAGGGGTATAAATTTGTTCAATTCTTGGCATCCATGCTCTTGTAAGGTCATTATTGTGTATTTCAAGTTGCTGAAAGAACCCTAACCCTAACCCACCTCAATCCTCCAAAACCCTTCGGGTAGTTTTGGAGGATTTCGGAGGATTCAGGATATAATGTCATTTTCAAGTGAGGACCACTGGAGGAGTGGCAAGGATTCAGGATAAACACATTTTTTGAGGTAGGGACACTGAAGGATTCTGAAGGATTCAGGATTCAGGTACCTCTCATTTGGAGTATAAGTGAGATCACTGGAGGATTGTGGAGGATTCAGGATGAACGTAGTTTTTAAAGTGTGACCATTGGAGGATTGTGGAGGATTCAGGATGGTACACAGTAAAATGCCCCTAGGGGGTTAGGGTCTCCGATCATGACAACTTCATTAATTGATAGACCCTGCCAACTTGGTCAAGCTTTGGATTTTAAAAAGTTTGCTTAAAAAGAATGGCCATTGATAATGACTTTTCCTCCCTCAAACTTTCAAATGATCCAATGAGCTTTCTTTTGCCTTCATTCACATTGAAAAGTGGGCCCTGCATAAGGCCCACATGTGTGTACGTGACAAGCATCACAACTGCATAAGAAATCATACAGTGGATAGTTAATCTTTCACCTTGGGTCGGTGCTGTATAATGCTTGAAAAGTACATGTTACAGTATGAATGATTTTTATTGAATATATTGTACACTGGAGATCCATTGACAAAGTTCACTACTGTACCTGTTAAAGGTTTACTGTAATCAAAACTCAAGTGAAGTTAAATACATCTGTGTTGTCATAAAACTCAACCTGTCTATATCATTTATGAGTATTAAGCTGAGCCATGCATGTGATTTATTCATGTGTACTCACAAGCACTGAGTATACAGTGCTCATCCACATCGGTGAATGCCAAGCCTAATTTGCATACTGTCTATCAATGTTTGTGCTAAAAATATTGTATATATAGAAAAAGGCGGAATTTTAGACCCATAATTGAGCACCCCACTTTTGCGCGATGAAAAACCTTGCTTAAGTCACCTGCAGAATGCCATGCAGTATACTGTAGTGCGAGCCTATACTAGTTCTGTATTGTGCCGTGGATTGGTTCCAAGGGGGACTTTTTGGGGGGCGGGGCATACATGAACTGATTTTGCAACCTTTTGGTTAAAATAATAAAATTTGAATAGTCATTAATAATGTATTCAGCAATAATTTTAAAGCACTTTTACTCCTTTTCCAAATTTGATTACAGTAAACCTTTAAAGAAGTGCCAACCCAAAGGAGATGTGCATGTGAAAATTTTCATTTCAAATAATGTATTGTAATGTAATTTGTGGTGATTTCCATTACATGTACTACTATAGACATTTCTTTTATTTTATTTTAACATTGACTTGTGGTTGGCATGGGCGGCCAAATGTTGTAACTAATTTCGTCTTCTTGAAAGATGGCGTGACCAAATTCAATATTTTTTACAAACTTTCCATAGCTGCACAAAATGCATACCATCATTGCTTGTGTTGTTTCCATTACATTCATCAATATCTTTTCATGTTTATGAATCGTTGTGTACAAATTGTGTTCAAATTTTGTTTGTTTTTGTTATGCTCAGCTTTGATAGCTCTCCATAGTTTCCGCCATCTTGGTTGGCAAAAACAAAAACTCTGGGCTGCGACGTACATGTAGCAAAAGAAAGGTCTATGGTTTGACCAGTGTTTTTTTTCCATTACATACATGTACATTGGGTAATCGCTGACAGATATAAGCCAGGCTGAGACTACCTGGTATGCTGATTTTGACTGTCACAGTATTGTGGCGCCGACCGACTCTGTCGCCAAGGTCGATCCGGCCTCCCGACCAACCCTTCGGTAAGCCCAGACGAGCGGCTGTCCAGGTAGACTTTGGTGGCGGGTCCGTTTGGAGTGCCGTATGCCGCCGACACGTGCTGCTCAGTCTCCTTGAGGATCTCACTCAGGGACGGACTTAAGGGACTGAGTTAAGGAACAGACTTAAGGGAACTTCCTTAAGGATGTGACACGACAGAGTAGTGAATCAGGCGGACAATTGCAATCTCTGAATTCAATATGCAATCAATGCTTTAATTACTGATCTTCTCTGAATAATTGGCAAGAAACTCCTTAATCAAATAATCAATTATAATGGACAATAAGTGAGTAGCACCAATACGTGGCGAGTGTGGACGTCAACGGTACAAGCAGCTGGAACACGACAAGCCCTACTGTCCCACAACTAAGTACAAACCGCCCGAGATCCCGAGCCAGCACACAGACCAAATTCCCCCGGAGAATATTCAACAGATCCCTCGTGCGTCCCCAGCTCCCAATCCCCTATGGTTTCCAAAACCCCGCAGTTATGCACTTACATAAATAGCTCGACAGCTCCTGTACCGCGACTCCCCACTCCAATCGGAACTTACGAAACACGTGTCTGTTCCCTTCGACGTCCCGGTGTGAACTCCCCGTTCACGCGCGCTCCCACAGCCAACCGCTGGGGGCGCTGTTTCAACTAGCTCATTATAATAACTAATAACAAGCACACTGTTTCGCTACACTGCCTCACTCTTAAGTTGAGACCGTCCCCGGTCTTAAAAACTGATAAAAACCCAAAGCAAAACATGTGCTTGCTCCCTATACACATAACTTAAAATTTACTTAAGTCTTCACTTAAGGCGAAGTTGTACACTTAAGGCATTCCAAACAGCGGTAAGTGAACTTGATTAAACACTGATAAAGGAATAAAACCTAAGGGCTTAATTACTTACTGATGACTGATGAACATTAAAAACAAAACAAAAAATGTGTTTCCTCCTGACACATAAAACTTCAAATGTCCTTAAGTAACATCACCTGAGTCACTTAACTTAAAGCACTGATCAAAGAATAACTCAACTTACTTAAGCACTCTCCTCATCACTTTTTTTTTTAACATATAAGCTGCTCAACAAGTTCCATACAAAAAAATAAAGCTCTGACTTAAAAAAGTGTCTCAAATGGTTTAAGTAACAATAAACAAACAACTTCAATAAGGAAAATAATATAGTGTCCTTAAGGTAATGCAAACAAAAAATTAAGAACTTAAGATTTAGTTTTTAAGGTTGACAAAGCGTAAGATGAACTGCTCTCGATGTGGCTACTGCAGTACGAAACCTGCGGTGAAGTTGACATCGTACACTCTCTCGGTGACTTCTTCCGAGACCTTCACCCCATTCTTGAACCTGGATGTGGAGTGCACCTTCTTGACTTGCTGGACGTTGCCAGACATCATTATCTCTAAGTCGGGGCTACTGACTGGCACTGCACGCCGTTCGCCATCATCATCCTTACTGATCCTGAAGACTCGGGCAGAGACTGGTTTGTAGTTGAAGGTAGTCGGAGTAGCTTCGGTGGCGAGGGCACTGGTGTGATGCTGCATCTCCTTACACTTCAGGGTGCTGCCTTTAAGGACTCGCCCAAGGCTAATCTGCTGCGAAGATGATTCGACCTCCGCATCACCATCTCTGCGACGCACCACCCGCACATCCTCCTCGCTCTCGCCTTCACTCTCCGTGTCAAGGTGGTGAACCATGGACATCATTCCCTTTGGTTTTCCACCAGATCTTGGCTCCAAGGGTTGCGACTGTTGGCTCAGGCACTGATCAACCAAGGACATCGAGCCCGGGGAAAGAGACAACTCCGGCACATGCTGTGCCTCGATCCTCCCTTCAGGAGTTGAGGATCCCGGCCGCTCCTGGACGGCCTCCTTCGACGTCTCCCCATTCCCCGTTCCAGGCTCATCTCCCACCATCAGCTGTTTTGGCCTTGACTTCACAGGGTCATCGGTCGTCTCCGACACCCTTCGTTTCTCAGCGCGGCCCTTCCGTCGCTCCTTATCGGCCCTCTTACCCTTCTCACGCCTGCGTTCCTCCTCAGTTTCAGGATAGATTTTCTGCAAGTCGTCCAAGGATGAAGGATGGTGGTTCTTGTAGTGCACCTTTAAGTTGTCCTTCCTGGTGTAGCTTCGCTCACACTTCCGACAGAAAAACAGGATCTGCCCCTTGGCTCTATGACTTGCCACATGCTTGTCAAACCTCGTCTGGTTTACAAAGGTGTCACCACACTCCCTGCACTTCAGGACCTTCACTGTGTCCCAGTCCTTGGGTCGACTCCACTCCCTCTCTATGTCCATCTTCAACTTGTTTTGTCAGCTGCAAAACAAAAGAAGAAATAAAAAACAAAAATAAGTACTTAAGTGATTCTCCCAGATACTTGATTCAACTCCTTCCTTTTTGTTCTACTAATTTCCCCTTTGTCAGCCTCGTCCGAATCCTTAAGATTAACGGTATCGCTGCGGCAGTTGTCGCTGGCGCACCGGATTCCTTCTCGCCCCTGGCGGGCCCTGCACTGCCAGCGCAGGTGCTGTTTCGGCAGTAGGAGGTTCTGGGGGAGGTAACTGCTCCACTGGTAACCCCTGGGTCCCGTCCTTTTGGAGAGATCGCCTGTTTTCCCTCACTTCACCTCCTGCTATCCTTGTCTCAGGAAGCTCCTCTTCCGTAAGTGTTTCCACTTCAGGTAAGTCCTGATCTACTTCATCTCTACCTTGAATTGTCTCACTCACTTCTTCTAAGTGGTTTAGGTCAGGAACTCGATCCTCGACTTCTTGTCTTCTGTTACTCTTAGCCCAGGGCTTCAATGGTGTACCCTCATAAGGCTTAAGGCGATCACTGTGGATTACCTTCATTTTCCCTCCAACCTTTCGTTGAATTCTGTATGTTACATCTGATAGCTTATCCACTATCAGGTACGGGCCTTCCCATTTACACATCAACTTTGGAGAGACACCCTTCTTTTTCGCTGGGTTGTGTAGCCAGCAGAACTTGCCCTTGACAAACAGTTCCCTGCAGACGTTCCTGTCGTAGTAACGTTTCTGCCTCCTAGCACTCTTCGCCATGCACTTGCGGGCTCTGTCATGAGAACGCTGCATCCTGACTCGCATCTCCTGTGCGTAGTCTACGCCCTGCGTCTCCTCCTCTGTAGATGATTCCTCCATGGTCAGATCAATTGGAAGGGCCACTTCCCTCCCCAGCATGACCATGTTTGGAGTTTCTCCTGTCGATTCCTGTGGGGTACTACGGTATGCCGCTGTTGCAAAGGGTAACTCTCGGTCCCAGTCCTTCTTATTTTCCTGGTCCTTCATCATGATGGCAACAATGTTCACTAGCGTCCGATTAAAGCGTTCCACCATCCCGTCAGATTTAGGGTTATACGGTGTGGTTCGAGTCTTTTGTATTCCAAGGATCCTGCACACTTCGGCAATCAGATTTGACTCAAAGTTTCTTCCTTGGTCGGTGTGTAGCGTTTTAGGAACACCAAACCTACACGCAAACTCCTCTACGAACCGCATCGCAACAGTCTCTGCTCTTTCATCAGGGATAGGGTATGCCTCAAACCACTTACTAAAGTAATCCCCAATCACGAGTATGTATCGATTTCCTCTGGATGTCACGGGGAAGGGTCCGACTATGTCCATAGCCACCCGTTCAACTGGTGCCCCCACCAAGTGTTGTTGTAAAGGCGCCTTTCGCTTCTTACTCGGTGCCTTCCTCTTTGCACATAAGTCACATTGCCTGACGAAGGACCTGACATCAGCACTCAGGCCTGACCAATAGAACTTAAGGCGAATCTTCGCCATCGTCCTCTTCATACCCAGGTGCCCACTTGTCCTTCCTGCATGTAACTCCCGAAGTATCTCCTCCCGATACTCCTGCGGTACCACAGTCTGCCAATGTACTTCTCGCCCATCGTTGGACTCCCATCGACGTTGTAAAACTCCCTGTCTTACTTCAAGTTGGCCCCACTGCAACCAATAGTTCTTCTCAGTTGCTGGTTTTGGAGAAACGATCTCCCAGTCAGGGCGTGTCCCTGACTCCTCCTTAGCTTGAATAAGCCAGCTTAGCTGCTCATCCTTAAGTTGTGCTGTTCTCCAATCGTCCTTGGATATGTGAGGTTGTATCCCCACCACGCGTAGGTCAGCACGAACCTGCGCGCCATGCACTGTTTCACCACCTCCTTCCACGGGTTTTTCCTTATCTTCCTCGTGGGTCTCTTCTTCTCTTCCACACTGTGAGCAAGGTCGGCGAGAAAGGCTATCCGCATTCTGGTGTGACCTTCCAGCTCTATGAATTATCTCAAAGTCAAACTCCCCTATGATCTGAAGCCAACGCGCTGTTTGACCTGTCGGTTCCTTGAAGTCAAGGAGCCACCTTAAGGCTCCATGGTCGGTCCTTACCGTGATGTGTCGCCCATAAATGTAAGGCCTAAAGTGTCTCAGGAAAGTGACAACTGCGAGCAATTCCCGGCGCGTAACGCAATAGTTCTGCTCCGCTTTCTTCAGGACTTTACTGGCGTAAGCCACAACTCGCTCCTCGCCATCCCCGGTGGCTTGAGATAGCACTCCCCCGATTCCCGAGGCACTAGCGTCTGTATCCAGTACGAATTTCAACTCAGGATCTGGATAAGTCAAGATTGGTGCACTGATTAGTCTTCCCTTAAGTTCTTGAAAGGACTCCTCGCATTCTTCTGTCCACTCGAATGTCCTTGACTTTTCAGTCAAACGATGCAAGGGTTTTGCGATGCTGGAAAACCCCTTAATAAATCTCCTGTAATAGGACGCCAGTCCTACGAAACTGCGAACGTCCTTCGCTGATTGCGGTGTGGGCCAGTCTCTTACTGCCTGTACCTTCCCAGGGTCCGCTTCAACTCCAGCTGCCGAAACGATATGCCCAAGGTAACGAACTCTTTGCTTAAAAAGTTCACATTTCTGCGGCTTCAACTTCAGCCCTGCGTCCTTGAGGCGCTGAAACACCACCTTGAGGCGGCTAATCTCCTCCGGTACTGTTCTTCCGAACACAATGACATCGTCTAAATAGACGAGAAGAATTTCCCAATGTAGACCACGGAGAACTCTCTCCATGAGCCTTTCAAATGTCGACGGCGCGTTACACATGCCAAAGGGCATGACACGCCAGTTATATAATCCACTCCTAACAACGAAGGCAGACTTCTCCTTCGCATCGTCGTCAAGAGCCACTTGCCAGTACCCTGAAGTAAGGTCCAGGGTTGAAAACCAACATGACCCTGCGAGGGCATCAAGTGAGTCATCAATCCTTGGGATTGGAAATGCGTCCTTAACCGTCATGGCATTTAGTTTCCTATAGTCCACGCATAGTCGTTTCGTGCCATCCTTCTTTTTAACCAAAACAACATTGGAGGCCCACGGGCTACTTGAAGGTTCAATACGCCCTTCCTTAAGTAGGTTCTCAACTTGTCTACCTATTTCCTCCTGCTCTGCTGCAGGGAACCTCCGTGGCCTCTCACGTCTTGGTCTTGCGTTCTCAGTCTCTATTGTATGCTTTATTAAGTCAGTGTGTCCAATGTCATTCCCGTCCCTTGAAAAAACCTCCTTGTGCTCGATCAACAGTCCTGCTATCTGTACATGAAATTCTGGGTCAACCCCTTCGATACTCCTTAAGTATAGGTCCCTTAAGTAATCTGGTAATTCCTGCGGTTGTTTTCCTCCTGAGCAGTTCTGTTCTTCCACGTCCCCTTCCTGGACTTTTGTAAGAAATCCCGCCACACTTCCTGCCTTCACTACGCACTCCCGCCGTCCTGGATTAAACACCCGGATTGGCAATCTCCCTTCCTCTGGTTTAACTAGTAGCCTTGCCACCACCAGACCTCTGCTCATAAGTTCGCCTTCACCTGCCGACTCCAGTATCCCTAGTCCCGCTACTTCGGTAGTAACTCTGCCCAACACGAGGGCCTCGTGTCCAGGCGGCACCAAAGTTGTTTCCTGAACTACCACTCTGGCACAAAAATCCGCCCCTTGCTTGTCAGCACACTTGATGCGCTCGCCGTTCACAGTGAACGTCAAGTCCTTAAAATCCAGCCTTCCATTGGTTGGCAGTAAAAAATCCATGCCGAGGATCCCCTCGACATCCAGTTGCGCCAATACAACACACACTGTGCTCACTGATCTCCCTACCTGGACTTCTACCGTGGCAGTCCCCATTGTTTTGATTAAGGTTCCATCTGCTCCATGTACCTTGATGCCTTCAGTTTTCAACTGAGGTCTTCTCTCCTGTGGAATCCTGAAGTAAGTCGATGAAGAAAGTAGGGTGTTGGTAGCCCCTGTGTCGACCAACATGTTCACCTTCAAACCCCTGATCAACGCTGGTATAAATAGTCCACTGCCTTGGTTCTGTCTTAAAGTTGGCACCTGAAGGGTAGGTAAATCCTTCTTGAAACCCGAGGTTGCTCCCTCAAGGGTTTCTCCTTCGTGTAATTGTTGATCCCTTCTGCGGTCGATTACTCCGCTCCCGCCTTGAAGGTGGGTTTTCCCTGATTCTCTTGACCCTGTACTTGTTCCAGCCGGCTCACGGGTCCCTGAGACGACTGACTGTCGTTTCCCGACTTCTTTGGTCGCCTGACCTTTTCCTCCCTGCAGTCTCTTGCAAAGTGACCCTTCTGTCTGCAGTTGTAGCACACATCTTCGGTACCCCATTCCCTGCCTGCAGACGGTCTCATCGTGTTCTTGTCTCTGGTTGGAGTATGCTCTCCCAACCGAGCAATTATCTGCTGGATAGCTTGATCTACAGCTGTCTGGTTTACCGGAGCCCCTCCAGTGTCTTCCACAGTAGGCTCCTGAACCATCCTCACATACTTCTTTGCCCTGTCGGCAGCTCTCTGCTCCTCAATCTTCAGATAACTCTCAGCAGCAAGGGCTGCTTCGATTGAATCCTTCAGGGTACTTGGCCTTGCCCTGAAAATTGCTTCCCTTATCTCTCTGCCGGCCACTGAGTCCATGAAATGTCCTCTTGCCAACCGATCCCTTCCTTCCTCTGAAAACTCAGGGTAGGCTAACGCAGAGAGTTCCCTTATACTCTGCCCCAACTCTTGTAGAGTCTCTTTTTCTTTTTGGCGGCGATGTCGCAGTTCCATCAAGTGGTACTCCGCCTGTTGGCCTGGACCAAACCTCTGGTCCAACGAACGAATCAAATCCTGGAAGGAATATCTCTTTCCCTCCGTCTGGCAGCCCAACACACTTAAGGCTGGCCCCTGAAGGCTTGCAGCAAGGAAAACCTTTGCTTGCTCCTCATTCCATTCATTGGCCACTCGACAGGCCATGAAGTGTGCCTTGTAATCCTTCCATGGCACTTTGCCGTTGAATCTTTCCGGACAGATGTTCGGTTTCTTCAACTTCAGCTTAATTGGATCAGCCACGTCTTCCTTGACTGGCTCCCTGAGGTCTGCTCCTGCAGGCACCTCATGTTTACTCGTCCAAGTTGGACAATCCCCTCTACTCGTAGAGGTCGCCGACGTATTTGCCGGTGTCGCTGGCACTGTTCCTAACGGTGACAGCCTAGGTGTTGCCGAAAATAACTGCGGCGTTGACATTCCCACTGAAACATCAAATTCCCTTCGCCTTGATTCCAGCAACTCCTCTCTCACAGTTTCCACTTCGTCCTTAAGACGTTTCCTTTCCCGGATTGAACCCCGAAGTAATTCTTCCGCCCCTTGTACGTCCATCCTTAAGGCGGCAAGCTCTTCCTCTATCTGAACCCTGTCCAGTGGTTCCATCCCTTAAGTTAATTTCCAGATTTACTGATGCACGTTTCAATCCCACTTCTGACACCAATGTGGCGCCGACCGACTCTGTCGCCAAGGTCGATCCAGCCTCCCGACCAACCCTTCGGTAAGCCCAGACGAGCGGCTGTCCAGGTAGACTTTGGTGGCGGGTCCGTTTGGAGTGCCGTATGCCGCCGACACGTGCTGCTCAGTCTCCTTGAGGATCTCACTCAGGGACGGACTTAAGGGACTGAGTTAAGGAACAGACTTAAGGGAACTTCCTTAAGGATGTGACACGACAGAGTAGTGAATCAGGCGGACAATTGCAATCTCTGAATTCAATATGCAATCAATGCTTTAATTACTGATCTTCTCTGAATAATTGGCAAGAAACTCCTTAATCAAATAATCAATTATAATGGACAATAAGTGAGTAGCACCAATACGTGGCGAGTGTGGACGTCAACGGTACAAGCAGCTGGAACACGACAAGCCCTACTGTCCCACAACTAAGTACAAACCGCCCGAGATCCCGAGCCAGCACACAGACCAAATTCCCCCGGAGAATATTCAACAGATCCCTCGTGCGTCCCCAGCTCCCAATCCCCTATGGTTTCCAAAACCCCGCAGTTATGCACTTACATAAACAGCTCGACAGCTCCTGTACCGCGACTCCCCACTCCAATCGGAACTTACGAAACACATGTCTGTTCCCTTGGACGTCCCGGTGTGAACTCCCCGTTCACGCGCGCTCCCACAGCCAACCGCTGGGGGCGCTGTTTCAACTAGCTCATTATAATAACTAATAACAAGCACACTGTTTCGCTACAGTATGTTGATTCATGTCCAAGTACACTGTGAGGCCCATATCAGATGAGGCAATTTACAGGCAACCAGTTCCAGGCAATCTCAATCTTGAAGAAATAAGATTCATCTTTGAATCTTAAAGAGATGCTCAACAAACCTCGCTTTATTTGTTAGAACTTTTATCCTTAAAGGGTTCATGTAGTACTTTTTTCAGTCAGGTTATTTTATTGCCTTCATACAGAGAATATATCAACAGATATTGAATGGCAGGTCTTATTTTGGTTTTAAACCAGCATTTGGTTTTCGTTTTAATGGCTTTGCAAAATGGGGGATTTTCACACATACTCATGTAGGGCACCAACAGCAAAAATATAATGAAAAAACATAAAACATGGTTTGGTAAACAAATTAAACCACCAGTTGAGTGAAAGGAACATATTTAGCAAAATAAAACCCATTGAGGGGGAAAAGGTCTTTCAGAAAACCTATAAAACAACCGCAACTTTTTGTGCACAAATCAATTGGGTTACTACTCTCAGTTCCCCAGATGACATCACAGTTTTGCTCATGAATATATGGAAATGATAATTAGCATACAAACCAAAAAACCTGTTTTTAACCCTGAATCAGTGTGAGGAAGTGGGTAAAATCATAGTCCCCAAGTACAGTTTTTCTATTGGCATATGTTCAAGCCATAATATTTCCATTGCAGAGACCCTTTAAAGGGATGGTTCAGAACTGTTGTTTTGCGACAAAACCATTGCTGACAGTGAAAGCACATTATGAAATCCATCATACATGTATACCTTAACTGACAAACCTGTAGAAGTTTGAGGTCAATCAGCCATCTGGGTCACGAGAAAATAGTGAAAACTGTTTACACATTTCAACGAATGAATAAAACGCTTCGAAGCGATTTATTCCAATCGGAAAATAGTTTCATTTATTTCTCAACGAATACGGCATTTCAGATAAAAACATTTCATGGGATGTTTTCTCTTATCATCACCTTTATACTGTGTAAGTTTTATGTGAATCTGTGATCTTGAAGTGTATTTTGTCTTACCAATTGTGTACCATCTCTTTAAATTTTACTTGAAATAGGAAAAAAACATAATTTACATCTCACACTGAACACCGAAAGAGAGTTCTTTTGGATGATTTTTTCTCTCAGCCTGCCTGAATTTCGTCAATGGGGGCAGCAGACAAATTTGTGTGATTTCGTAACGTCAGATATGGGAGCCTTTTCTTTTGAACAAAAGACTCCCATATCTGACGTCACAAAATCACAACAGATTTATCTGGTGCCCCCATTGACGAAATTCAGATCTGAATTTTAGTGAACTTACGGGTTGACCGTGTTGAGAGAAAAATCATCAAAAATGTCTCTCTTTCTGTGTTCAGTGTGAGATAAATATTTTTTTCTCATGTCAAAGTAATTTAAGGATAATAGTTCTAACAAATGAACGAGGTTTGTTGAGTGTTGAACATCCTCTTTAAAATACAATTTTGTGTTTCTTTATCCCTAGTTGGGTGTACATGTACATTGTAGACAAGCTGTACTGTGTAGGTACTAATTGTAGCAAATTCATTAGGCCTACAGTGTGTCAATTTAGAATTCCTCTGCCTGAAATAAGATGTACATGTAGCTGTAGAATACAACTTGAAATTATTCATGAAGTCCCCCCCTTATTCATCCCCTAAAAAAAATAACAAAATTAAAACATAAAAAAAAAAAAAAAGGTCTGAGGGCTCCTCCTCCTACCCCCCGCACCCCCCCCCCCAAGACAACACCAACGTGCCTCAATGCTGGCGCGCGTATTCAGTAGGCCTAGTGCATCAAATGCGCAGGCCTGGTCGAGCCGGTATTGGCTAAAATGTACATGTTGGCCCTCCCTATTAAAAAATCCTGGCTTCGCCACTGTATTCATCAGAAGTTGAACTTCTGAAAAGGATTCCTTGAGCGAATCCAATGATCCTTTCGATCCAATGGAATGTTTACCAAAACTAAATATTACAGTGTGCTGAAAAATATGTACAGGCATGCAACTTTTCCTCGGATCAGCTGATTTACCCCTTTTTTCACTTCACTCTTAGGCCATTGAAAATTGAAAAACACTGCACAAATTATGGTCAAGTTAGGAATTTCCTCGTTATTTGTTAAGTTCAAGTTGCAAGCCTTGATATAATTGAATCACCTTATTATTCAAAGGCCTCTAAAAGCCAGGCACGGTCAGACGGTAGAACTTAATTTGGAAAGTGGGGAAAATTAATTCAAGGGCAGGAAGAAAAGGTATATATGTACAATGTACATGTACATGTAACCATTGGTGTAGTATACAGTAGTTACAGTATATGTGGTAATTGACAGGAAGATACAAACATTAAGTGTTTGAAGCTATTTCTCTGTACACTGTACATACCGTACACTGATGTATCTTACAGTAAAGTACAAGTTAGTAAACATCATACACATACATGTACATGCATGGGGCCAATTTCACAGCCCTGCTTACATGGCTTAGCACAACAATTTGCTAACCCCACAAGAGCCAGCACGTGATTTTTTCAGTATGCAGTGCTCATCCACGTTGGTCAAGGGCAAGCCTAATTTGCATATTATCTATTTCCCGAACAAAAATCATTTAATAATCATGATTTACTGCAGTACCCGACACGGTATGGCATCTGCACTAGTAAGCAGGAGGGTGTGGGTTCGAATCCCACATGAGCCAGCACATGATTTTTTTTCAAGTGGACTCAAAAGCACTAAGTATGCAGTGCGCTTCATGTCGGTGAAGGGCAAGCCTAATTTGCATATTATCTATTTATTTCCCGACCAAAAATAATTTAATATTCATCATTTCTTTTTTAATAAAAGCAGAATTAACAGCCAAATGTCCATGTGCTGTGTATCACTTGTGATTGTTGTTCGCTGACCATGAATATCAAATGGAATTTTTAATGGTGGTTTGTTTTATTGAGCAAGACATTTTGTGCTATGCAATTTTGTTTTGCTTAAAGACAAAGTACAGGATTGGTAACATACCCAAACAGAAATGTTCACAGATTTAGAAATAACTTTCAGGGTATGAACTATGAAGATGGCGCTGGTAGAAACATACTGTTGAGATATTTCCACCTGAAATGGTGTATTTATCCAGAAATTAGTCAAACGAAGACCAAAAACAGTTTTGATCTCGGGGTAAGATCAAAACCATTCTTTTTGTTTTATAAGGAAAATTAAGACGGATTTTAGCTATTTTATCATCGACTCAGACATGTCAGATGTCTGATTGAGCTCAAATGTTCACAGGTTTATTATTTCATGTACATGTATGATTACACAAAGTGTGGGCGCTGTTCTGTGACATTTACCAATCATGTATTATACCTTTAACAACTCCATGAAATTGGCCCATGATTTCTATAGGCCTACTTGTCTTGATATTCTAATAAGTAATTTACATACGTACATGTACATGTATATATTATCCTTTATAACTCAAGATAAATCTGTCATCTCCTACTCATTATTGTGGGGGTTACATATCGAAACAGAGGCTCAGGCTCCGGCTCCATTTCGTGAATCCATTCTGAAATGACGGGTATAAAAAAAAAGGCTTTTGGCTGCGGTTCTGAAGTAGATTCTCTGGTTTGAAAAGGAAAACAGAACTTCAGCTTCAATGAAAAATCAAATGTCCACAACCTATATTTTTTAGCACATATTATATGAACATGGATGTCAAAGCTGGAGCCTGAGCCTGAGCCTCCGTTTCGCCCTATGTTACTATCCTGATTCCAAGTCAATTGTTATCACAGGGGGCAATTATTGTTTGATTGGATGAGCTGCTTGTTTATTTCTCTCTAGTCATTTCTTGGAGAATTATATTAGGAGTAATTCCTCCGAACCCTATAACAAAGTTGTGCGATGTAAATCTTTTTAAAGCGTGGAATATTTTTCTGTTTATGGCAAAGTGAAACAAACCTACAGTACATGTTGCTTGTTGAGTTAGGAGGGCCAGACGAGTTTCGATCCTAGCAGGATCTTTATCAATTAAGGCTAAATGACAAGAGGAAGTAAAAGATGCTTATAAATGGATGAGAGGATCGGAACAAACATGTTCATGAAAAATGCACTTGTTTAACCCTAACCCTCCTGCATACCACAGTTTACCACACTTAGTTTTTCCTGAAGTACGTTTGGTATCCTGCACACCACAATACACCACAAGTGTGTTTTGTGTGTGGTTAGTGCAGGGGGAGATAGGTTTTTAATCTACAAAATCAAAATCTGTTTAATCTAGTCTGAAATCCTGAAAATAGACCAAAAAACATGATTGTATTTTGGCTATAGAAATTGCAGCTTGATATTTACAAATGTACATTGATCAGACCATCCATATCATCATAACAACTGAATGTTTCTATACTGAACAAAGTGTTAAAAATTCAGAGCGATTTGTATTTCCAACTTTGATTTTTGTAAATCAGCCACATACATGTACATGTATAGGCTTGTAGAGTACATTTTTAAAATCAAAGCATCATATTAATATGTACATTGTTGTGTAACACTTTTGCAGGGCTCGAATTTTGTGAAATGGAGCACTGGACAACAGGTCTGGTAACTGAATCATTTTACTAGACCTGAACCTTTTTCACTAGACCTGCGGCTTTTATGTACATAAGAAAACCGTAATTGAATGCAATATTGTGTCAAAAATCATCAATTTTGGCACCATTTTAATTGTGCAAGGAAACCTAAATAACTAGACTGTCGGACTAGTGCAGTACACACTTAACGAGACCGACACTGAAATCACTAGACAGCCGGACTAGTGCAGTACACACTTAACGAGACCGACACTGAAATCACTAGACAGCCGGACTAGTGCAGTACACACTTTACTAGACCAACACTGAAATCACTTGACAGCCGGACTAGTGCAGTACACACTTAACGAGACCGACACTGAAATCACTAGACAGCCGGACTAGTGCAGTACACACTTTACTAGACCGACACTGAAATCACTAGACTCGGTCCATGGCTACTGGTCTAGTGGATATTTCGAGCCCTGTTTTGTAGGATGGGATTAGCTAAAAACGCAGCAATTTAAACTTGGAGAAAATAAACTGTGCATGTATGGTTCTCAAAGCTCATTATGATTATAAAATTTGAGGAGAATTTGTTTCGGCCGTAAATTAGACCAGTGTCCATACCAACCTCGCCATTTTAATACAGAGACAGGTGGTTTTATGATTGAGCAATTGAGTATCATTTGTGTCTGTTCAGTATTGATGGAGGTGTATAAAGTCCGATAAAACTGTTAGCGTCGTCGCAACGGTCTTTTGTAGTTTACTAAAAGAGGCGGAAATTATTCAGGCTCAATCGGCCAGCCCTAACTTCCTGATCGCTGGCTGAAGTGGCAGCCGTCAGCCACCGGCCGATTGATCATTATTTCCTGTCGGTAACTGCATTGGTGTATACTTGGTTCATCATAGCTGGAAGCCCTGACACTGGGTATGTTCACACAGCCTTTTATTTAAAACCAATTGAGTTTAAAGGGCGGCTGCAGTGCTTTTTTCAGTCAGGTTATTTTATTGCCTTCATATAGAGGATATACTGACAAATAATGAATGGCAAGTCTTATTTTGGTTTCAAACCAGCATTTGGTTTTCCTTTGAATGGCTTTGTAAAACGGGGGGTTTTCACGCATACTCATGTAGGGAACCAACAGCAAAAATATAATGAAAAAACATAAGAAATGAAGAGGCAAACTTGACCTACAGAAATGGTTTGGTAAAAAAATTACACCACCAGTTGAGTGAAAGGAACATATTTGGCAAAAGAAAACCCATTGAGGAGGAAAAGGTCTGTCAGAAAACCTATAAAACAACTGCAACTTTGTGTGCACAAATCAATTGGGTTACTGCTCTCAGTTCCCCAGATGACATCACAGTTTTGCTCATGAATATGGAAATGCTAATTAGCATACAAACCAAAAAACCTGTTTTTACCCTGAATCAGTGTGAGGAAGTGGGTAAAATTACAATCCCCATGTACAGTTTTTTTATTGGCACATGTTCAAGCCATAATATTCCCATTGCAGAGACCCTTTCAATAACCGCTTGGCAAATGCGGGGGTATAGGCTTTTAAGTTAAAACTATGTTGCGTCCATACAGCATTTAACTGTTTGCAATTAAAACCGATTGGTTTTATTGTCGGTTTTAAGCGGTTACGCATTGTGCCTTGACCCCGTACAGGCTTCCAGTTATAAAATAAAGCAAGCAGATTTATCTGTGTGCTGAATATAAACCGTGCCACAACAGGTGTTACATAACCAGCTGCCAGGCTTTTCTGCGCTGAAACAGGATGTTGGAAAGTTATTCTGTCCCAACAGCGTTTAACAGCAGTAAACTTGATCAATTTTAAGCGCGAAATCCTCCTCCCAATCAGTTCTAACTTCAGGGTTCTAGCGGCATATAAAACCGATCAGTTTTAAATATAAAACCATTTTAGAGCATCCAGACACAATTTGTTAAAACCGATCGGGTTAAAAACGGTGATTATAGGGAATTTCAAACGCTGTCTGAACGTGCCCAGAGTGGTACTAGGCATATCCACCTGCCACTCCTAGGAGTGGAGCCTTGTCCTCAAGCAATTAACGTTTTTGTTTTTATTTTATGATGCATCGTCGAGTTGGCCTTTTGGAGGCCTGGATGCTGATTTGATTATCAAACAGCCAAGTTTGTTCTTTATGTTTGTTTTTCATTCGCTGATTATATTAGCTATTTATGGATTGATTTTAAAGGTACAGTGCAGTATGTAGTGTGAAAAAAGGTAGCGTCCCCAAGGGTCGGAATCTTGTATGGTTGCAGTTGCACTAGAGTGTGAACTTTTAAAGAGGATGTTCAACACTCAACAAACCTCACTTTATTTTGTTAGACCTATAATCCTTAAATTACTTAACATGAGAAAAAAATATTTACGTCACACTGAATACAGAAAGAGAGTCTTTTTGGACGTTTTTTCTCTCAACATGCTCAACCAGCAAGCTCCCCAAAATTCGGAATCTCTGAATTTCGTCAATGGGGGCAGCAGACGTATCTGTGTGATTTTGTGACGTCAGATATGGGAGCCTTTTGTTCAAAAGAAAAGGCTTCCATATCTGATGTCACAAAATCACACAAATTTGTCTGCTGCCCCCATTGACAAAATTCAGAGAATCTGCCCGGTGGCGACTCCCCCTTTTCACGTCATAAGTTTACGCGGGTTTACTGCGTTCACACATATATCAATATATATTGGACAGGGTATCACCGATCCATGCATGTGTAGCGCCCTCTGCAAGAGAATTACACAAATTTGATCAAACCATCCAGAAATAGGTCGATTTGTTTGTTTTTTTAACTCAAGTTCGTAAAAATATGAAACTTCATATACATTTTTTAATACACCAATAACACTTTGGCAAACTCTCATCTGTTTTCAATATCTGTTTTACTACGTCTTTAAGTTATCCCGCCTTGCCACACACAAATCTGTGCACTAAAAACCTTGTACCATACAACACCTCTTAAAAACCCCCACATTGTCACAAGGCCTATGTCAAGTGCACAAATCACTACACCAGACATTAGGGTTTCCCACGATCTCCACTATAGCCTCTTGCCATTGTATACCCGTTCCAACACTTGCGTAACCCGTAACCCGGGCCACCAAACTAGCAAGGCACCTGTCGCCACCACCAATGCAGGAGAATGGGAGCATTATCAGGGAGCGTTGAGATTTATCATTGTGCAGCACTCATAAATTTGCCAGCTCGTGATAATATCGGAAGGACTGATAGTTTCGCTAAGTGAAAATCTCAATTAACTCCCTCCCTTGGCCCAATCCCTGTAAATCATATGATATGGAAAGTGCACATTGTTTCAAATTTGGCTGGCCCCTCTGGTTTTGACAACTTCTAGGCAGAAGACTGGATTAGTGGGTCCCCTATAACAGTACATGTACCTCTTAAAGTAAAATCTGTGTTAAAGGGAGCATAGGATTTGCAAAGATGTGCGTTTTGGCTGAATTTGGTACTTAAAGGTAGTATCATACTTTGGTTTTTGTCAAAGCAGTACAGATTCGTGGGCAAAAATATCAAGGAAGATACAGTAAATTTCAGTCCCATACGGTGCCCACTTTTTGAGGAAATCATGAAAAACGGCCGCAGTATTTCTTAAGTCTTTTCTCTTTTATTTTTGATCTTTTAAAAAATCAAAAAGATTTTCAGTCGTTGTTTGACTAATTTCTGGATAAAAATACACCATTTCAGGAGGAAAAATGTTAACGGTATGTTTCTACCATCACCCTCTTCATACCCTGTAAGTTATACGTAAATCTGTGAACATTTCTGTTTTGGTTTCTTACCAAAGTATGATACTACATGTACCTTTAAACAAAAATGAAGGTCTGAAACTTCCTTACAGACATTGTTTCATGTACCTATTGACACTTTGTTCATCTGGATAGCAGAAATACGGCCGAAATAAATCGAATAAACTTGCCCCCTCCGAATCCTTCACGATACACCACGCTTTTAAAATGCTACTACATCGTTCGGATGAACGATCTTTTTAAAATACACCAAATCTTGATTTCCTTGAAAAACCCAGCATCTACATGTAGATTTCCCATGGTGACTGTTTACGAACTGTTGAGTCCATTTTCTGTCTCAAACTCAGGGCCTTGCAAATCCTGTACGCTGCCTTTAAGGCCTACTTCTCTGACGGAAATTTGGATAGACACGATGTACTTTTGTTAAAGATGTTTGAAACTGATCAGGTCATTTACCTGGCCTGCAAGTCTGATCTCAACGTACAAGTTTCAAGTCAAAAGAGGGCAGCATTTCGATTCCAGTGTTTGGAATATACTGTTATTGTATTGCACTAAGTTGAATATTAATGTAGGATCAATCCACAGGATACCGTTGCATATCTGGGATGATAAGTGCACAAGAGTTGCCACTCACTGTTTTGTAATGCAGGCTAAAGGTACTATCTAAGGTACTATTAAAGGTACTATCATACTTTGTAGCATACCGAAACAGAAATATTGACAGATTTACCTAGATAACTTACAGGGTATAATGATGGTGATAGTAGCGACATATCTTTAAGGTTTTTCTGTCTGAAATGCTGTATTCATCTAGAAAAGAGTAAAAACAAATGCCCAGAAACAATTTTGATCTTCAGAAGATCAGAAATCCTGAGAGAAAGGTTTTCAAATACTGTGGGCATTTTTCACTGTTTTCTCAAAATGTGGGCACCGTATGGGACTACGAATTTCACAGATGACTGTTATTGTATCTTTCTTGATTTTTTTGCCCATGAATCTGAATTTCTTTCACAAAAACTAAAGTGAGAAATTACCTTTCACCCTAACCCTCTGCACCTACCACACAAGATAATAGCTGTTTACCACACTTAACCATTAACCACAGTCTCCCCAGGGGACCTGGATTATAAACCATGCATTATAGTGTACATATGTACCACACAAACCACACTGTGGTGAGTTATTGTCTATACAGGATACCGCACTTACCACAGGAATAAGATAAGGTGACCAGACGTCCCCGATTTGACAGTGCTGTCCCTGATGAAAATTTTTCCCTGAAAATGTCCCCAATTCGACGAAACGCCCCCGAAAAATTCAAATCGTCATAAATAAAAACAAACTGAACACAAATGCTGTGCTGAAGAAGATCCATTCTTCAGAGAAGTATGCAAAGACAACCGCCTAAAACATGTATAGTATGTAACCTACTCATGTCAACTGGACAAGATGTCCATAGATGCCACCATTTTGCATGTAGGCACCATCTGGATTAAATTTTTTTCTTCAAAATTACGCCCCTCCCCCAAGACACGGATCACTGTCCCCGGATCATCTCAACAAAATATGGTCACCTTAGAATAAGTATACGTGGTAAACCAACCTAGATATATCATAGGTGGGTTAGAGGTAAATCCCAAAACACTGCAATATTTCCCGTCTTTTCAAAAAGCATAATTATCATTTGTTCATGTAATATGCACAGACACTTCAATGGCACTACACTATTTTTAGTACGAGTGCTTGCACAGTATACTGTATGGAATGTTGGCTCATTTGAAATCAGTAGAGGGCGCTCTGTACACTGACTGTACAAAATGTTGACAAACTGTTTACATGTATCCATGAGCAACGCGTAGGAGGACTGTTCCATTAGACCAAGGTGAAGGGGATGCTTGTAATCATTAACAAAAGCGATATAATAAGTTGAGTAATAAACATCTGATATATTGAGCTTTTAAAGGTACATGTACATGTAGTATCATACTTTTAAAAGATCAAAAATAAAAGAGAAAAGACTTAAGAAATACTGTGGCTGTTTTTCACAGTTTTCTCAAAAAATGAGTGGGCATCGTATGGGACTGAAATTTTCGCAGATGACTGCTACTACATCTGTCGTGATATTTTTGCCCATGAATCTGTATCTGAATCTGATAAAAACCAATGTATGATATTACCTTTAAACAATCTGAACCCCGTCTCATGCATTATACATGTACACATGTATTAGGACCTTCAATATTCCACGGGTACGTTTAGGTATTCCAATCATAAGAATGCATGGTCAATGGGAGACTTTTGACTAACCATTGTTAATCTCAAGAGGGCGCGCTACACCAGTCTCGGAAAAAGTGTGTTGATTTTGTTGTCATTCGTCGTTAACACAACGGCCGTAAAATAAGCGCATGAAAATGCCTGATACATACTGTGCAGTGCCCGGTAGTGATGGCAGGGGAGGACATGAGTTCCTAAGAACAAACAAATGCAGAATATTTGGAGATTGGCCATCAAAAGGGCGAGTAACAAACGATCATGTTGGCCGACGGCAAACAGCATAGTGTTTTGTGCACTGAGTTTTTACTTTGGCAAGCGAGACCTAGCACATTATTCCTCGCCAAACATAAGAATTTCACCTCACATTGTGTTTTCGGGCATTAAAATTTGGATGGATGGCAATGTGAAGCTAACAATTAATTGCAAATTGCCTGAATTTTATGTTTACCTCATTTTCTTGCGTCTTTTGTAGAGTTTTTGGACAATTGCCGTACTAAGCATGTACAGAAGTTTTCAAGAGAACGGTTGTTTGCTGCCCTCTATCAACAGCCCGCTCCAAAAGTCTCCCATTGCAATTTTTGTTTTGCAGTTTGGAAAGAACACCCCTGCTTTATAATGGAATACCTCACTATTAATAAACTTGGACTCAAAGTAGCCGCATCTCATGAATATTTGATCGTGTTTACAATTGGCTTTTCATTGGTGTGTGTATTGACATGCTCCTGTTAATTAAAAACATTACACACAGCGTAATTAAGTAACTAGAGGCTGCCAAAGACAAACACCATTGCCTCCCAAATATTAGTAGAATTGGGAGGAAAAATAAATTATTATGGGAGCGCATAATAAGTGCAATTAATTATTATTAAATTATTATTGCAATAAAATGTTTATCTCACACTGAATACAGAAAGAGAGTCTTTTTGGATAATATTTCTCTAGACATTCTCAACCTGCAAGCTCCCCAAAATTCAGATTCTCTCAATTTTGTCAAGGAGGGCAGCAGACAAATCTGTGTGATTTCATGACATCAGATGTGGGAGCCTTTTGTTCAAAAGAAAAGGCTCCCATATCTGACGTTACAAAATCACACAGATTTGTCTGCTGCCCCTATTGACGAAATTCAGAGAATCTAAATTTTGGGGAGCTTGCGGGCTGAGGTAAAATCCATCAAAAAAGACTCTCTTTCTGTATACAGTGTAAGAAAATTTTGTTTTTCTCATTTCAAGTAATTTCAGGATAATAGTTCTAACAAATAAAGCGAGGTTTGTTGAGTGTTGAACATCCTCTTTAAAAATAGAAAATAGGTCAATACAAGTCGTGCTTGTCCTTGACCTAAAGGTACAAGATTCTCTCAGCTCCTTGGGGTTCTGCTCAGGGTTATGTGTATGCTTGTAAGATCTGATCGTGGAATACCTCCGTGATCTGATGATAGAGCTTTTTAATTAGTTGCTTCAGGTATACCAGTAATCAATAACAACTGCTCATCGTCTTAAAGGGATGGTACAGAACTGGTTTTTGCGACAAAACCGTTGCTGACAGTGAAAGCACATTATGTAATCCATCATATACCTTAACTAACAAACCTGTAGAAGTTTGAGGTCAATCAGCCATCTGGGTCACGACTCACGAGGAAATAGTGAAAACCAGTGTACAGAGAACTGTACACATTTCAACGAATGAATAAAACGCTTCGAAAGCGATTTATTCCAATCGGAAAATAGTTTCATTTATTTCTCAACGAATATGGCATTTCCGACAAAAACATTTCATGGGATGTTTTCTCCTATCATCACCATTATACTGTGTAAGTTTTATGTGAATCTGTGATCATAAGTGTATTTTGTCTTACCAATTCTGTACCATCCCTTTAACTTCTTTTTTAATAACAGCTACAAAGCTCAAGTGCAAACCTGCTGTTTAATGGGAATTCATGGAAAAGGACAAAAACACTGCTGTCCCCTTTTATTTTTTCATTAGTGTCCAAAAGCCAGCACTCTGAGCGTCATAATGGTTAATTCATAAAAGTCACCCCTGCCCGTTCTCCTTGACTGCACCCAGTGCTAATGATTTGTTATTAATTAGGTTTTTCATTTTCCCTCGACAAAGTAGCCCGCGACCACCAGGTGACGTGTACACAAAGGGATACATTGGATGCAATATATCAAGGCACGAATTGGCACACAAATGCTTGTGTGGTTGTACACGTCCGGTATACCTTAATTATTTCTGTGCGTCGCGTCGTACATACACCACAATCCCACTATCCAGGTAGTCTTTGCATGTGAGCGTACACGCATGAACTTGGCAGCGACAATCTAGCGACTTCAAGTCCACTTTTATTGGTTTGCTATTTTCCTTTTTGGTCAATGGTTGGACACCTGTTGACTATCTAACCGTGCATCATGAAAAAAAATAGAATTCCGAATCCAAAGAAAACTAAGCCGCCGGAAAAGTCGCAAGTTGCTACTCCGCCGTCCACATTGGAAAAGCCGCAAGTTGCTGTTCCGCTATCCAATTCGGAAAAGCCACAAGTTGCTGTTCCGCTATCCACTTCGGAAAATCCACAAGTTGATATTCCGCTAACCACATCTGTGGATGATGCAGAAAATGAGATTTTGAACGATCAGCCAAGCTCAGACATTGGCTTTGATGAGGTGAGGCTTGGTATTCATTGGCCGTTTACGAAACGGAGGCTCAGGCTCAGGCTCAGGCTCAGGCTCAGGCTCAGGCTCAGGCTCAGGCTCAGGCTCAGGCTCCATTTCGTGAATCCACTTTTAAATAACGCGTATCAAAATAGAGGCTTTTGGCTGTGGTTCGGAAGTAGATTGTCTGATTTGAAAAGGGAAACAGAGCTTCAGCTTCAATGAAAAATCCCAAAATATATTTTCAGCATCTGCATGAGAGAGCCGGTGCCCAAGCTTGAGCCTGAATCTGTTTCGTAAACACCCATAAATTACGTGAAATTTGTTTGTTTGTTTTTCTGCAGGAGTGTAAGTAGAGAAAGTTTGTCGTGTTTAAAGGAAATTTTCAAAGATTTCCTTTCAAGTGTTGATAAATATTTGTTGAATATTTGTTAAAAATGGACTTGTTTATGGTTTTTTTTTTTTTGCAGGATGGACGTACAGCGATTCATTATGCCGCGGCGTCGGCCAAAGATGAAATCACTAAGCTTCTCATCGCCAAGAAAGCAGACACCACGGTGGTGGGCGGGGTAAGTCTAGACGCAATGTTCCCGGAACCACCGGTAGGTGGCGCTGCACACGACTAGGGCTTTATCGGAACACTCTTAATTCCTTTCGTAGAAAAAAACCAGGTAATGACCAAAAATGCCCCAGATATGTATGTTGTAGCGAACATTTTGACATTGTATCGCATGGAACGCCTTGGAATTGTTTCAAGAGGGTTGGAAACGCTGAAAAACATACGAAACAGTAAAAATCTGAGCCAAAAAGTGGATTTTATTACTTTATTTAAATGACCTGTGACGTCACAACGAGCGTCATCTTCGGCAGGTCTTCGGAAGCAACTTTTTCGGAAGCATTCAGATGCTCGGAAATGTGCAAATGCAAATGGGAAAGAATTCCACTGATCACCATTACGGAAAAAGGATTATATCCTCCAAGAGTTAAATTATTTGATACAAATTATGATAAACCTCAATCTCAGGTGTGGAAAACTTACGTAGAATATCTGAAAAGTGAGTTTTACAGGGTTCTTTTACCTACAAACTGTACAAAGCCAGTTTGCTCAAAACGCCCTCTGTTGGTTCTATAGAGTTGTGCACAAATTATGGTCATCAGTGGAATTATTTCCGATAGGTGCACTAGGGCCTATTAGACTAAACAACGGTGCCACATACATGATCCAATTCCTATTATAAAATGTCACATTTTCTGATAGGAAATTGGGGCGCAACCTCATGTTTAAAAAAAGTGTGATCCTTAACTTAAGAGCCCTGTTAAAAATAGGTTTGTGAGAAAATGCATTATTTAAAAACACAGAAAATAAATTAAATTTAACAGGATTTTTTTTATATGAAACTGGTATATTCTGTTCATCAATATACCATTAAGGTCCAAATTATGGAGAGCTGCGTTGCCAATTTGAACTTGCATAAATTTCCTTGTCCAGAAGCCAAGGTATATGTGCCATGATTTCTGACACTCCATTGATTTATGCTACCCAGGCCCCCAGAATCGCTAAAAACATGCAAAAATAATTTTGTGGCTTGTGTATGTTCCATTTTAGAAGAAATGCCGGCATCTCCCGAATTTACACTCCACTCCATTGACTGCCGTTCATTTCGTCACGTCAATGGCTGGAGTCTAATGATATCTACGCCATTGAATTTGTACACACTAGAGTCGTGCGCACGGGAGCACACGGACGGAATGGAGTCGAAATGGCCCGTTTTTATCAGGGCGTTGCCTTCAAAAACTCTGAAAATAAGTCCTGGATGTGTCCATGCACAAATTTAATTTTTTGAGTTCTGAGCAGTCAAATGACACTTTTTTGGGAAAATATATGGTGGGAACTTAAGAATTTGCCCACTGCATTGATGAGGTATTATTTTATTTTGCATGACATGTTTTTATTCAGCATTTTTTCATGTGTGTCCGAATCATGGACAGGGTGTCCGAATCATGGCAAAAACTTTCAGGTTATTTTTAAGTCAATTTCATTTCAAGTACACAAAAAAACTTTCATAAAATATCAACCTGGATATAATAACTACACTTTTATTTGTTGTTCATTAGTGAAAATAGTTGAGAGAAACAAACATTAAGAAGGTCAAATAATCCAAAATTGCTTAAGTGTCCGAATCATGGCACATTTACCCTACGTGTTCATCTCGTACCAAATTCAGCAGCCTGTCATGCTTAGAGAAAATGTTGATTTATAACGCCAAAGTATACTCAAATATCGGGAAATTTCGGTTCATTAATTTACACCGTACAGTAAATACGCATGCATCTGGTGCAGAATTCTGATGTTCACATTGCCCTTATAGGTACACTCTCCAGGGGAGTGTACCTATAAGGGCATCCCAATACTGCCACGACACTTCCCCCTATACTCCTCTCGAGAGGTTGTTCCCTTGCTCCCATACTTGCTTCAATTATGAGTGATGACATACATAATTATGTCAATGAAGCAATCGCCATTGAGGGGAGTATACTTCCTGCTGGATCATACATGTACTCCTCCACAAATGCTTCACGTTTGGACCATCATTGATCCTCAAAAAAATAATTATCTTAAATACTGTATGTATACTTCGGAGGTCAACAGACTTTTCCTAAATATAAACGTTACTCTTATATGTCAGGGCACTCAACACACGGTCCACGGTGTCATTGTCTTTTATTGGTCACGTCACTGGCGGGGAGGGATATCTTATCCACATTCTTACCATCCTGCATATCCTTCCCCCTCAAGAACACCATGTAAACGTTTGTTTTAAGCACAATTCCAACACGTACAAAAAACACAAGGGCCCTAGGAAGTTATTTAGAATTTTCATTATTGTTGAGATATCCACGCATAATAGGATTTGCACATGTCTATACCCATCATGCTTCCAACAACCCCCCCCCCTCCCCCCCCCCCCCCCCTTCCAGGATGCGCCACAACATCTATAAAATGTACAGGTAGCCCCTTTCATCTGGCCAGACGCAACACATAGCATCTATCTCTAGTTCCGAAAAACTCTGGATCATCCTTTCCAGAAAATTCTAGTTGAATAGTCGCACGGCCTTGAGTTTGTCTCTGAACAGGGCAAGAACACAGTGCCCTTGTATTTTATAGAAACACATCCATGGGAAAATCAATTCGAGACAATGATATAGACAAATGCATTGCTTATTAGAAGTCGCGTCTTAATAAAACCTCAGTCAGGATCTGTACTTGTACAAGTACACACATACATTATGTATGGACACTGCCAAGAAGTTAATTTCTGGGCCCGAACTTCTTCTACAAACCTGCAAGGCGATATTCTTTGTGCTATTAGGGCATTCATTTAAGGTTAAATAACCAATATGCCTACAAGCAGTGAAGCACTTACCATGGCCATGACCGAGGTAATTTCCTTTGTGTTTGTTTGTGAAGTTGTCCTGTAATTTGTTTTGACAAAATTTGAGATAATGCATTTTCAAATTTACGTAGTTACTGTTTTTGGTCACTTAGTAGTTACTGTTTTTGCGGTACATGTTTTTTTTGCACTAAGCAATAATTTATGCAATGCCTTTGAGGGTAAAGGCGCCTTTCCATATGCACGTTTTTTCATCCGCTGCTTATACGTTGAGTGTGCGGGTGTCGCAAAAAAATTGATCATTTAAATAAAAAATTGGCGAGCTGCTTAGCGAAGCGAAGCCTACATGTATGTAGTAGTACCGTTTGACCGTCCATCCGGCCGTCCGCATGAAATGTTAAAGTTTTTTAGTATGTGCTTGAACCCCCGATCATTTTTTTTTATATGTGTGTGTTGTCCAAAATAATGTTGTTATTATTGTAAATGAAAAATGTTGAAGTTTTTTCTATTGTTTCAAAATGTTGAAGTTTTTTCTATTGTTTCAAAATGTTGATTTTTGATGGGTGTGTGTGTGTGATGGATGGGTGTTTGCTATCATGTTTGTAACTGCACATAAGGCTGCAGCGAGCCTTGACAGCTTCGCTGTTCTACATGTAGTTAATGGGCAATTTTAACGCACACCCAACGTTTACGCAGCGGATGAAAAAAAAACGTGCATATGGAAAGGCAACTTTTACATTAACACATGGTCATTGCTTACATTCCCAGATTACAATGCTTTTTAATATGTGTAAGTATTAATTGTATTTTGTTTTCAGATTGGTGTCTTTGAATGCTCTACAGATTTACTGTGCCTCACAAGTGCAATGCCAAGTTTGTTTTTCATTTGTGAAACTTCTCTTATTTTGTGTAGACTGCAGGCCAGATGGCCCTCCACATGGCAGCATCGAGGACCAGTGGTGGGCTATTACAAGTCCAGCAACTGCTCAAGACTTCGGGGAAGGAGGCCAGGCTTATTAAAGATGCGGTAAGTTGATCAAAACCTTCCATTAGAAAATGAAGAGTTCATTTTCAAAAACTATAAAATATTTACATAATCATCACGGATGCTTCTATTTTTTTTATTGAAGGATACACCAATACATTTTTTTTCATTTTCTGTATTTTATCAAATTTGCAATAAATTAATAAGTTTTATATGTCCAAATGTACGCGGTTTCCATGAATACTAAAATGTAAAGCATGAATAAGTTAATCTGTTGTTGCAAATGGACTCTTCAAATATTCCAGGGGTCAATTTCACCAAACTCTTTGTAACTTGCTATCAATCGTAGGACTTTTGATGCATTGAAGCCCTGCATGGTGGGTAGGTCCCCTGCGATGGGTTACCCTTCGTAACTCGAGTTACGATCGATCGCAGGGCTTTGTGATATCGACTCCAGATTCTGTTTCTGAAGGACTTGTTACAAAATTAGTATTTTTCAATTTTTTTTTCATTTTAGGGATTGAAACTAATCTTTTCTTTCAGGCTTTTGCAGTGGAGAATTATGAGAAGCTCAAGACAGTCCATAATGCTGAACAAATATATGACAGATCTTCATGAAATACACGTAATCAGTTGATTCATTTTTAGATCAAAACTCCTGTGAATAGATTCAAAAATACCTTGAGCATTTTTCACCCTTTTTGCAAAGACACTATATGGGACTGGAAATTTCACAAATAACTGAACATTACTTTTTTCTTTCATTTTTGCCCATGAATCTGCATTTCTTTGGCAAAAACCAAAGTATATGATAGTGCTGGGATTAGTTTAACCGTCCATGATTTGGTTATCCAGTTACAAATTTCCTCAACCCGTTGATCGAAACTGAAAGGAAAAAAAAGCAACAAATGTTTGGCTCATGCTCAACAACCCAAAAAGTGTCAACTGTAGAATACAATGAATACAAGTACTTGAATTTCAGTCTCTTAAGGCCTTTTCACACGATGCTAAAAAAACTTACAAAATCTTACAAAAGTGTGAAAGGACACCAATGCTTGAGAGTGACCGACGTCCCTGGTGAATCCTTGAAAGATTTTGACCGAGGTCCAGACCCATGAGAAAATGTCTGAATGGTTGAGAAGTTTTGAGCGTCCTGTGAAAAGGCCTTTATTTTGTCCATTTTGCCAAGTAGAAATATGCTTTTCACATACTTGATCTAAAATGCTTGATCTTGCAACTGTTAACCTGGTTATACAGGGTTTCCCAAAAAACCGCAACACAACTATATATTATATGAAAATTAAACTGTTTATCACTTCAAGATTCAGATATGTGATACAACTTTGTATTGGCTACATGTATCACCATGTAGAATTTGAGCAAAATTGGACTGAAATTGAGTGAAATAACTAAGACTGAATTACCCAACCTCAAAACCCGATTTTCATCTTCCTTTTATACACATTATGTTTATATTGACCACAATACTTTTAGCTATTACTCGTCTTATCCTCATTATCCTGATAATGCAAATCATATTTGATATTTGATACAGCCATGTCTTCCCTGTTACCTTGTAGAATTTGAGCAAAATTGGACTGAAATTGAGGAAATATAGACTAAGACTGAATTACCCAACCTCAAAACCCATTACACATTATGTGTATTGACCACTTATTCTGGAATACTGCAAATTTGTTTTTAAAAAGTACTCTTTCAATTGGTCATATTTTTGTCAATTTCTTCCCGATTTTGCTTAAATTCTACATGGTGATATTCAAGACATGGTTGTATTACATATCCGAATCTTGAAGTGATAAACAGTTTAACATAATGGGTCCCGACACAGTGTTGCGGTTTTTGGGGGACAGGATGTATTTCAGTTGATTCATTTGGAGATCAAATCTCCCGTGAATAGATTTGAGAATACCTTGAGCGTTGTTCACTGCTTTCTAAAAAAAATGGACACTGTATGGGACTGGAAATTTCACAGACAACTGTTACCGAATCTTCCTTGATATTATTGTTCATCATTCTGCATTTCTTTGGCAAAAAGCAAAGTATGAAGTTACCTTTAAAATTTGTTCGTCCTTTTTTTGTACAGAATGGCTGCATTCCTCTCTTCCTGGCCGTCGAGGCAGGCAACGTCACCGTTGCTAGGGAGCTCCTCACCCATCTTAGAGAGGAGCAGTTGAAGATGATGCGAGCAGACAATGGGGATTCCCCTCTCCATGCTGCATGTAGGAGGAAGGATCCTGACCTGATCAAGATGCTCATGGAATCTGGAGCCAATGTTAACATGCAAAATGTATGTACTTGCTTAGCTGTTATCATAGAGCTATATTAAAATTACAAGAGCGCTAGCTCCGTGTACAGAGTGATGCCTGCTGGGCGCATCCATGTTTGTGCACAAACCTATGGAAAACACAAAATTGTGTACGTCTTTTGTATATGTCTATTTGCACATGTGCGTTTGTGTTCTATACAGGTGCGTTATCGAAGCCCACTACGTAAGTCCAACACACCTTCAAGATGCGCTAGGTACCGTTCGCGCGTACTTGCGCGTTGCATTTAAAATACATTCTTCAAAAGACATTCCAGTCAAAGTTTTCTTGTTCCACAGACGTGCACATAATTTCAAAATGACTGCGCACGTGGCGGCTTCAAAGTGTCTATGCACGGAGAACGCGGAGCTAGTAATTTCAATATAGCTCTATGGCTGTTATTTAATTTAAGCCTACCCTTTACCGACGTTCTCAGCACTGAATGTTTATTAGTGGTTTTTTTTTTAAGTGCACATGATAAAATCAGGTGCTGGCTCAGGTGGGATTCGAACCCACAACCTCCTTCTTAGAAACGAAGATGCCATACCACTAGACCACCAAGCTACAATGTACATGTAAATGGGGCCAGCAGGTTAACTCAAACCTAACAGAAAATCTTCATAATGATATTCTGTACAGAAGCATAGGAACTTTTAAGTTTTAACATTTTTTCTTCCTGAAATGTTTTATTTATCCCACAAAGAGTAAAAACCAATGACCCAAAACAATTTTGATCTTCAGAAGATCAAAAATAATGGTGAAAAGAATTTTCAAAAAATACCGTGTGCGTTTTTTTCTCTGTTTTCTGTGGGCACTGTATGGTTTTTTTTTGTGGGCACCGGTATGGGACTGGGAATTCACTGATGAACAGTGACTGTATCTTTCTTGATATTTTTTCCCATAAATCTGCATTTCTGTGACAAAAACCAAAGTATGATATTGCCATTAAAACCCAATTTGACTATCTGTGTCTTTGTTGTTTTTTATCACAGGATGAGGGTCACACACCGCTTCATGTAGCAGCAAGCGTGGGAGACGAACCCACTCTCAAGTATTTCTATTTGGCTAAAGCTGATGCTAACATTCTAGACAAGGTTAGTCAGAAAACGTTTCTTAGTTCACAGACCTTTCTCGGCAACCCCAACTCTT
The DNA here is from genome assembly GCA_963971285.1 of Astropecten irregularis. Lineage (NCBI taxonomy): Eukaryota > Metazoa > Echinodermata > Asteroidea > Paxillosida > Astropectinidae > Astropecten > Astropecten irregularis. The sequence goes on along the minus strand of OZ020258.1, from coordinate 12,622,137 downwards.
CTTCCATACATGGCGTTTCTCAAAGCTCAGCTCTGGCTCCAGCTCCAGCTCCAGCTCCAGCTACAGCTCCATTTTATTAATCCATTAAATAACAAGTATTAAAAATAGAAAGATTTGAGGCTTTGCATGGTGACAATTGGTATGTGGATCGGTTTGTGGAAACGCCATGTAAGAATCGTTTGTACTTTTGCACTTCTATATCGTTCGCACTTTTGCAATTAGGTCTCAAAGTTTCGACTAGTCTGCTCTAGTCCTCATCAAGAGACCGATGAGGACTAGAGCAGACTAGTCGAAACTTTGAGACCTTATTGCAAAAGTGCGAACGATATAGAAGTGCAAAAGTACAAACGATTATTACATGGTGTTTCCGCAAACCGATACCCATAAGTATAAAAATACTTGAGGTTTTTGGCTGTGGTTCGGAAGTAGATTCTCTGGTTTGAAAAAGAAAACAGCTTCAGCTTCTATGAAAAACCACAACCTATATTTTCCAGCATTTGGATGACAGAGACTAAGCCGGAGCCAGAGCCGGAACCGAGGTTTGAGAAAGGCCCCTGACATCACTTAAGTGCACATTTGAGGCTGTCCTTCAAACGAAGATGAAATCAATCGCACGACCTTTAATGCCAGAAACAATACATTAATGTCATTAACCAAGACTCATTATAATTAAAGGATAAGAGATGATTCAAGGGCACTGATGCAGCAGCATATACACTGGGGGTCGATTTCATAGAGCTGCAAAAGCACACAATTTACTTAAAGGGGATGGTACAGAACTGGTTTTTGCGACAAAACCGTTGCTGACAGTGAAAGCACATTATGTAGTCCATCATATACCTTAACTGATAAACCTGAAGAAGTTTGAGGTCAATCAGCCATCTGGGTCACGAGAAAATAGTGAAAACCCGTGAACACATTTCAGCAAATGAATAAAATGCTTTGAAGCGATTTATTCCAATCGAAAAATAGTTTCATTTATTTCTCAACAAATATGGCATTTCGGAAAAAAACATTTCATGGGTCGTTTTCTCCTATCATCACCATTATACTGTGTAAGTTTTATGTGAATCTGTGATCTTGAAGTGTATTTTGTCTTACCAATTCTGTACCATCCCTTTAAGCATGAAACGTCTTTCTTGATTGAACAGGATTACCAACCAAATTTTCATGTGATGTTTACTGCTTTTAACTTGTATTCGGCCATTGTTTGCTTTATAGCATAACATTTACAAGGTGTTTTCGCTGGCATACTGAATTTATTTACCAAGGTTTTTGGTGCTTAAGCAAATGTTGGTGCTTAAGCAGCTCTATGAAATTGGCCCCAGCACAGAGCAAGGGTAGGCCTGGTGGAGCTACCCTGGGCTCGCACTGGCTGGCGTCACCAGCACTGGCGTGACAATTGATTAGCCTGATAATTGATTACCTTGCTCTAGTTACTATAAATACACCTGTGCATCAGATCCCTCTCAGATCGATGCAAATTCCACTATAAAGTAATAATAGGCTACTGTGCACACTCATTAACCACTTCACAATACAGTATTTGTTTCACCTTTCCACACCTAGTATGCCTAGCTAGATTGGTATTGTTTTCCCCCATGCAAATGGCCATTGAATATTTGGTTACACATTAATGTTGTGTGTGGTGCCAATTGGCCTGCGCTAAGCATGTTGCAGGTCATTTGTGCCCAGTAATATCGTCCACGATTTCACGAAGGGTGAATTTGGCAAAAATCAAGATTTCGTTCGTTCGCCATCCTTCATCCATTGGCATTTTGATTCACTTATCCCATGAACTCAAAACAAACAGATAAAATGTGTCTCAGGTTGCACCCAAGTAAATAAACTCCCATAGACAACAGTGATAAATCCTCAAACTTCAAAAATCATTTAAAAATATACAGAACTCTTACAGCTGTTCAAGTTGCACAGAAAAATGATGATGAACATGTCACCTTTCATTTTTTTTTCATTTTATGGTAGGGTGACCATTGAATTTTTGAGTTATACTCATTCTCAGCTGACCACCCCTAAAACAAGGTATGGATCACTCCAGTCAAAGAAGCCATTTTCAAAAAAACATCCCTCTGCAAAGCGGCTGAAATAGACCCACTTTCTCACCCAATTGCATAAGAAATTGTCACAAATGGAAGCCCAGAGTCCAGACAGGAGGTCCAGTGCCATATTTCTTCAATCCTTCATTTTCATAGCTCTCACAACTGTCTTATTTAAAATATATTGAGTGCTTAACTTTTATTAATGAGCTCGGCGGACGGATTTTGGCACTATTTACTTGGGTGCACCCCTCAGTAACCTTCTGTATTTGCACCCAGACCACATTAATGGGGTACACCTGTCCCACCAGCAGGGGATCAGTCTATAAAGTATTGAATTACCATGATATTGCTATTCATTAATGTTTTGGGGAGATGTAAGCTTAAACTGTCTTGAAATTGCAATTTGATCTTGTTTTTAATAGGCAATATTCTGATTGCTTTTTCATTTATTTGTTTGGAATTCTGTAACTGGAGAAAGTTTAGCATATATCTCCATGGCCAATTTTTCCTCGAGGAATATTAGTTCGTACATGTAACTTCAACTTAACTTTAGGCCAAACAAAAAATAGCTGTGTTTCCAGTTACCCCACCCACCTAGAGAATCATGCTGAACTTAGCCTTTATATATTGCAGCCAAATCCTAGATCCTAATATTTTTTGCCAGCAAAAACAAACATACCACCTGCCCACCCTATTTTTCGGGGCAATACAAAATTTAGCAAAAAACAAATGGCATTTGTCAACCCCCACCCTATTTTTTTTGCAATGTAATTGGAAACACAGCTATTTTTTGTTTGGCCTTATTTTCTTATTATCACTTTTAACCTGGAGTGGTTTTTAGCCTTGTCAAACTGAAATCAGAAGTAAAACGAAAAGAAAAGAAGATTGAAGTATGAGAAGAAGAAATCGGAAGCAATTAGTCCATTACAACTTTTTTTGGCTTTCACTGGCCAAGAACAACTTGTAAAATTGTAATAGGCCTAAGTCATTTAAAAGTGAACAAAGAAAAATCAACTGGAGTGGGATTCGAACCAGTGACCCCTGGAATACCGTAATGGTGCTCTACCAACTGAGCTATCTAGCCCTAAGTTAGTGGCATCCCTGATACAATGGAACGCCACTATAACGAACACCGCTATTCCAAACATTTGGCTATACCAAACATCATCCTTGACTCCCAATTTTTGTGTACTGTATGGTTGTTTAAATCACTGTAATGAACGACAACTATAATGGACAATATCTGTGGGGTGCCGTGGCCTACTGGTCTGGCGTGTCGTACTCAAGATCTTGTGGTCCATCTACAGATTGTGGGTTTGAATACATCCATGGGCTAATGGTGCTTGTGTCCTTGGGCAAGACACTTTATCACATATTGTTCCTCTTCACCCAGGTGTAAATGGGTACCTGTGAGGGTAGAGATGGCTTTGTGGTTTGATTAGCCTCTGTGCACCTTATGGTAGCACGAGGCTGTATACTCCCCAGGGAGCTGAGATTGTTTCAGGAATGTAAATGGGCCAGATGACCAGGGATAATAATAGAGTAAAGCATTGTGATATCCTCCTTGTGTGTAAGAACGCTATAAAAATGCCAATATTATTATTATTATTATCTGTGCATTCTCTATGTTGGTTATAGCGGCATTCCACTGTAGTCAATCGTCTTTGTTTGTTTGACAGTCAGAAGCCATGAAACCAATCACCAATTAAAATTGTAATAACTTCTTCTTTTTTTTCCTCATCGTAGGCTGACCGGTCCCCAGTCCACATTGCTGCGGAGAATGGCCACACAACCGTCGTGGAGTTACTAGTGGACAAGTTCAAGGCCAATGTGTCAGCCAGGACCAAGGACGGCAGCACCTTGATGCACATTGCCTCCCAGTGTGGTCACCCGGAGACTGCCCTCATGTTCCTCAAGAAAGGTGTCCCTCTTCACATGCCAAACAAGGTAATAACAGCCAGTTCAGTTTTTTTTTAAAATTAAATCCCTTTTCGCACTGGACTTATTTGGGGCAAACTTACCGACCCAATGGGCAACTTACCCATTTTAAGTCTAGTGCAGACAGCCTGGGTAACTTTTGTGACGGGTAACTTAACCAACCCACGTGGGTTCTTTAACCGAGCGACCACTGGATAGCAGAAATACGGCCAAAATAATCTTGCCCCCCTCCGAATCCTTCACGGTTACACCACGCTTTTGAAATGCTATTAAATTGTACAGAAAGATCTTTTTAAAAGACACTAAATCTTGATTTCCTTGAAAAACCCAGCATCTGTTGAACCAAGATTTCCCATGGTGACTGTTTGCACTGTTTACAAACTGTCTCAAACTCAATAATCTTTTTGTGGAGGCCTTGCAAATGCTGTACTCTGCCTTTAAAAATATAAATTTATTTTGTCATTAATTATGTATCAAGCAATAATTTTAAGGAACTTTCAACCCTTTCCCAAATTTGATTACAGTAAACCTTTAACAAAATGATTTAAATCAATAACCACTTCATTGGGGACAGAACACAGCGGTTGCTAAGGCAAGTTTATATTCTGACTTTATCGACAACAATCTCTGCTCAAATATTGTCAACCTGTTTTGACCATTTTTCGCCTGTTTCCCTTGAGTGGCCTTTGTAGACAGGTTCGACTGTTAATAAACTGCTGCAACCCACCCACCAATCAACCTAAAATAATGACCTGAAATATATGATATGCTAAGCGTTAGGAGGGCCTGACATTTCGATCCTAGCAGGATCTTTGCTAGGACCATAGAGCTATATTAAAATTACTAGAGCGCTAGCTCCGTGTAAAACGTGATGCCTGCTGGGCGCATCCATGTTTGTGCACAAACCTATGGAAAGCTCACAATTTTGTACGTTTTTTATACGTTCATATGTATACCTGCGTTGTGTTCATACATGTGCGTTATCAAAGCCAAATACGCCCAAAATCTGACACACCTTTGGTAAATGCGCGTTTCATTTATCACCCTGTGCACTCGCTCTGCACTGCATCAGTCACGCAATGATTACAAGCGTCATCAAGACGCGCTACCGGTACCCTTCGCGCATACTTGCGCGTTGCATATAGAGTACACTCTTCGAATGGCATTCCACTCAAAGTGTTCTTGTTCCACAGACATGCACTCAAATTCAAAATGACTGCGCCCAGAACGGCTTCAAATCGTCTACGCGCGGAGAACTCAGAGCTAGCGCTCTAGTAATTTTAATATAGCTCTATGGCTAGGACCGAAATGTTACGCCCTCTTTACCCTAGGCATATATTTTTTTAATAATGTCGCGTGCTTGAGTATTTGGAGGGCCTATCCCAGCAAAAATCCTGCTCGGATCGAAATCTCAGTCCCTCCTTACTCTAAGCATTTTATATACATGTATGTCAGGTCATTATTTTATTCAATTTCTTTTTTTAATAATGCTGGGTACTTAAATTTGCTACCCAAATATCCCTTAAAGGTTTACTGTTATCGAAACTCAAGTGAAGTTAAGTACATCTGTATTGTTGTGAAACTCAAAATGCATGTACTGATTTTGGTTTTTGATGTTTGGTTATTAAAAACCTTCCATTATAAATTTATATAGTCATTAATAATGTATTAAAGGTAATATCATACTTTGGTAAGAGACCAAAACAGAAATGTTAACAAATTTACGTATAACTTACAGGGTATGGAGATGGTGATGGTACAAACATACCGTTACAATTGTTCCGCCTGAAAAGGTGTATTTATCCAGAAATTTGTAAAACACTGACCGAAAATCTTTTTGATCTTTTAAAAGATCAAAAATAAAACAGAAAAGACTTTAGAAATACTGTGGCCGTTTTTCACTGTTTCCTCAAAAAGTGGGCACCGTATGGGACTGAAATTTTCACAGATGACTGTTACTGTATCTGTCTTGATATTTTTGCGCATGAATCTGTATTTCTTTGATAAAAACCAAAGTATGATACTACCTCTAAGCAATAATTTTAAAGCAATTTCACCCCTTTCCCAAATTTGATTACAGTAAACCTTTAAAAGGGTTGTCTTCTGCAAATGCATAGTCCATGACAGTTTTGAATAATAATAATAATAATGATAATATTTTATTGCGCATGTTATTGCGTTGCCTCCAGAATCCACCTGTTCGAGAGCACATTACATACAAATTAAAAATGCAGACAGATACGTACAGTAGTAGTAAAAAAAACACACAATATGTATTAAAATGAACATGCGCCTAATATTACAGCAACAAACATTTAAAGGTAGTATCATACTTTGGTAGCATGCCGAAAAAGAAATCTTCACAGATTTACCTATAACTTACAGGGTATAAAAATGATGATGGTAGAAACATGCCGTTTAAATAATTCTGCCTGAAATGCTGTTTTTATCAAGAAAAGAGTAAAACCAGTGCCCAAATTGTTTTTGATCTTTTAAAGATCAAAAATAAAATAGAAAAGACTTAAAGGCATTGCATACGTTTGGTAATGACTCTGAAAATTTATGGCAATAAAAACTTACTTGGTGAGAAGTACAGCTGCATTGGATAGTATAATGCATATTGAGAAACGTTCAATTCGAAGTACCGCGGTTATGGAAAAATATGTCACTTTTTATCTCCAAAAATTATGAATCTGAAAAGCGTTATGGCCGTAACGCTTCTCAGCTATAGACTAACTGTTCTCTGGAGTGAAATAACCGCTCTAGTTTGTCGCCAAAACCTCAAAAACGCTACCACCTTTTGATTTGAAACTTTCACAGGTTAGTTTTATGGTATATATATACAATTATATTGGTTTGAAACAAACAGTAGGCTCAAATTACCAAACGTATGCAATGCCTTTAAGAAATACCGTGGCCGTTTTTCACTGTTTTCTCAAAAAGTGGGCACTGTATGGGACTGAAATTTTCACAGATGACTGTTACTGTATCTGTCTTGATATTTTTGCCCATGAATCTGTATTTCTTGGATAAAAACCAAAGTATGATGTTCGGCCCTAATTTGGTAAAATGATGTAAGTCGATTTTTAGGCGAATTTGAGTTAGAGCCATATCCCACAAAAGTGAGGGTGCTTTTTTCGATTCTGAGAATATCAAACCCGAGAAGTAAAGCATTTAAAAGAAAGAATAATGTATCTTGGCGTAAAAAGATATCCAGAGCGACTTTTTCTCAGTGAAATGATGTATTTCGGACATACATGTACATCCCTTGCCAAATCTGGCAAATTAATACGGTAAAATAATGATGTATCTCGTACTTACATCATTTTACCATATTAATGCGTATATAGTGATTAAGTACACACATACATCATTTCTCCATAATAAAGTTTTGTTAAGCGGACTATTTTTAATTTGAAATGATGTATCTTCACAAAAATGTCAATATTTTCACAAATATCCATACGATATGAACAATTACAAAACAAAACAAATTATGGTTGGCAGGACATTAGAAAATGACAGTTTTGTAGTCTTGGCAACTGTTACAATGAAAAGGCAAAGGCTCAATCTTTACGTTAATTTTCCTCAAAATGACCCCAAACGGAGATACATCATTTCACCAAATAAGGGCCTTGTTACCTTTAAAGGCATTGTATACGTTTGGTAATGACTCTGAAAATTTATGGCAATAAAAACTTACTTGGTGAGAAGTACAGCTGCTTTGGATAGTATAATGCATATTGAGAAACGTTCAATTCGAAGTACCGCGGTTATGGAAAAATATGTCACTTTTTATCTCCAAAAATTATGAATCTGAGAAGCGTTATGGCCGTAACGCTTCTCAGCTATTGACTAACTGTTCTCTGGAGTGAAATAACCGCTCTAGTTTGTCGCCAAAATCTCAAAAACGCTACCACCTTTTGAATTGAAACTTTCACAGGTTAGTTTTATGGTATATATATACAATTATATTGGTTTGAAACAAACAGTAGGCTCAAATTACCAAACGTATGCAATGCCTTTAAGAAATACCGTGGCCGTTTTTCACTGTTTTCTCAAAAAGTGGGCACTGTATGGGACTGAAATTTTCACAGATGACTGTTACTATATCTGTCTTGATATTTTTGCCCATGAATCTGTATTTCTTGGATAAAAACCAAAGAATGATGTTACCTTTAACAAACACTTAAAGATAGATCTATTTCTGAATACATGCGTACTTTACTTCATTTGTAAGTATGAAATGTAACAAAGCCTGTTGATATTGAATCATTCAAATTCATTTTGTGTTCAGCCTCGTGGGCTGCCAAATTGGTATCCATTGAAAGGTTACCAAGCAACGCATCATCAATCATCAAACCATAAAAAAGTCATCATTATTAGAAAAGTGGAGCAATAGGACTTTTTATCCACTGGCCAGCCCCACCCTGGCAGAGTTCCACACATTGTTCCAGCTTGGCAGACGTTAACGATTGACAAATCAACAAAGGAACATCGTCATGACGGCAGTTTCCATGGCTACTTCCTGTCCTGAATAATACATGTGCACAGACAAATGAAGGCCAGATAAGCACACATAATGAACACAGGAAACCTTTACATAATTAAGTCCGGAATGATTTGAAAAATTGATTTTAAGCGGCACTGTAGCTGCTGGAGTGGAAGACTTTAGTTGTTGGAAACAAAAAACAATGAAATGTAGAAATGTAATTGATATGAGTGATCCCCTATACAGGGTGTCCCAGAAAAAGGAAACCTTTACATAATTAAGTCGGGAAGGATTTGAAAAATTGATTTTAAGCGGCACTGTAGCTGCTGGAGTGGAAGACTTCAGTTGTTGGAAACAAAAAAACAATGAAAAGTAATTGTCCCAGAAAAAACGCAACACTGTGTCGGGACCCATTATGTTAAAATTAAACTGTTAATCACTTCAAGATTCAGATATGTGATACAACCATGTCTTGGCTATTACCATGTAGAATTTAAGCAAAAGCGGGCTGATATTGGCCAAAATATGACCAATTGAAAGAGCACTCCTTAAAAACAAATTTGCAAGGATAACACGCATAGTGGTCAATACACACATAATGGGTATGAGAGAAAGATGAAAATCGGGTTTGAGGTTGGGTAATTCAGACTTAGTTTTTTTCACTCAATTTCAGTTCAATTTTGCTCAAATTCTACATGGTGATAGCCAAGACATAGCTGTATCACATATCTAAATCTTGATGTAATAAACAATTAAATTTTTATATAATAATTCTTGACACAAGTAAGGCTGCAGTTTGTATCCGGTTAACCGGTTAACCGTCCGTTCAAAGGGGTACCCGGGTACATTTTCCCAGTTAGGTTAATCGAAAAGTATCTTTTTAATGGCCTCTTCTTTTTGAAACATAGACACTTTCTAGAGTTCACAAAGAAAAAAAGTCAATGATCTTTTGAAAATTGGACCACCATGCTTACGCAAAGCAAAGGCCAGACATTTTGCTTTGTCTACTACTGCCAAATGGTGTGACAAAAGAATGTTGTCAACCAAGTTCCTGAAAGACCCAAACTTACTATTTCTTTGTTTTTCTTTGTTTTCTTTGTTATAAGGGTAATCGTAACCCTAACAGAAAAACAGACGGGTAACCGGTTACAAAATTATTTGTTAACTTACAGCCCTAGACACAAGTGTTTTTGTTTTTTGGGGGGACGCCCTGTATACTGTTTCTCAGGTTTGCAGCACTGCTCATGTTGCCCGTATCTTTAAAAAGTTAAAAAAGATGAAAGTATTTTAGGCCGTGGGCCAAAATCTGTAGCATGCCTAGAAATTGAGGTTCGTCTTAACTTTCTAGTGGTAACTTGAAATATAGTTCATTTTACTAATTTGATAGTGCCGAATCCAAATCAAGTTGTCCACAACACCCAAACTTGCACATTAAGGAAATTATGACTGTTTTTTTCTTGATTTTTGTCAGTTTTTGGTCAAAATCAGAAGTTTGGCCTTAGTTTTCAACAAATACAATACAAAGGTAGAAATTTGGTTCAGAATTTGTTGTGGTCATAATGCAAAACATATGTGTCTATCTATCACCAAGTGTCACCAGTAGAGGGAGCAATACCTGCTGTTTTGGGGTAAAATCCTTGGGTTTTGTGATCTTTTTCACAAAAGTTAGTTTGTTCACCCTCTTTGGGCTCGGGAATCTTTTTGTAGCATTTCAGAATACAGTGAATGCTTTAAATGCATGTAAACCAACATATCTGCAAGGAATCATTGCAGGTTCGAATTCTGCTCCAGTCAATATTTCTTTTGTTCACTTTTCAATGACTTCAAATTGATTCTGTCAGTTTCCCTTGTGGTTATTTGATAATCAAGAATAGTAATTATTAACCAAAAGGTATTTCAGGCCTTGAATTTTGGAATTTTTAGACCACAGCCACATTGGCCTTCTTTGATTTTTGACAAATTAGGGCACCAAGGCCAGTGGTAAGGCCACCACAGCCAAAACTTGTCAGGCACTGGAGCCATGTCAAAGAAATGCAATTTTGTAAAGATATAAGTTAACTGGGGTGTTTTCTTTCATGGTTTGGTTGGGTTTTTGTATGCATTATTTGTTTTTGTTTTAATATTTCAGCATTTAAAATTTCAATTTTTTGCAAAATTTTGTATGAATTTTTTATTTTTCATGAGATTGTAATTCTCCTCTTTTCTTTTTTTTTTAGTAATTTTTGTATGACATGGACAGCATGAAAATAGAATTCCGTTTGTGAAAATGTCATACCGATGCCCACAGAGTTAAAAAACAAAATTAACTTTTTCCAGGCACAGGGCATAATTCATTCATAAAATGGTTTTATTAAAAAGATCATGAATCGCAGCTAGTGCTGAATTGCTACATGCTGACATGATTTACAGTATAAAAACATTAAAATAAAAGAAGTGTTAAGAACTAATAAAACAAACTCTGTTTTAAAGTCATAAACAAAAGGCACATCAAAGGCAACGATTATTAACAAGAAACAATTTCAAGAAAACAGCAGAGATAATGTAAACATTAATTTAACACAAGTTTAAAACAGCAAGCATACCAGATACAAAAATATATACACAAAAAAATATATATACAGGTATATAAATAAATAAATTTACAGCCCTGTACAACAAGGCACAACAAATTAACATTTAAAAAGAAAATTTAATGGGCAAGACCATTTTACCGCTACTACTATTAGTACTGTTAGCGTGATGCAGGTTTAGATAAAAAATCTACATGAGATTCTCTATTCTACAAAGTTTCACCAAAATCATCAGGGTCTCAAAGTCAAAAACTTGAAATTGAAACTATTTTGTGTATTTGTTCCGACCTGTTTCCCTGCATATTTGCAAAGGCCAGAAAAACAAACAAAGATTAGCGGCATATTTTGCATTACGGTTGACAAGAAATGAAAGTGGGTCGTCGTGCTTAAAAGATTTCTGTTCAATAGTTCACACTTGGTAATTAATTATCGGAAAGACTGGCTGAATTGGTCATATTGTTACTATCACTGTCATACTGTACTTTGTAGGCGCTTGTTTATTGTACTACAAAATGGCACAGGCAAGATTACCATCAGTTGGTGACTGAGTGATTGTCACATAAAGGGTGCACCCAAGTAAATAGTCCCAAGATCCGTCCGCCGAGCTCATAAATAAAAGTTGAGCATTCAACATATTATAAACGAGAGAGTTCTGAGAGCCCTGAAATTGAGGGATTGAAGAAATAGAGCACTGGACCTCCTGACTGGACTTTGGGTTTCCATTTGTGACCATTTTTGATGCAATTAGGTGAGAAAGTGGGTCTGTGTTAAGCCGCTTTGCAGAGGGATGTTTTTTTTAATGGCTTCTTTGACTGGAGTGATCCATACCTTGTTTTAGGGGTGTTCAGCTGAGAATTAGTACATCTCAAAAATGGTCAACCCACCATAAAATGAAAAGAAAATGAAAGGTGACATGTTCATCATCATTTTTCTGTGCAACCTGAACACCTGTGAGAGTTCCGAGTATTTTTAAATGAAAAAGTATTAGGAGTTATCACTGTTGTCTGTGGGAGTTTATTTATTTGGTGCAACCTACAGTCTATCAAGATTTTCTTTACTCTACATTCAGACTACGGCAGATTGGAGATGGCTCATCTTTTTTTACGACTGTCTGTCCACACTGATCTTTCTTTACGACTGTCTGTCCACACTGATCTTTCTTTACGACCAACTGTCCACACTGATCTTTCTTTACGACTGTCTGTCCACACTGATCTTTCTTTACGACCGACTGTCCACACTGATCTTTCTTTACGACTGACTGTCCACACTGATCTTTCTTTACGACCGACTGTCCACACTGATCTTTCTTGACGACCAACTGTCCACACTGATCTTTCTTTACGACCGACTGTCCACACTGATCTTTCTTTACGACTGACTGTCCACACTGATCTTTCTTTACGACCGACTGTCCACACTGATCTTTCTTTACGACTGACTGTCCACACTGATCTTTCTTTACGACCGACTGTCCACACTGATCTTTCTTTACGACCGACTGTCCACACTGATCTTTCTTGACGACCGACTGTCCACACTGATCTTTCTTTACGACTGACTGTCCACACTGATCTTTCTTTACGACCGACTGTCCACACTGATCTTTCTTGACGACCAACTGTCCACACTGATCTTTCTTTACGACCGACTGTCCACACTGATCTTTCTTTACGACTGACTGTCCACACTGATCTTTCTTTACGACCGACTGTCCACACTGATCTTTCTTTACGACCGACTGTCCACACTGATCTTTCTTGACGACCAACTGTCCACACTGATCTTTCTTTACGACCGACTGTCCACACTGATCTTTCTTTACGACCGACTGTCCACACTGATCTTTCTTTACGACCGACTGTCCACACTGATCTTTCTTGACGACCAACTGTCCACACTGATCTTTCTTTACGACCGACTGTCCACACTGATCTTTCTTTACGACCGACTGTCCACACTGATCTTTTTTTTACGACCGACTGGGCATAAGGTCTCTGAGCTGCGTGATATCAATTACGAGCCTCCAGAGCCCTGTCCACACTGGACTTTTTTTGGGCAAAGTAACCGAGACGCTGGGTACTTTACCCATTTTAAGTCCAGTGCGGACGTCTCAGGAAGTCTACCTTTCAGTTACTTTGCCCGAGCCGCACGGGTATTTCTACCGGCCGGGTAGAAGTAACTTCTGCCCGGGTAGAATGCCCGAGACACTTTACCCGAGACGAAAAGTCCAGTGCGGACAGTGTGAGACGGGTACCCGCATGAGCCTAGTTTTGTCAGCTCGGTAATTCTTCCGCATATTCCGTGCGTGCACAGTTAAATTATCCGAGTCAAAAGTCAAAGTGCGGACACTGGTAATATTTGCCCATTTTTCATG